>CM046877.1:156792704-157167405 GCA_025667525.1 Glebionis coronaria
CACCATCAATGTGGTATATCAAATAAGTGTTACACAATTTATAATCACATCTACATGTACACGTATTTTGCATTAGTGGAAATAAAGGATTGAAGATGTTTATCTTCTTTTTTGGATTATATTAGTATTGTGTTTCATATAATGTATGTTTAATTAATACGAACTGAGTATTGTACTTTGTTTATAAAAATGTGGTTCTTTCTAACGTTAACTTCATAATACACAATGTTATTTACCGTTTTTTTTCAAAGTCACTTTAAAATACCCGTGAATTTCACGGGTCTTTTAACTAGTTCAACTTACATTATAAGGATGTTATAAGTTACTTTGAACAATAAAATCTTGACAAATTTTTCTCCAGTCAATTATAATAAAATAATTGAATTTAATACTAAGATCGTACGGTGTGGTTTGGTATTGTAATGTGGTGTTATGAAAAAAGTGGGTACCACGTAAGCATATCACACTATAACACCAACACCAGAATCCCCATAACGCCATAAAAGTAGCTCATTGGTTAACACCAGATTTATGGTGTTATAGTGATCCCACTTTTAATAAAAAAAAATAAAAAAAAAGTTGAAAATCCATGGCGCCAGCCCATAACGCGAGCTACGGTACAATTCTCGCGCCGTGGACTCGCGTTATTCCCATCATTTTGAGCTGGCAACTACGGCTTGAGGGGCTATGGCACGAGAAAAAGTGCGGTGTTTGGCGTTGTCATGCTCATGTTATACCCACGGCTTGAGCTATGGGTGACCATACCCTAGCCTCTAAAGCCTAGCCAGGTTGGCTTGATGGCTAGTTTTCATTACCTACAAACGTCCTTAGTGTTCTGTTTATTTTTTCTAAAGTTGCAAAAACAAATCACTAAAAACAAAGTTTTAAAGTTATAATTGGTTGGAAATGATTTTGGCAAAGTTATAAAGTATTAAAGTTATAAATGAATATCTCTGCACCTCGTTAGGGCCTTAGGGGTATAATGAAAAATTGGTCGATGATACACGCAAGAAGGTGTTCTGACTTCTGAGATTTACAAACAGAATAAGCTCCTTGATTAGCTTTGCAACTGTTATCCCAAACACCCCTTATCTTATCAGTACTTCCATTACCCCGACACTGCCATTCTCATTCCTCATCACATCACTGTTGCCTCTAATTTCCATCTTATCCGTACTTTCAGGCGTATCAGCGCCCTCAGTTACATTATCAACCACCATTTAATCACTGCGTATTCCAGGACTCGTCTCTTTCAATATACCAGTACCCTTAAACCTCTTTCAATAGCACATATTATGATTTGAAAAACATGAAAAATAAGTATGTGTCATCCTTGTTGAGCCAAAAGTCAAGCTACATAAGTTCTGTGTGAGCCAAGTCTTTTTACAGACGATAACGATACTTTGCAAACTTGTTTCGTTACCGTCCAAACCATATTAGGCACCATCTCTTCTCTTCTACAAATTCCATCTCCAAACAACACAAATTCCTTATACCTTGCTCAATTCTCATAGTTTTCATAAAGTCGAGACTGACACCAGGAGAAAACATAGCATAAACACAAAAGGTAAAAACTGGTGGTGAAAAGATTAGGTTACGTTCATCATGTAATATCCTCGGTGGACATAAGTGTCATCCTCGTGTGCTTTTCTTGCACAGATCCGAGAACCAAGTCCGCTACATCAATGACTCGATTCATGTCAAATGTAGCTACAATGAACAATAAAGAACTCAAGCAATGTAAAATACGCCACATACATCGAGGATACTAATTTCTTCATTCGATGAATAATCACAGTCATATGAAATTTACATCCGTTAACAAGCATCCATACTTTTATAGCCCACATAATACTAAACTGCTCATTCACTAGACTTTTACGTAATACTTAAGAATAATGCTCTTGGGTGGTCCTCACACCATTGTTGTTAATCTCGATAATCATCTCTTGGGTGGTCCTCACACCATTGTTGTTAATCTCGATAATCATCATCTTAGTCTGCGGCGGGAGTTTCTCTACACAAAATTACATTAGAATTAGAATATAATATAAAGTTTAACCTACAATAGACATTTACGGAGTAATTATTTTCAAATGTTTCGTTATAGTACGTATACCCAAAATACCATTTGTTGAATATTAATACCCATCTACCTTTTCAAAATAAGCCAAAAAATGAACAAGGCTTATGAAACATTGGCCGAAAACTTAACGCTACTAAAAAACAATCATAAACAAGCACCCCATAACCCTAAGCAAACAATAAGTATGGGGGAAGTTTATTTGGGCTTAATATGTGCGCTTATCAGCTTATTAAAGTAGATCTAACCCCAAATGAAAAAAGCTCATAAGCCGAAACAAAGAGCCAAAAACTAAAAAGAATGATACTTTTAGAGAACCAGCAACAACAACAACATTTCGTCATCTCAGGGTCTCTTTCCTTCTGATAACAAGAAAAATGACCCTATTAATTTAACTGCTTCAAATTACTAAAATAATAATGTATTATGATTATTGAATGTTAAACAAACCAAACCTCGGTTACAGTTGATGAAGATGGGTTTTGTGTCGCGATTGATTTTCCATTGTCTGCCATTTTTGTAGAGATGCAAAGGAGGCTGTCTTTGTTTCTCTAGTATACAGTATAAACTGCATAGGTTTTTGAGCTTAGTGGAAATGCGAATGGTGTGTTGTGATTAGTGGAAATGGGTGGCACTCGGATTGCCAGCGTGGCTCTTTTTCTCTAGGGCGGGAATTGTTTGAGTTTTCGGTGCGCGTCAAATGTTTTGGGTTTCAAATGCATTTCATTTGTACCAAACTAATCAATTTCAAACGTGATGAGTAAGAATACCTTTATTTCATACTTCACATTTTTTTTATATAATAAGAGGCCACGGTACGGGGTGACTTGTGGGTTGGTTAGTTATCATAATGCGAGTTTATAGTGCAGTTAACCACATCGTGGCTTGTGTTATGTTAGTTTGGCTGACACCTATCAGCCAACGTTATAGGCCATGACGCGAGTTCATGGCGTCACAATTGCATCGTGACTCGCGTAATTTTTTTTTTTTTTGAATATTTGAATTTTTTTTCGTTGAGAAACAACTATTTTTTTTTGCTAAATTATAACCGTTTGAGGGGTTTATATACCACATTTTTTAAACTATTTTTGCTATAAACACTCTTTTTAAATATAAAAAAACATATACCTACAATATATTCACACACTAGTTTCTCAATATGAATATCGTGATAAGAAGTACCCAACAATTATGCTCGAAGCTGTTGCATACCAACATTTATGGATATAGCATTCTTATTTTGGGGTGCTGGGGCCAAATAACGACCTTAATGTTTTATATGGTTCACCATTATTTGATACAAACAAGGAATTTTGGGATAGGAGAGTTCACGACGAATTTCGACGTGATCTAGTTGAGCATTTGTGTAACTTTAATCATTAATGTTTTTAAATTATTGTTTTTTTAGTTGTAATTTTTTTCTGTGTATTTTTTGTTTCCGCGTATTTTTTTTAAAATTTTGTATTTATATTTTTATTATGAAATGTTAAGTTTTTAGTTTAAAATAAATTTTTGAAAAAAAAAATGATATGGTTACGATAACACAAAAAATTGTAGTGTTAACTAGGGTTATGAGAAAAAAAAGGTGATGTGTATAAAAAAATATCATGCATTTAACTAATTAATTAGTCTAAATAAAATTCTAACCATTTTGATCTCACAAAAACACATCATAATCATTGTTGTATTCCATCCCTATTCAACATGCTTAATAATTTCGTTACCATTCAATCAAATACGACTATCATGCGCAATGGAATGGTACAAGGCTGTTGTAGTCTTAATTTACCAAGGCTAGTCCCCCTTTACAAAAAAATAAAATTTGTTGTGATCTAAAACTCACAAATATTACTACTCAAGAAGCAGGTAAAACAACTCTATTTTTTTATTCAACAATGATATAAATGTCCTATACTAAAATGCAAAAGTATAGAACAAAGACACTACAAGTCTACAACTGCTAAGCAATACTAACCTAAGACATAATCATATAAAAACCCCTCCTATATTCAAAAAATCATTACCAATGCAAATAATTTATTTAGCAACTGGAATTAAAAAAAATAACGTTTTAAAAAATTATACCTTTAACAAAATTTGCATTCCATAAATGCTTCTTTCACTACTTTCCCCGTCTTGCAAATGACCTCCAGCCCAGCTGGCGTGATTCACTAGGTTTACATCCACCGTGGGCTGCAGGTTGTGGGTTCGATCCTTGTGATCGTCGCATTATACATCAATTTAACTCATACCTCACACGGGCACACGTGGGGAATTCTCCCTGGAAACCCCTTTGGGGGCTAGGTTTGCCCGCTATGCGGAGCTCGAACTCGGGGTGCTCGTTGAAATATTGCGAGTAGGCTTCCGTTTAATTATTTGCCGTTTCCAAAAAAGAAAGATACTAAAACGAGTAGGCTTAACATACGCAGGTGATTTTGGAAATCAAAACTGAAAACCAAATTCAAATAAATATATATTTATAAATATTTAAATAAAAAATATGTTAAAGTTGTCATAAATATAATATTTTTTTAGTTTGGAATTTTCTTTGTACTAAGAATCTATACCAATAAATGATTTCAATAACTAAAATTGTTTAATTCGATTTATCCGATTTTTCAATTATTCGGTCGTTTTGATTTTACCAAGGTTAAAGACGGAGGTGTTCGAACCGAATAGAACAACCCGACAATCGAATGAATGAACATCCTAAACAGTCGTTCTGTGGTTTTCAGTATACAAACATATCCTATAGCACTTGTAAATTAAAAAAAAATTACTTATAATTTAAATTATATAACTCGTACATGTTTAATATTATATGTATTTATATACGAAATTAAAAAAAAACACCTTCCGAAACAAATGAAACCCTGATCCTAAATATAATCTTAAAAAAAAAAAAAAAAAAAAAAAACCATTGGAGCATTAGTCGAATGGGTGGAGCTCTTGTGCTTGAGTCAAATGACCCAAGTTCAATTCTCATCCTTGACATTTGTTTCAAATAGGTACCCGCCTCCGCAAAACCTATGGGCACACTGGAGAGACTTTGTGGAATAAGAGATCGAGGGTCGAGTCTCGGCTCGTCTCACTCCAAGTGTTGCTCCTCTGGGCCAGGAGAGTTGCCGGAGCTATTCCTTGTGGGGTGGACAATGGTTGGTGCCAAAAGGCACCCGGGGTTAAGGTGTTCCCGCCAATCTTCACCTTTTGTGGAATAATCTTAAAAAAAAAGTATTCCGAAACAAATTTTATTTAATTTTCGCATCCAAGCGTTAAGCGAACTTGCCATATTCTCTTGAACACGTAATTATGTAACATACATTTAAACATACTAATAAAACTATTCTGGAACATGTTAATATGTAACGTTCATTTAACATATTAAATGTGCTTAGGAAGAAATTTACTCCATGTCATTAAGATTAGATATTGAATGCCTACAGAAAATATTTACATCGTCTACTCTAATAAGTAATGTAAATTAAGACAAAGCTGACTTTTTTTTTCTTTTGAAAGAAGCTGAAAATTTTCGACTATGTGATAAAGCTGAGCATCGATCTAAGACCGGATTGGACCGAAAATCGAAATGGTGTTAAACTCCGGACCGAGACCGATCCGGTCCGGGTCGGTTCTCGAGAAGCTGACTGGCTTCTTGCCTTCTGATGTCGAGCGGCGGTCGGCTGCTTTCGCAGGCTGACCGGCAACTCGCGGATTATGGTGCTTGGGCGGGCAGTTGCTCGTCGACTGAGTGATTTTTTTGTGGGTTTTTTTTTGGAATTTAGCAACAAGAAACGTTACAACGGGATTCATTATAGGAATGATTTTAGAACTAAGAATACAATCAAATCCCTGGAAGCGGCGCCAAAAACTTGATGCATGTCCGGTGGGTTGGATTGAACAAGTTTTAAATTTATAAACATGAATTACCGGAATGAACTAAAAACGCACGGGCAAGTATGACCCTTTCGTGTGTGTATAGTTTTTATTGGTAAACCGAGATCATTCACGGGAATTTGCAAACCATATGATCATTCAAAAATCGCATATAACCTTTTTGATTGTAGCAATATGATGGCAAATAATAACTAGTAATTTTGATGAGAAATGATAAGATTAAAAAGAACACTTGGTAAAGATTAGTTTGGCCATTCGATGTAGTATGATTGTGATGACACGTTAACATATATGATTATGATAATTAGATGGTTAATCCAATGTATTGTTTTCAAAAAGTTCAATCTTCGTCAAGACTTTAGTTAAGAAAAACAAGCATTAGACTCAATTACTCAATTCAAGACTTAATCTAATTTAAACTTGTTCGATTCGCGGTTCATTTCACAAACTTGTTAACACTTATAACTATGTTTCTTAGTGATTAAAACTTCTTAGGAAATGGTCAATACAAAATTTAGCCAATCTATAAACAAACCGGCTATGAATTGTTGTTAGAAAATAACCCTTTCGACTTTTGAAATCTTTAACAACAAATTAAGTTTTGAAAACTAATGTTACATGAAACATAACTACCAATGGTTCAAAGGAAAAACTTGAAATTAAATTAAAACATAAACACAATCACAACTATATCTTCATACCACAAACATCATCTTATCAAGTGTAAAATGAACTAGCCACTCATTGGCATAAACTCAGAAATAATAGTCTTAAAAATCATAATCAAGAGTCTTACAAAGTGGAAATATAGTGCTAATGATTAGGGTAATGATTCCTAAGAGTTTCGTGATTTTAACTTTGCTTTTCAGACTCCAAAAGTGACTTTTCCTACACCTCCTAACTCAAATATAGGAATTAGGTTTTGGACACAGGATAAAGAGTTTATTGATGGTAAAATTGATTATGAGAAGTAAATAATGAGAGCATATGAAAGATGTGACACCATGGATCTTATTTATTGACAAATTAATGGCATAGACTTTAATGCATGACTTGTTGGTAAAGGCTTTTGCTTGGAGCCAAAGGTGTTCTAGACTCCCCAATATAATCTTCTTGTGGCTTCTTTAGATGGTTCAAGAATATGGTGTAACTTGTAGTAGAAATTCTGCCCAAGGAAAAGGATATGGTGGCAGCTAGAGTTGGCTGGCAATCTACTTTGTTGCTGGTGGCAGCTGAGTGAAAAGGAGATGGTGGCAGCTGAGGATGGCTGGCATCAACTTTCATGCTGAGTTATTTGTACACTTGATACTACAAATAGCTACATGGTTTCTCTTGCATGTCCCAAGTCGAGATTACTTATGAGGATTGTATATTATTGATAACACTTGTTCTTGCACCCGGAATTGATCTTCAAAGGTTGTGATAGCGGCTATGGCTGCTGGGGACAGTTCAGGCCTAGAGCGCGCACATAAGGAGAAGCTCCTAAAGGAGGAACTTGATCAGGTACCTTTTATGACCCTCTCGCGCAGGATAAATTAGACACTGCCATGAGGCAGATTAAGGAGTGTGCGCTTCCATCCTTTGGGACTGGAGAGGCAGATCAGGAATTGCCCATAAGCGCTATAATGGAAGCACTGACCCTAAAGAGGCATGGGATAGAGGGCACCGAGTCCGAACATAACTATTCCTTAAAGCCTATTCCAGCGCAGCTTAAGGTACCTATCTTTTCTCATCATCATGATCTTCTAAATCCCTTCAAGATTGCCAGAGAGGTTCCTTTGCCAGAGGTGGTCGAGGTCTATGCTACCCGTGCAGCGCAGAAGAAAGGAGCCCGCGGGCAAGATGTTTCTTATGGCATAGGTGCAACCCATCTTCCCTAAGTTAGTGCGACAACCATCCTACCACTCCCATTGTCTGCACGAGATGCTTGGATCTTAGAAGACATGGAAAGATTCTGCAAGTAGCACACTACATCTCCTTCTAGCACCGTTACCTTGAAGCTAAAGAGGTCATCGTCCACTAGGGAGTTGTTGTGAAACAATGTTTGTCGTCGTTTAAAACAATGTATTTTTGCGAGTTCGAATGTTCGTACTCTGTCTGTAATAATTAACATTTAGAACCGTACTCCTTAGGTGAATGTTTTGAGAAACACAATGTACTTTATGTTAACCTTTGTTTATGATAACACAATATAGTTTTGTTTATGATACCACATATGTGTATCATAACTTGTACTCATGGGTGGAACTAAATCATTACGTGCGGTGTGCCGCTACTACCATAAGGACAATCACATATATTGACAAGGTGTTGTTAAACGCGCACAGTGTGTCTTTCACAAGCCCATAACGAAATGTGTGGGACTTGTAACTTACTACAACGTCTTGATTAGTAAGGTGTCTAACAAGGATACATGATCTGTGATCGATGGGGCTGCATCCCTCTCATACGACAAGTTGAATTATTAGGTTCACTCAATCCTCTTATTTCTCATGAAAACGATAAGTACATGACGCCTATAGGCAGAATGTAACGATAATTGACAATAATACAATTTGTAAGAACATAATAAATTGAAGAGAAAAGAGTCGCGGAACTAGCTAGGGACCGCGGCATTTTATTAATACTTTCAAGTTTTGAAATACAAAAACCGTAATGCATAAAGAGAAAAAATATATGGACATTTATTGTGGTTGACTACAAATAAGAGCATCTATGTAGAGGCCATAGCCTTAAAGATAAAACTTCTTGAGGTTCAGATATTCCATGTACGCACCAAGTCACGGCCGTCCATGTCGCGCAACTTGTACGCGCCTTTTCCCAAAGCTTTTGTCACTATGTAAGGCCCCTCCCACTTTGGTCCAAGTTTCCCTGTTTTCTCCACGTGACTTGCCTCGTTAACACGGTATACAAAGTCGTCTGGTTTGAACGAAACTCCCGGAACTCTAGCCTCGTAATAGCCCTTCATTTTCAACTTTGCATTAGCTTCATTGATTGTGGCCAACTCTCGTTTTTCCATTAGTAAATCCAAGTTTACACGCAATTCCTCATCATTTGTGATGACACCCACCTCCGTTGTGCGCATCGTTGGTAGTCCGATATCATCTGGGATAACCACTTCTGTTCTATATGTTAGTACAAAGGGAGTATCTCCATTACCTGTCTTTATCATGGTTCGATGCTCCCATAGGACATGGGATAACTCATCCACCCATTTCAAGTTTTCTCCCCTAGGCGCGCCTTGATACCATCACCCAGGCTTCGGTCTGCTCTCTCGACCAATCCATTGGATTGTGGATGTTTTACTGATGCAAACCGTTGTGTGATGTTAAGTGCTGCGCAGTCCTTGAATGGATTATCCGCAAACTACTTGCCATTGTCTAAATCTATTTCTCTTGGTAATCCGAATCTACACACGATGTTTTCCCATACAGACTTTTTTACCTGTTTACCCGTAATGGTTGTGACTTCCTTGGCTTCGATCCATCGAGTAAAGTAATCTATAGCCACTATCAGGAACTTAGCCCCTCCTGCTGCCACGGGAAAGGGTCCTTCAATGTCTATTCCCTACTTGTAGAACGACCATGGAGATGTGATGGGTGCCAGATCTTGTTGTGGATGACGTGGTACCGGCCTATGCACTTGACAATCATGGCACTTCAAGAATAGGGTTCTCGCATCTTTGTGCATGGTTGGCCAATAATAACCAGAACGCAGTGCCCTTGTGAAGGTTTATTACTATCATAACAATTATATAAAACCCTAAACAAGATCAAAGCACATATAGGGAAGTGATGTAACAAGATCATAATAGTAACATAATTATAGTTAATCGAATTAGGGTTACATACCTTTATCCTAGTAATGATCCACAAGATCACCAATGAATCATCAATAAGGGTTAATAACGAAGATAACCAAGATATAGTCTACAGTAAGACTATATTACATTCTTGTACACACGTAATACAATGAGCTAACCGTGATTCTAGCACGTGTAAACCGAGCTTCAACATCAAGTGGAAAATCTACCCAATAATCCTAGAGAGGGGCTAGGACTAGATTATTGCTAAACCAAAACCAAAGGATAAAAGGAACCCTAAAAAGGTGTTTTTCCTTTGGTGTTGTTTGCAATAGATAAACCAAACAAATCACACAAACCAATCGAAACCCTAAGGTGCGATTGGTTTGTTGATCGCAAGAGAGGAGAGAAAGAGAATAATAGGGTGAAGAACTATGGAGGTGAGGGGTTGTTTATATAGGCATAAACTTGTATCCATAAACAAATAAAATGAAAGTTTTACCCTTCCTTTTTTCTCCCATGTGGTCGACGGCCTAAACACCCCTAAGGGGTGTTCTAGAACCTTCCATTCTTCTTTCTATTAATTCATCTTTCTATTTATTCCACAACGCTCGTTAATATTTAACTCTTAATTATTTAACGATCGCTAAAGGTATGTCTCGGTTTAATATATACACAATAAATATATTTATTAAATAAATTAACTCTTCACGTATTGTGTGCAATCCCGTAATTTCGAGTTCGATCCTATCACACGACTATTAAATATTAGTCCATAAACTTAAATCTCCCACTTGGACATATTTCGAATATCGTGATTACATTGACTAGCGTCTAGTTACACTAGCAATGTCTCTAGTACAACTCGAGTAAGGTTTCTTGGATAAAATCTTTTAATGACTCATCATTATTATTAGTATCCTTTCGTTTCTAATACAACGTTAATAAAGATATGGATCTTAGTCATTCCTTTCATTAACCATTCTGTTTCTCGTTATCGAATTCAAGCAAGATTACCAAAACTTCTAAACTTAGTTTATAAAGACTTTGGGTACGGCCATACAAACATCTTACTAATCCCACGAGGGGCCCAACTGTATTAAACTTCAAAATAAATTTGAAGGAAACAGATTCCATATTGACTACGAGCAAAACGTATGAATTTTGCAACACTTCTGAAAATAACCCTTATAGCTACCAGTTACGTTTAGCGTTAGATTATTCCACACAAATGCACTAGATTCACATCAGTTTCCTGGTATCTTAGGTCTGAGGATAACTATTCATGATATACTTAACGATAAAGATCCATAAAGTATAATCATATAGTTGGGATAAGTCCAATACTCGATTCATCGAATATCATCCAAAATTGATCAATATACTTTCAAGTATACTCTATCGCAATTTCGAATTGTCTTAGTTTAATAATATTGTCATATTATTAATTGACAACGGACATTTAGCATAACAATTCATTCATGGATTAAAACATGTAAAATAGGATACAAAATTAAATAACAAGAATAAACGAAACCCAATCTTTATTCTGTTAAATAATAATGTCTTAACATCCTTTATCCATATACTAAATAGATCAATGCATGAAAAACATGGTCGATGCATCATGCCTCTAGTAGTGACCTTCACACTAGTTTGGCAAAGCATAAAACAACTAATCTTGACCTATCGAATTTTTGAGGATACTTTCTTCAATAATTCATTTATTGAAGTTCTTGCACATGTGCATTCAAATAGTTTGATATTGGCACATGGTACCAAAATTGTGAAATATCCTTGATCACCAATTTATTATACTAAACTTCCAAAAACACATTTGAAGTTTAAAGTATTCTAATTATTTAATGTATAATGCAACTTTAATCAACATGTCATCTCCAAAGATCACATGATTAATATTGAGTGTTACCTCAATTATATCTTTTCAAGTTATTTATAACTTGTCATTTAAAGATATAAATACGTTACCAATTATATCTATTATGTAATGTTTGATTCTAACCAAACATCCAAGTTTGTTGGCTATGATAATTTGCACAACTATTGACAAATTACTCATCTATAGAATATGGAAGTTGATCCAAGACAAGGATGTTATTATATATCCAAGCATATTCCTTAAGAATATTCATTACACAAGTTATTTAATAACTTTCAAATAGATTAATATATTCAAATCATCTTGCATTTTAAGCATGATATAAATACAACGTGATACACATGAAAATTTCTCAAACCAGATTTAGATTTCTTCATGTTCTAAATATCCATATAAACTTACTATATGTCATATTTTGTTGTATTTCCATCGCATAAACAAATAAATTTCTTTGTTCTAAGGTTATATCTTATTTTATAAATTTTCCAAATCAAAATTTCATTTCAAATCTAAACCAAATCTACATTTAATTTAAATGAAATTTACTTTCTTATATGTCTATTCGACACATATAGTTTTAAGAAAATAACCATAATATTCCCACCAGCTTTTAGGAATACTTAGAAATCATCTTATTCAAATTTAAATCCAATTTTGATTTCAAATTAAGAGTAAAGTTAATTTGGATACCATATTAATCTTGGATACCAATGGACTCATCCGCACCATCCATCTCATCTAATGAGTAAGATTAAAAGTATTTTATTATTTCACTTATTTTTATAATTTAAATATCTCTTAAACTGTTAAGCGTTAAACGAAAAAAAATATATCATCGCGACGAGCATTTAATAAGCTTTCTACAAATATGGGCATTATGACATACTTTTGAAGAAAAAAAAATTCGTCTTTTTTTTCGTTTTTTAAAATTTGCCTATAATATCATATATGATATTAGCGTTTTATCATATATGATATTAGTCTTAGGTTACAAATTATTATTGAAGCATATATGATGTTGGTTTATGTCATATATGATAAGTTATATCATATATGATACTAGTGTTACTATCATATATGATATTTAGTATCATATATGATAATTTTTGACAATTAAAAAAACATGAAAAAAATGAAAAAAAAATATTTGTCGAAAGTATATAATATAGCATATGTGTATAAAGATAATTAAATGTCCGTCGTAACGGTATATTTTTTCGCATAACGATTAACGGTTTAAGATATTTTAATGTTTGAAAAAAGGGGGGAAATAGGTTTTTGTTTAATCTTATCCATTGGATTATGATAAAAATAGATGGTGGAGATTAGTCCCTTTATATAAATAAACTTTTGGTATCAAAATGAACTTAAATCTCAAATTAAATATAAGAATAATTTCCTAGATGCATGCATTTATTCATTAATGAATATTTGCAATTTGTACTTTTCCAAAGATTTATTTGAATTCATAAACTTCTTTCGATTACTTAAGTCTGTGCTCAAGTAGTCATTCAAGAAAGAGTTCATATATATTCAATTTGTCAATTAAAACATGACCACCAAAATCTTTATATATAGTTAATGTATTTAGGAAAGAATACTCAATCATAATTAATTTACTTAAGTGTGATTAATAATCTATTCATAATACATACATTAAATATGTGTACAATCTTATCCATATAATTTCGACACAAGGATTTAAACCAGCACAATGGCCGTTTCTACCTATCTTTGACGAAACTTATCTTAATTTCTAGTCAAACTATTTAAGATAAACCAAATCTAAAATTGATTATCTTGTTTGGACAACATCTATAACATTCATAGTATGAGCAGTTTACCTAAATCCATATTTGGTAACAAATCACAACGATTGTTTGTAACTCATAATTCTCAGCATATTACTCGCATATCCGAGATATCCTTGCAGACCTATGACTTAAATTTCTTTATCTTGAGAGTTAGCATTAACATGCCTACCTCATGATAATTACTAGTGTATTTAAGAAGATTATGTATTTTGTAATTTTATCTTTCAAGATCAAACTCCCACTTGCTTTTAGTAACTTAAAGTTAAACTTTGAATACATAGCAAATAGATCAACACATCAGTGTTATCTATTTTGGGACTTTACATAATACAATGACAGTTCCTATCTCTTTATTTTCTAACAACCCACTTCATAAGTAGTTTAGCAAAATTCGAACTTCATTTAAGACTTAATGTGATTCATCACACTCCATATATAATGGTATCTTATTAATCTTCTTAGCTCAAGTCATACTCAACTTTCTAACCTTGATATCTTTTTGGAAGAAAGGAAGATATAGTTATCTTGAATCAAAAATCACCAACATATTGAGAGTTTGATTCTCCTAATGAACATACCATAACTATGATGTATTTCATTTAAGGTTAATATTGTAAGTCAATCTAACAATATCCAAGATAAACATATATATCTTTAGGTTTACTTATATACCAACTAAATCATCTTAATGGTATAATAGATTTCCTAGCCATTTTGCATGCTTTATAACTCAAGTACTTCTAAAACAAAGTCACTTCATTTTCATGTCTTTAAAACATAAAAGTTATAATTCCATCATACGTTTTAAGTCATTTGAAAATGACTCCATGTGTATGTCTTAATGAAAAGAGACAATACATTAACGTCTTACTTTATATCATACATCTTTCAAGACTTTATGTTTGTGACTTTATACAATAAATCATAAACATGTATAACTAAAGTAAACATGAACACCACTAGGTTTCGTTAATCTTTTCAAGTTAATACACTACTATTTCTATTTATGTCATTCCATGAATATACAAATATCTTAGTTTAATAGTATAAGATCACTCTATGTATTTATGTCATTATAGGAATTAGCCATTTTAAGAAACCCCAAAATAATCCACGCCCGATCTCATGACATGTCGATATTTAACCCTTGTGTTTACAATTTAGTCCAAGCTCTCACATGACTAAAACAAAACCACAAGTATTTCTTAATGTGAATGATATATATACTTTTAAGTAGTCTTTAATAATCATATTGACACATGATCTAACTTTCATCTAATTATTAAATAGATCGTTAGTCTCTTATCTTAAATTTAAGATAATCCTTTAAATCATATCTTTATGAGTTGTTTCTTGCACACAATATCCATTTCTCCCACTTGTGCATGGAACAACCTCATATATTAGATAAACATCAAGTCTAACGTTTGTCTATACTACATATGATTGTGTCATATATACTAGCTTTATACTAGCCTTTTACAAGTAGATGTAGAACCACTTAATCAACAAGAATCAATACATGATTATCCTTTGAAGATAATAGTGTCAACAATTTGAAAGTAATTATCTTAGGACATACTAAAGATAACATGTGTTATTACCAAGACAACAAATCTTGTAACTCCCACTAAATTAAAGAATGCTTAAATAACCTCGAATTCAGTAATACAACACAATTCTCCTACTGAATTTGACAACATTGAAAATGTTCATAATCGGTGAAAATAATTAGTGTTGTGTTTACTTTCTTACACTTTTGAAAAAAAACATTCGTAATAATTACTTACACATTCGTAACAATTTTACTTGTAGTGTTTACTTTCTTACACTTTTGAAAAACACATTCGTAACAATTACTTGTAGTGTTTAAGAGTGTACTCTACTTCGTAAATGATGACTTATCCATCAATTTCTTTTAACTTGAAAAACTTGACATGCAATTTCTTCCTTAGATAGGTCTACCAACCCCACAATGGTATGTAATGCCTATAAATAGTGAAAGCACAACTATTAGATAAAATATGCTAGTTTGCCTTTACACCAATTATCGATAACCATTCTTAAAATGTAATAACTCAAAATATGCAATTTCTTAACCATTAAAGTTTGCTATGAGTTATGTATTTAGAATAAGACATTTCTAAAATCCTTATGACTCCTTCTTCACTCATGGAAAAGAGTTTAGGTTTATCATTTCATTGTTAATTGACTATATCCTCAACCATATGGTTTGTAGATCGATAAATGAATGACTAAACCACGTTTTGCGGGTGTAACGTTGCATTAATACATTGTAAAAGAATTTACGAAATTCAATCTTAGTATTTTCGATAACAAAATACTTTCAAGAAAATAAAATTACCCCAGTATTTAAACCATAGTATTTTCCTTGAATCCTAGAATCCATATTCACATAAACGCATTACATCAGTTGATCTGCTAGTAATGAATGTATTCAACATAGTAACTTATCGAACAATAATTGACAAACAATTTGTAATTTCTAGATATTTAAGGGATTTACATTGCCAAAAAACGTTTTGCATTGTAAACATGTTTCATCCCTTCTGAATGCCTTAAGTTTCTAGATCTCACTAAGTAACTTAATTAAGCCTGTAGGACCTTTACACACGAATCAAACACGTAAAGTCTTTAACTTTATGTAACGAAAAGTGTAGATGACGAACTTGATGATAGAACGAATATTGTGATGATGAAGAAGTAATAAAGATGATAAAATAGATGAAGATTAAACAAAGATTTAACTAAAAAAGGAAGATTAGATTAAGGAAGGAAAAAGAAAACAAAGATGGTGTTTTTCCTAGTGAGAGAAACAAACACCCATTCTCTCTCTAAGATGATACAAATGGAAAAACACACACACACAAATGAGGTGGAATGGCCGTTTATACTAAATAGTAAATGTTTAGGAGGCCTTCCTCATTTGTGTGTTCGGGACTAATTCCTGTTACATAAAAAATAATAACTAAGAACTCTCGACACCGTTGAATAGCATTTTCCACGAGCTTCGCAATGGTATATTATATGACCATCACTTTAAATACGGCTAACAATCTCCCCCTAAGGGGTGGTCATGTAATATGTGACTTCACTTCTTTGATGTTGCAGACTTTGAAGCTCGTTATCTTGAGAGTTCTTTCATAGTTCCTTTCATGACTTGTGATCTTGGATCTTTGATCTTTGCCTTGTCTTGATCTTGAAATTTTGCCAACTTGTGTTCTTGTGTCTTTCCCCACATACTCATATTTTGTGTTGTCTTGAAAGCTTGTTGACAATCTCCCTTGATTATCAGAGTAGCGGAAGTCTTTGTCTTTAGTTGTTGTTGAGCTTTCTTCATTTACTTGAGTATGTGGTCTTGAATCACGACTCTTGAGATTACGCCACCGTTTGCATTCCTCCGGTTTCCCGTTAAACAGTACAAATACTGTACCTATGATTAGGTAATTTCAAAGAACTTCCTTGACAGTGTTTCCGGCTGTGGTATCCGTTCACAATACTTGAATATATCGAAAGATAATTCATAGTAAGGAGTGAATCAAGCAGTTCCATTCTGCTAATTAAGTCGTCAATTCAGTTTCTTGGAACAAGTTTGAATCAATTAAGAATCAAACCATTGTTGCTTTCCAGTTGACACAAGTTTGATTCATACAGAATCTCACAAGTTACCTACCACCGTGCTGTTTGATGATGACACTGGAAGGATTTCCATTCGTCACTGTAAATACTAATAAGTATTACTCTGAATGTTCTGGTAAGATCATAAAGATATTGTTCAGAAACCTGGAACGAGTTTGAATCAATTAAGAATCAAACCACTATTGATTTCCAGTTAGCATATGTTTAATTCAAGTGAATCTTACATATGACCTACCGCAGTGCTGTTTGATGTTAACACTGGAAGGATTTCCATTCATCACTGTGAATACTGGAGAGTATCACTCTGAATGTTCAAGCAATACCACCAGGATAGAGCGTAGGACTATTTGAATTATCGCTTGTGTTCTAATGATGAACAACAATTGATATATGGAATAAGTGTCCTAATGAGATTTTTGATGAATCTCGTTGTCTAGACTCTATAAGTGCACGTTTATTTAGTGATCCGAGGCTGGAGCAGACTGCCACCTTTTTTTTGGTAACCGTGATTTCCGACTCATTGGCCGACTAATCCACGGGGTTTGAGCCCACCGCCACACAGACTCAAACCAGGTAAAGCCCTCCCTTTTCAGGAGGTTGGCGTGGCCACTAAAAGGTTGTTTGCACCTAGTGGGAATTAAACTTGAGACCTCACACACTTTGAATATCTACTATCTCGGAGTGAGAAAGTTGATAGAAATGAGTTGAACTCCGTGGCAATGAAACAAACTTCTTTTGAGAGAAGGTTGAGTAGGCTGGGAAGGGTTGTGCTTTGCATCACTGGGTCTATGATGCTTTGTATTTAATACTAGAAATGATCGATGTGATTCTGATAGTAGATGTATTGACCCGGTTTTTGCTTAAGTTGTATGGAGGGCTATTTTCTTTTCACTCTTTATCCTTACATTTCTTTTTCATTGTTCAACCCCTTAAATTCTTACCAAGACGTCATAACTAGCACTTTGTTGTGATTGTTCCAGTGCTAGCTTAAGTCATTAGTCGGCATTATTCCCGTACACTCAACTACTCCATCTTTTCTAAAGACTTCTAAGTTCTAGTGGATTGTCCCTGGGAAGATCCCTCCGGTTCTGGTTGGATCATATGACGAATACCTAACCACTTTTTGACACCAATACCGTCGTGAATTAATGTGTTGAAGGGTATATATATCGTAACTAGAAAAACCTATTGAAAAGACAGTCAAGGTGTTGATGAAATCAATGTTTACACCTTGAAAGTTTTCTATATCACCAAAACGCTCCCCCTATATATGTGCATCATAAAGGAAATATTTTTGCACATATTAGGAAGAGAAAACACTTATATAAAAGATCTTATCCAAGAATAAAGCATTTTTGATCACATTTTAATCACTATTCTCCCCCTAAAAAATTACATGAAATTGAAATTTTTGTGTAACTAGTGATAAAACATGGAGAGAATAATGTTCATGAAATCTTGGAACTATAAGTTATGAGATTTTTATACCCCCCCCTCGAAAAAGGATACAGATAAAATTAGGGGAGTATATGAGCACACAATTTTGAAAGAATTTGAATAAAATCTTTTGAAAATATCTTGAAAAATTGTGCTCAGATCCGAGAAAATTTAATTTCCCGTTGTTGAGGAAAAATGTACGTAAATGAACATTTTCCTTGAGTTCATGAGCTTAAAAACTTTGAATGTTTTAATATAAGCCCATGACCGGGAAAAATTAATTTCCCGTTGTTGAGAATAAGTCATAGACTTTCCTTTCTTTGGGGACCGGGTTATAGTCTGACATGTGACTATAAGCCATTATGAGAAGAAAATAGAAAAGACATGTTTTGAAAACATTTGAACTCTCATTCGAACTTTATGTACGTACCCGTGTCGTTATTGAACAACATTTCTAAGTACGTCCATATTATCGATGCTGAGAGACATGTCGAAGAAGAATATTTTTTGGTATTTTTGAAAGATTTTCTCATTTTTTATTTTTATTTTATAGGTTTTATATTTTTGTATTTTTATTTTCTAATAGATATATACAAGGTTACTGCGAATGTGCAAGACGTTCAAGTTCATCTGGAGTGAAACTACGCATAACAAGTCGACGAACCAAGAATTCAAATTTGTCTTGTGAAAGAGCTTTGGTGAAGATGTCAGCTAGTTGGTAGTCCGTCTTGACAAAATACAGTTCGATCGTTCCGATTTCCACATGCTCCTTTTCGATTGTTCCTCGGCTAGTTGCTAGTTGGTAGTCCGTCTTGACAAAATACAGTTCGATCGTTCCTCGGACAGCTTTGTGCTTGGTCTTAGAGTGTTGGACCAGGTTGCAGGATATGGCTATGGCTGATTGTGAATCACAATAGATAGGAACTTTGTTAAAGTGAAAGCCATAATCCGTGAGTTGTATTCTCATCCAAAGGACTTGAGCACTACACACGGATATAGACACGTATTCTGCTTCCGCGGTGGACAACACCGTGCAATCTTGTTTTCTTGAGGACCAGCTCACTAGCTTCTCGCCTAAGATTTTTGCTCTATCGGAAGTGCTCTTGAATGTATCATGACACCCTGCATGGTCGGCATCTGAAAAACAGTGAGATTAAAACCAGAATCCTTCGTATACCAGATACCCATGTGAATGGTTCCCCGGATATAACGAAAGATCCTTTTAACCTCCTTGAGGTGCTTCTCGGTTGGCTTAGCCTGGTACCGAGCACATAAACAAGTAGCATGCACAATGTCCGGTCTGCTTGAGGTTAAGTACTTAAGGGACCCGATCATACTTCAGTATTTTGTAGCATCTACAAATGTCCCTTTCTTATCCAAATCAAGCTTGTGTTTAGTGTCCATTGGAGTACCAATAGGATCACAGTTTTCCATACCAAATTTCGTTAGAATCTCAAGCATATACTTGGATTGATTTATGAAAATACCATGGGGGGATTGGTGAACTTGGAGACCAAGAAAAAACGTCATTTCCCCCGTCATGTACATTTTGAATCAACTTTTCATAAGGTCGGCAAATAATATGGAATATTTTGGGTTAGTAGAACCAAATATAATATCATATACATAGACCTGAGCCACCAAGATGTCGTTGCCGTAGGTCTATGTATATGATATAATATCATATTCATGTGGAAGTGTATTAGAAACTTGATGCGAGCTCGACGGATCCACATATGGTGTTGAAGGCTGAGTAGAACTTGTGGAAGCCGCAAATGGATTAACAAACTCATGTTCGTTGAGCATCACATTGTTTGCATTTTCAGCAACTATTTCATTCTGAAGATGAACATGATTAGGAATTTGCTGAGAATGTTGTTGATTTGCGTCAGCAGTCGGAGAAGTGGTTGGAATGTTTGGAGGCAATATGGTTGAGGTTGACATAGATGGTGCAAAAACGGATGCCGATGGTGTAGATGCAATTGGTGCTTCTGGAACTACCGTAGCAGGTGCAGCCGGGGCATTTTGAGGAACACCAAATGACGAAGGACCCTCCATATATTCATCATAAATTGGCCCAAATAAAACTTCCAAGTCACCTTCCGAAGGTTGTAACGATGAGATTGCTGACGGTGCAAATTGAAGCGCGAGTCCTGAACTTACGTGTCCAGAAGTCTGACCTTGAAGCTCGAGATGTGAACTTCTATGCTGAGAGGCCATACCCGAGATCAAAGGTAACATTCATAGTCTCCATTACCTTTCTTGTCCTTCGATTATAAACCTTGTAAGCACAAGCAGTTGAGGAGTAACCAATGAAAAAGCCAATATCACCTTTAGGTTCAAGTTTACCGATATCTTCACAATCATTCTTCGGGTAACATAATGCACCAAAGACATGTAGAAATGAAATATCTGGTTTTCTTCCATTAATGATCTCATAAGGTGTTTTTTTGAAGCGGGTGTGGATAACGGAGCGGTTTTGAGTATAACATGCAATTGCTATAGCGTCGGCCCAAAGGAATAACGGTGCACTAGAGGAGAGAAGCATCATCTGAGCAGCTTCAACTAATGTACGATTCCTCCTTTCCACAACTCCATTCTGCTCTGGAGTTCTTACAGCCGAAGTTTGATGAGAAATCCTAACTTCGTCAATATAAGCTTTCAATTTTTGATTGGTGAATTTTGTGCCGTTATCCGTTCTTACAATGATAACAGGGGCTTGAAGTAGCACTGATGTTTTCTTCAAGAAATTAATAATTACATCAGGGGCTTCATCTTTCGAATCAAGAAAATGAACCTATGTGTAACGAGAATAATCATCCACAATCACAAGGACATACCTCTTTCTATTAATGCTTTTGATTCTCATTGGGCCATACAAATCCATATGTAGGAGATGTAACCTATTCGTTGAGTTGGGAACAGGTTTGGGTTTGTGAGGCTTCTTCTTACTTTTACCTTGCTCACATGAAGGACAAAGATGGTCTTTAGTATATTTGAACTTTGGAAGACCGGTCACGAGATCATCTTTCGCGAGTTGGGTGATGGCATCGAAATTGAGATGAGATAACCTTTGATGCCATAACCATGACTTTGTTGATGTAGCTCGGGCCATGAGACAAATTGGAGAAGCAACAAACATTTGAAAAAGATCAATGGTGTAAAGGTTGGTGATACGAATTCCTTTCAATAAATCAATTCCTTCAAGATATCTTACAAAACATGTATGACTTCTAAAAGCAACCTCCAAGTCGGAATCACAAAATTGCCCAACCGAGAACAAATTGTGTCCCAAGCCATCAACAAAAGAGACTTTGGTGATGATTATATTTCCCCAATGAAGATCACCATAGCCTAGAATTGCAGCAACATGATCATTTCCAAATCGGACAGTTCCCATGAATCGCCAAACAAAGTTCTTGAGAAGGCTTCGATTCCCAGTCATATGTTTGGAACAGCCCGAGTCCACGCACCAGAGACAAATTTCAACAGCCTGCCAATGATAAGAGAAGAAAAAAATTTGGCAACCGATTAAATAGGTTCCTGTAGGGTTAGATGATAATTAAGCCTTACACATACCGACATTTCATTGTCAGTATGAGATCTACTAGTGTCGATAATTTTGCCACTACAATCAAAATTTCTACTAGTAGTCAACCATTTAGAGGTGATTCTAGGGCTACTAGGCTTAGCAAGACTTTCAGTGGTCCTTACGTGCGTACTTTTCAGAACATACACCTTATCCTTAGAAGTGCTATGTTTTTCACTGATTAAAAGCTTGTCAATTCGAGTGTAACCATCATAATTCAACCCATTCATAGTCAAGCCACAAGCATCATGACTAAAAGTAAAGAAACATTTATTACATTTAGCCCAAATAACTTCAGATTTTTCATTCTGAATAGCAAGCTTAAAGTCATTACATTCAGATGAATTAAGATTCTGATTATGATTAAAAAGCCGTAAATTCCTAGAGTGTTCTTCTACATCCACATTATGGATCTTGGGGCGACTAATTCTAGAGGCAAAAGGGACCCTATCATTCCTTGTATTGCTCGTAGGCTGTGGCCTTCTGCTCTTAGTGTAGTTGTTTATTCCTGTAGAAGAAGAAACGTGTTTATTAGAATTAACACTTTTTAAATCAATGACTTGTGGTTGAGAGATAGTGGTCGGTTTTGTCTTAACGCTTGCTTTACGTTGTTTGCTAGGCACAAAGGTATCGACCCTAGGTTGAGAGGGGGAACTAACACGAAATATTCCTGGGGCAATCACAACAGCTTTCGTTCCAACAACCTTGGGAAAAGGTGTTACAACAATACGAGTAGGTCCCGAGGTTACTGGTTTCTGGATCATCGTGTCCACAATCGAGTTAGTCACATAATTCTTATTTTTTAACAAGGCCTTTAACTTACACTTCTCACAGATTTTATCGATGAGTTTCTGATAGACAGACTTACTTTGTTCAACAGCCCGCTTATATGAAACAACAACAGATTCTAAATCTGCAATCTTAGCCTAAGCTTCTGAACATTCCCATCACTGGCCTTCTCTAACCCAGAAGAAGCCAGATTGTTTCCCTGAGCACCTCCTAACTGAGCTGTCAAACGTACGATTTTTTGTTGCATTTCATCGTAAGCTTTTTCGTACGATCTTGTCATATTTGCATTCATCACATTTTTGATAAATTTATTCCAAAGATCGGTGAATTCTTTATCCTTTTTAATGACATAAGATTCCATTTTCTATTTCATAAGATCAAGCTCAGTTTGGAGGTTTTTATTATGCGACACAGAGGTACCTAACTCAACAGGGATACTATCAATACAATCACAAGCTTTAGAGAGGCGTTCAAGATCGTTTTACAAAACTTTGATTTTATCAAGAGATTCATCATCTTCCTTCGCTAAAGATTTAAAGTCTTCAACAAAGTTGGCAAATTCTTTTAGAAAAGTGTTTTCCAAATTGCCTAACCGAGCATCAACTTGATTAATAATCGGATTAAAATCGTTTTGAAGAATTTTCTGAACCTCAATCTGAACAGGTGATGTAAAATTTCCTCTAGTGATTTTGGAATTAACAACACATTTAAGGATGACAAAGTTATCTTTAAGCTCGTTTAGAAATCGGCGTGCGATACCCGGTTTAGGGGGGTCATCAGGCAATTCCTCACTTGGGAGCAAAAGCATTTCAGTACTCGTTTTAGACCGAACAAAAAAAGTTGGAGGATTAACTTTCGGGTAATAAACGGGTGTCACTTCTTTATCAAGCTTATTCATTCTGAAACGAGTCTCTACTGCAAGTTCAGTAGTTTCCTCAGAATCATGCACCTTAGGAGGATCATGCTCATCAGACAAGAGCACACTACCATTATATAAAGTTTCTTTAGTGGCTTGAACTTGCTTAAGATATCCAGGATTAGGAGGAAGAGGACAATCTAAAGCCAATTTGTATCGAGTGTAATTTATCTCATTCACTTTTGGTGCAAGCATATTTATTGTCTGCATAGTTTGGCCACGTTTTACTAAAAGGTTGTCTAATTCTCTAATCCTAGGAGGATCATGCTCACCAGACAAGAGCACACTACCATTATATAAAGTTTCATTAGTGGCCTGAACTAAGATAGGATTAGGAGGAATAGGACAACCTAAAGCCAATTTGTATCGAGTGTAATTTATCTCATTCACTTTTGGTGCGAGCATATTTATCGTCTACGTAGTTTGGCCATGTTTTACTAAAAGGTTGTCTAATTCTCTAATCCTATCACGAGCTTTGCAAAAATCCTCAAGAAGCCCATCTTCTCGAATTTTGAAATCATGTTTTAGCTTTTTTCGTTCTTCTTTTAAATCCAAAATAGTAGATTTTTCAGTTGAAAGCTGTTTATGAAGAGAGGTGATTTCATCATTCAATTCGCTTATCTTTTTATCACTACTTAAATGTAAGGCATTTAATTTCTTAGTTGTGTATTTTTCTTGATAAACCGATGTAGCATCAGCTTGTTCAAGTTCTTTAATTTTATTCTGATGAATTTCAAAACTTTTCTCCCGTTCCTTATATCCCGCAAGCTCAGTGGTCAATTTGGCATTAGTTTCTCTAAACTTATTATTAACCACCGTAGCATGGTCAACATCCTTAACAAGCTTATCAAATAAAGATTTATAATACACATGTGCCGCATCAGGAAGGTTTGTAGGCTTGGCAACTTGATCCACACTAAGGTCCACACTAGGCTAATTCGAATTAATATTACTATTATCCGTTTGATCCCCGTGTGTCTCAATGTAGGGCTCAAGCATCTCAGCATACTCCTCCTCCTGATTAGACGTACTATATATATCATTATCATCAAAGCGTGGATGTACCTCAGAGGGACCGTCTGAATCATAAACGGGAGCTCTGTCAACATGCATTCCTGAGGTAGATGCTTGCTGTAAGTTAGCCATCAAGATGTAGTTGGCATTCACCTCTTCTTCCTCGTCATATTCTGCAGCAGAAGCCATAAGATCGAATTCCTCAGCTTGAAGTGGAATCCCTGTAATAAGTGTGAAAACACTTATCCTTTTACCACTTATTTCTAATAATAACAAAAACAAAATGTGTATTTAATGTCGTAAAAGGCGGAATTATGCGTGGTTTGTGTTTTTATTGTGTTTTAGGACAAAATATGAAAAAAGGAAGAAAACACGGGCTTTCACGAGATTTTATCAAAGAAAAAGACAAAAGACGAAGTAAAAAGATCAAAAGTGCAAGAAGACGGAAGTCAAAGGCCTATTATGAAGATTTATCGAAGAAAAAGTCTAAAGACGGAAGTTTAATGAAGTCGAAGAACCAAGTCTACTAAAAGAAGAAAATTAGAAGACGAGTTTAAGTTACCATTCGACTAATCCCGAGAAAAAGTTGAGGAAGACGAGTTATTTAAAAAACGAGAAGACAAGAAGAAAAGAAAGAAGAAAACAACACCTTTCCCTTCCCCTATATATAGTCTCCTAAACATGTCATTAGGGGCTAGTAGTTAATTTTTAGTTAATTTTATTTTAGTGTGTGTTTTTACTTTCCTCTCTAGCTTTTCTTCCAAGCTTATTAAACCTTCATCTTAATCTTGTAATTTTGGATCTTAATCTTTAATCTAATCAAGCTTTTGGATTAATTCTCATTCTACCTTTCTTAATCATAATCTATTATTTTGCTTTATTAATCATGTAGTTGGTTTAATCTTGTTGAATATATGATTGATTTGCTTATTGGATTGTGCTTATTGGTTTGGTGTGTTTGAGGTTTTTAGATTAATTTGCTTATTGCTTAATTTTTAAAGTTTTCTAGTTTTTTTAAATAAGTTGATTTTAGTAGATTAATATTTTTACAAAAAGTTAATTTTAAATAATTTGATTATTTAGTGTTCTTAAAAGTTTTTAAATTGTGTCTTATTAGCTTTTTATAAAATTTGATTTGGTTAAAGTTTTGGTAAGTGCTTATTAGGATTTTGCTTATTTGTGTTAATCCGAGTTTTAGAAACCCTTTTATCCCGAACTGTTAGCAAACAATTTATTCCGGCTTAGATTTATTTTCCCTCCAAAACAAACACTCCATTTCCCGAATTAGGTTTAAAACACGGATTCCGGATTGCATACCAAACTGCATTCCAGATTAAGTCCTAAGGTGGTGATTCCGAATTAATTGTTGGATCTAGCATTCCAGATTAGATTACTAGTTGTTGATTCCGAACTGGGTTGCATATTCTTCATTCCGAATTAGGTCACAAATAAATATTCCGGATTACGTACTAAAGGTGCATTCCGAATTGTATGAAGATCATTTATCCCGAATTACGTGTAAAAGGTTATTCCAGATTAAGTGTTGGATCTGGTATTCCGGATTGTGTGTGAGAACGGATTCCGAATTAGGTTTATCATCTTGTTTTCCGAAGTACATTAAAGATACAGATTCCGAACTACCTTCAGGATTTACATTTCGAACTATTTGTGGAACTCCATTCCGAATTAGGTCAGGAATCACGGATTCCGAATTGAGTTAAGAAGACGGATTCCGGATTAGATTTAGGATTAATATTCCGAATTGTGTTTGGGATTTGGATTCTTAATTGAGTTCAAGATCTATATTCTGAACTACATGCATGATTTGTTCCGACTTAAGTTTTGTTTTAGTTTCCCGAATTATTTTCCAATTCCCGCCATTTTTTACTTAGATTAATTTTTAAACATTTTCATTTAGTTTAATTTTCAAGTTTATGTTTTAAAAAAAGTTTACATCTTTGTAAAGTTTAAAGTTTCAAATTTACTTTTAAAGTTTGAATTTTTCGTCATTTATTTTTAAATCTTAGTTTTTAGTTTAACTTTTAAAGCTTTCATTTTTACGCATCGACATTTACATTTTCACTTTCATTTTAAAATAGATAATTACCTTTAGTTATTTTTACCAAGTTCTACTGTGCAGCATTCATTCTGGAAAAGCACTCAAGGTTAGACATCCTCTCTTTATTTTTATAGTTAATAGCTTTTACATTTATAGACTTAGTTGATCAAGCTCCCCCTTTTAGTGACCAACACCAATACTTCCACCCTAAACCGTGATCAATTCAAATTGAATCGAGTACGAACAACACTTCAAAAACACACTTAAAAACCATTCAAATCAAATGGCGTCGCTGCCGGCTCTTTTCGTAAAGATTAACGGTTTTTAGTGAGAAAAATTGGATTTTGGGATCCGTTCTTTTGGGAACGTTATTTTCAAGCATAAAAATTTTCAAAAAATCCTGAAAAAAAATATTAAATTTTCAAAAATCCAAAAAAATAAAAAAGATAAAAAATAAAATAAAAAATATTGTATTTCATTTTAGTGTATGCGTACTCGATCTACGTCTTATTCTGAGCCCGAGACTCTTAGAGACTTAGATATGGTCGGTGTGCATAATAATAACAACCCACCTCCCCCCAATTTGAATAATAACAACAATAACAACCATGTCCCTCAACCCGACCTTCGTACGATGGAGGAGCTTTGTCAACCTACTATGAACGGACGTGGAGGACCGATTGCGCCGATGCAAATCACGGCTCCCGAATTTTCGTTGAAGCATCACATGATCCAACAAGTTCAAAATGCTTGTCCATTTCGCGGATTACCGGATGATGATGCCAACAAACACCTCGATAAATTCATAACCGTCACTCAAAGCATGAAATTGCCCGGTGTTACCATGGATTTTCTTCGCCTTCACCTTTTTCCACACACTTTATCCCACCATGCTGAAAAATGGTTTGATCGTCTTCCCAAAAACTCAATTCGTACATGGGACGAGATGACTCAAAAATTTATGTCCCGATACTTTCCACCATCCATGGTAACTAGTCTTCGTAATCAAATCAGTGGTTTCACTCAAGAACCTGATGTGTCGCTTTTCGATGCTTGGAAACGTTATAATGTCTTGATCGATCGTTGTCCTAACCATAATATGCTCACCGTCAATTTAATTGATACTTTCTACAATGGTTTAACTTTTCGTGATCGTGATACGATTAATGCTGCCACCGGTGGTACATTTATGAAGAGAAGACCCGAGGAGTGTAGAGAGCTTATAGAAAACATGACCACTCACCACAAAAATTAGGATTCATCCGCATATTCAAGAAATAACCCGAGGGCCAATGTTTCTTCTACTTCATCAAACCCCGAGATAACCGAACTTACCCGCCAAATAGCCGAGATGAACAAAAATTTCTTAACCATGGCTACAAACCGATTTCAACAAGCTAAAGCTGTAGCAATTTCTTGTGAAACTTGCGGGGGTTCTCATTCATACACCGATTGTCCTTCTACTCATGACAATCCGGAAAACGTGTATGCGGCTAACGGTACCTTTTCCACGGGAGGCTATCAAGCTCGTCCTCAAGGTGACCGCAATTTGCTAAGTTATCGTTCAAACAACTTCCTTTCACCACCCGGTTTTCCTCCTCAAAACCAAACCAACTTCAATCGCAACAATCAAAACCAAACTCGAGCTCCTAATCAATATCAAACCCAAAGAAACCCATATCCACCTCAAGGAAATAATCAAGTTTACCAACAACCCACTTATCAACCACCCGCTTACCAAGTTCCCCATCCCAACCAACCCACAGCATACAATCAAGAGGTTGAAACGTACATGAGAACTAATGACGCGCTGGTAAAGAATCTTCAGAGCCAAATTATCAACTTGAAAGGTGACATGGCGAAACAAGGGAATGATCTTCGAGCCGAGCTTAGGAATGACATGCAAAAATCTTTAAGCAGTCAAACGTATGACTTAAGGGATATGATGGCTAGTTTCTTCCCAAGTAGTCAACCCTCTGCTTCGAGTTCTCTTTCGAGTAATACCGTTGCTAATCCAAGTGGAGAGATGAAAGCAATCACCACCCGAAGTGGAAAAGGTTATAAGGAACCCGAGATTCTTAAACCTACACCGGTGATTGTGACAAAGGAAAACGAGTCCCCTTCATCAATTCCTCCACCTTCTACTTCTACCCCTCCTCCACCCAAGGATGTGAGTGAGAATTCAATTCCAAAGCCTTCCTCTCAACCCGATATACCTTATCCCTCAAGATTGAGGAAAGAGAAGTTGAAGAACACGGATGATATTTAAGTTTCAAACTTTCTTAAAATATTTAAACAATTGAATTTCAACATCTCCTTTGCCGAGGCGCTCACTCACATGCCTAAATATGCTAAAATGTTTAAAGATCTTCTCAATGATACGGAAAAACTCCTTGATATTGCTCAAACCCAACTTAATGAGAATTTTTCCGTGGTTCTTTTAAGGAAATTACCAACCAAACTTGGTGATCCGGGTCGCTTTCTCATTCCTTGCAACTTTCCCGGGGTAGAGAATTGTATGGCCCTAGCCGATCTAGGTGCGAGTATCAACTTAATACCATTAAGCATTTGGAAACATTTATCTCTACCCGAGCTAGTCCCCACACGAATGACACTGGAATTAGCTAACCGTACGGTTGCTTATCCGGTGGGGATAGCCGAAGATGTCTTCGTCGGTGTCGACAAATTCACCTTTCCGGTGGATTTTGTTGTCGTTGACTACGAGATGGACCCCCGTGTTCCATTAATCGTTGGACGTCCATTCTTGAGGACCGGTCGCACTCTTATTGATGTAGCCGTGGGCGAATTAATCATGAGAGTTGGTGACGACAAAATCGTCTTCAACATGGTAAACTTTCTAAGCAACCTTATGAACACGTGAGCATTAATTTCATTGACGTAATTGATGAGGCTTGTGAAGAACACTTCAAAGACGCTTGTAAAAGTGATTTTTCTTCTCTACCTATTGTTGAGACCGTTGCCTCTATTGCTCCCTCACTGACTCCATTTGGAGAAAGTGATTTTCTTTTGAAAGAATTTGAAGCTAGTTTAGGGGATGTGGACTTAAAATATGACGATTCTCCCACCGATTGGGAAGAAGACATTCGTACCATTGAGAAACTTCTCAATGAGGACCATATTTCTCCATCTTCTCCTATGGAAATTACAAACGATGATCCGAATTTGACTAAGCCTTCCTTTGACAATCCTTCGGATATAGAGCTTAAGTATTTACCGTCTCATTTTGAATATGTTTTCCTAGAAGACAATAAGAAGTTACCCGTCATCATTGCGAAGGACTTGAAAGAGGATGAAAAATATCGACTTATCGATGTGCTCAAAAATCATAAGAAAGCAATTGCTTGGAAAATTTCCGACATCCGCGGAATTGATCCTAACTTTTGTACTCATAAAATTCTCATGGAAGATGACTTTAAACCCACAATCCAAAGCCAAAGAAGGGTTAATCCAAAAATTCATGACGTCATTAAAAAGAAGTTATCAAACTTCTAGATGCCGGAATGATTTACCCTATTTCGGATTCGCCATGGGTTAGTCCCGTCCATTGTGTGCCTAAGAAAGGCGGAATAACCGTTGTTCCCAATGAAAACAACGAGTTGATTCCTACTCGACTTGTCACGGGTTGGCGAGTTTGCATAGACTATCGAAAGCTCAATGATGCCACTCGTAAGGATCATTTTCCTCTTCCTTTCATGGATTAAATGCTCGAGCGTTTAGCGGGTAATGACTACTATTGCTTCTTAGACGGTTTCTTAGGGTATTTTCAAATTCCCATAGATCCAAAAGACTAAGAGAAAACCACATTCACCTGTCCTTATGGAACATTTGCTTACAAAAGAATGCCTTTCGGCTTATGCAATGCTCCCGGGACTTTCCAAAGGTGTATGATGGCTATATTCCATGACATGGTTGAAGAAACCATTGAAGTCTTTATGAACGATTTCTCGATCTATGGTAATTCTTTCTCTACTTGCCTTTCCAATTTAGAACATATGCTCAAACGGTGTGAAGACACTCATCTTGTTCTAAATTGGGAAAAATGCCATTTCATGGTAAAAGAAGGCATTGTTCTTGGACATAAAATCTCCAAAGCCGGTCTTGAAGTCGACTGTGCTAAAGTCGATGTGATTTCTAAGTTGCCTCCACCTTTAACCGTGAAGGGTGTGAGAAGTTTTCTTGGTCATGCGGGATTCTATCGTCGGTTCATTCAAGATTTTTCTAAGATAGCTCGCCCGATGACCCACCCCTTGGAAAAAGATACTCCTTTTATATTTTCTAAAGAGTGTATCGAATCTTTCAAACTTCTTAAGGATAAATTAACTAAGGCACCGGTCTTAATTACCCCTAATTGGGAGTTACCTTTTGAATTGATGTGTGATGCTAGCGACTTTGCTATTGGAGCGGTTTTGGGACAAAGAATCAACAAACATTTCCAACCAATCCATTACGTTAGCAAGACTATGATGGGGGCTCAATTGCATTACACTACAACCGAAAAAGAGCTTTTAGCTGTTGTATATGCTTTTGAAAAATTTCGCCCCTATCTTGTCCTTTCCACCACCATTGTGTATACCGATCATTCCGCGTTGAAGTACTTGTTAACAAAACAAGATTCCAAACCAAGACTTCTTCGTTGGGTTTTACTCCTTTAAGAATTCAAAATTGAAATTCGTGATAAAAAGGGAGCAGAAAACCTAGCCGTGGATCATCTTAGTAGACTCGAGGATCCTTATCAAGGGGAACTTCCAAACCAAGAGATTAATGAATCTTTTCCCCTTGATGCCTTGATGTCTATTAACTCCAATCTTGATGAGACCCCATGGTTTGCGGACTTTGCAAACTATTTGGCGGGTGGAATTCTCATCGAAGGGTTATCGTCCCAACAAAAGAAGAAATTCTTCAAGGATGTGAAAACTTACTATTGGGACGACCCGTATCTCTTTAAACAATGTGCTGACTTGATCCTTCGTTGGTGTGTTGACGGGCCCGCAGCTTTACAAATCTTGGAAGCTTACCATAAAGGACCAACCGGTGGTCACTTTGGTCCTAATTACACCGCGAAGAAAGTTTTCGATTCTGGATTTTATTGGCCCACCATTTATCGTGATGCACACGAAATGGTTAAGCATTGTGATGCTTAATACTTCGCTTTTGGCTAGGTATGAAAATATTATCGTCCAAATCTTTTCGAATTGAAAACCGTTCTTAAGTGCGACTCAATCGTCTTTTGGTGAATCAATGGTTTGGTTGATTTGTTTTAAACTATTAGCAAGTAATTAAAGTGTCGTTGAGCAAAAAGGAAGTTAAAAGGTTAATATTAAAATGACAAGTAAAATAAATGCATGGAAAACTTAAAGATGTCAATGGAAAAGTACCACACACTAAATAAAACTAACACTTGGAAACTTATTGAAAATAAGAACTTAATAGAAATGTACTAAAAGAAAGTAAGGTCGGAGTATGAAACACATGCAAACAATCGGAAAAGAGGCTAAACAGGCCCAGATCGGAATGTATTCCGATCTGGTGGTCGGAATGTAAGGTGGTGGGAGCAATCGGAATGTTGGACCAAAAGACCAATCGGAATAGCCACAAAGGATGCTTAATCGGAATGACCACAAAGACGACCAATCGGAATGTCCAAAAATGATATCAATCGGAATATCCTACCTACCCACAATCGGAATACTTGCAAAACAACCAAATCGAAATGTAACTCGAAGTCCCAATCGGAAAATAGGACAAATACCCTACCGTCGGAATATGAAGACCAATCGGAAAGGGGTTTGACCACCATTTCCGAAAATAATGGGAATCGGTTAGATGGTGTACCCGGTCGGAAAACCCAATCGGAAAGGGGCTTTACCACCCTTTCCGAAAATTGTGGAATTTGGGAAAGCTAGGAAATAAGCTAAGTTCAATAAGCTAATATCCACAACTTAACAATCCAAATACTTAACCGAATCAAATAAGCACTAATCTCAACTTATTCAACTCGAAAATAAGCAACTTTTTAGATCAAACAATAAAAACATAAACTTTTTAATAAAACTTTTAATAAGAAAAATAAGCTAATCATAAAAATAAGCCAATAAGCACAAAAATCTTAAAGCTTAATCAAATGAAAACTTATGAAATGATCAAAAGATTAACTTTTTAAGCACGAAATCAATTAGAACAACACGGATCTTATGATATACGCACCAAAATCAATCTTAAATCAAAGAAAAGTAGAATGAGATTAAGAGATAAAAGCTTAAAATAAAACTTGATTAATAGAAATAAGCAATACAAAGTGTTTAATCTTGAAAGATTAAAGGAAAAAGATGAACTAGTGAGAGAAAGTTTAAGACTTTCTCTCTCTAAAACTAGAGAAAACTAAAAAGTGAAAAATTCACTAAAAACTCTAACTACCCTCCTAATGACATTAGGAGGGTATTTATAGGGAAGGTGGAAGGAGTGCATGTGTTGCATCTTCTTTCTTGCTTTCTTCACGTTTTCTCGACTCGACTTTAATTCTTCGTCTTTGTCGTCTCGGGATTTGAACTTGTCTTTTAATTTTCTTCTTCTATTAGACTTAAGTTCTTCGACTTCGTTAAACTTCCGTCTTTTAACTTTTTCTTCGATAAATCTTCAGAATAGGTCTTGGACTTCCGTTCTTTTTGCACTCTTGATCTTTTGACTTCGTCTTTTCCCGTTTTCTTCAATAAAAGCCCATGAAAGCCCGTGTTTTCTTCCTTTTTCATAATTTTGTCCTAAAACATAATAAAAACACAAACCACGCATAATTCCGACTTTTACGACATAAATCACACGTTTTGGTCTTGTTATTATTGGAAAAAGTGGTAAAAGGATAAGTGTTTTCACACTTATTAAATCCCCTACACTTGACCATTGCAATGCCCTCATGCAATGCATTAATTTTAAAGCACGGTTTACATTTTCCATCATAAATAACTCACCTTGGCCTTTATTTAATACTAAACCTAAAAGATAGAAATAATAAAGAAATTTAAAAACTTACATTGGGTTTTGGCGGCCATGAACGTTTATCATCCTCAAGTTTCACGTTCCCCATACCAAGCTTAAAAACGAGATCATTGTTATTATAAGTTAGCAAACTATCACGAACTCATGTGGGCCAATTATTCACTTAGACTCCCTTATTCCTAGGTGTATCTCTTATATTTTATTTTTGTCTTGAATGATCCCGAGGATGCATTGTTTGACTTATTTCAATAGTTATTTAGTCCGAAAATAAGATGAACGATTTAATCAATAGTTAGCTAAAGGACCAAATCTTTTAAAACTGCTTCTCGGGATATCAAAAAGTTCATATCTTGGCATAACTTGGTTCGCGATTTGAGACCTTTCTCGGGCCGATATTTGGCAGCGACTTCATACTTCGACTCTTCGAGAGACGTTCTTGAAATTATGGTCTTCTCTTCATAATAGGAATTTCTTCACTTGAAGTTTTTGAGAGATTCTTCATCTTTGGACCACGACTTCTTCATTTTTCTCCAATCTTTATTTTGGACTTTGATATACAACGATCCACCTCCTTTTAAGACTTGGATCTATTTATCCTCATACCTTGTTAGGGTCTTTTCGGATAGACTTCTCCATGACTTTTGGGGAGTTCTTGCTTTTCGTCGTGTGTCTCGATCCTTCATATTGATTTTCGATAAATGATTCTTCACATCACTTTTGGATCTTTAGCAACAAAATGTAGCCCTCATGCCTTGTTAGGGCCTTTTCGGACTCGCCAATCTTCGCGCCCCGCTTCATAAGTTATGCCTTGGCTTTGAACTCTCGTCATTACCGAGCAACTTTTAAACGATCTGGGGCTAGAAGCTAAGTAACCTTTTAAATCGTACAACCTTATTTATTAGCAGATTAATTTATTAGCAAGCGGAGGGAGAATAGGCTCATAATTAACTCACATAAATTCACGAAAGAATACCGAACTTATAATTGACTCTATCATCTCTCGTTCTCCACAGTTTAAAATCTCAAGGAATGAGACTCGTGGATGCTTAGCGTATTAAATCAAAGTTTTGGGTTTTCGAGTCGCCTATAGGATCTTGCAAATTCTTAGACTTTTTCAAGTTTAGAAATCGCATTTTAAAGTTCCCTTGATAGACAACTCTCTAGGATCAATTATAGGAACTTGCGAAAAGTTCTTTTTTTTAACCCGTGAGAGTTAAGACTTTCGCGTTTTATAGCTCCCTATATAAAAGCCTAGCAAAACTTGACTTAAACATGTTAAGGATACTAGCTAGAGTAAAATTAGGCAAGTAAACTCGGGTTGAGTCAAAATATTCACGACTAGGAAAAATCTAAAACCACTTTATTGAAAAACTATTCTAGCAAAGGAAACATAACAAAGGCAAATACAACTATACAACTAGGCAAAAATAGATTAAAAATTTTGAAAAATGTCGAAAAATCAAATTTTCCGGTTAAAATGAAGGCAAATTCATGGAAAAGACCACTTACTTCGATAGAAGTCCCCCCTACACTTGAGATAAACATTGTCCTCAATGTTTAAGCATGTGGGAGTAAACTCCCCTACACTTAGGACATTGTGCACTTTGTTTAAATCTTGCTAAGGAAAGGACAATTAAAGTGAATTCAATGTGAACATATAGAATATGAAATATTGAATCACAAGAGTTTAGGATAGAACTGGGAAGATGGAAAACACGGTATCACGGTTCGTCAAAAGTCATCAAGATGCTCTCTGAAGCTTAAATCCCTGCACAGCACAAGAAACACGACAACAAACATATGCGGGGCTCCCCCTACACTTATTATGAAAGCAGTAAAGGATAGAACACGGGTTGCCTCTCGAGAAGCGCTTGTTTTTGTTCACCGAGTCATGAGCCTGACTCGACCCAATTATAGTTCATGGGGAACGTGGTGAGGGATGGAATCATCTCCTGAGAGATGTCCTCACCAAAGTACAGCTTCAAACGCTGGCCATTCACCTTGAAATTGGGCCCATTCGGCTGAGAAAGCTCAATGGTCCCATATGGAAAGACTTTGGCGATGGTGAATGGACCAGACCAGCGGCTCTTCAACTTGCCAGAGAAGATCTTCAACCGAGAGTTAAAGAGTAGAACTTGATCACCAACGTGGAACTCTCGGTTCTTGATTTTAGCATCGTGGATCATCTTCGTCTTCTCCTTGTAGATCAGCGAGTTCTCATAAGCTTCATTCCTCAGTTCATTTAGCTCGTTGAGTTGAACCTTGCGATGATCACCGGCTTTGATGATGTCGAAGTTAGCCCACTTCAATGCCCAGTGCGCCTTATGTTCCAGCTCGATGGGTAGGTGGCAGGCTTTCCCGTACACAAGACGATAAGGTGTACAACCGATCGGGGTCTTGTAAGCAGTACGGAAAGCCCACAGAGCATCATCTAACTTATCGGCCCACGTGGCACGATGCTCTCCCACAGTACGCTCCAAAATTCTCTTTAAGCCACGATTGGAAATTTCGGCTTGCCCATTGGTTTGGGGATGATAGGCGGTGGAAAGACGGTGAGTGACACCATACTTTGCCATGACTCTTGCAAATTGATCGTTGCAAAAATGAGTCCCGCGGTCACTGATGATAGCACGAGGAACGCCAAATCGAGTGAAAAGCTGCTTCAAAAAGTTCACAACCACCCTCGCATCATTCGTAGGAAGAGCCTTAGCTTCAACCCATTTAGAGACGTAGTCGACAGCGACGAGGATGTACTTGTTCCCTTTGGATGATGGAAATGGCCCCATAAAGTCGATGCCCCATACATCAAAGATTTCACATTCCTGTATGAAATTTTGAGGCCTCTCATCCTTATGTGTGATCTTGCCTTGACGTTGGCAAGCATCACAATGCTTAACCATTTCGTGAGCGTCACGATAAATGGTGGGCCAGTAGAATCCTGAATCAAACACTTTCTTAGCGGTGTAGTTGGGACCAAAGTGACCACCGGTGGGTCCTTTGTGGCAAGCTTGAAGAATGTCAAAAGCTGCCGGTCCGTCAACACATCTACGAATAATCAGATCAGCACACTGTTTGAATAGATAAGGGTCATCCCAAAAGTAAGTCTTAACATCATTCAAGAACTTCTTCTTTTGTTGGGATGTTAACCCTTGGATGAGAATACCACCCGCTAAGTAGTTTGCAATGTCCGCAAACCACGGGGTGCCATCAAGATTGAGATTTATAGACATTAGAGTCTCCAGGGGGAAAGAGTCATTGATCTCTTTGTTCGGATGATCCCCCTGATATGGATCCTCAAGTCGACTCAGATGATCCACGGCCAGGTTTTCGGCTCCCTTCTTGTCACGAATTTCAATGTTGAATTCTTGAAGGAGCAAAACCCAGCGAAGAAGTCTTGGCTTAGAATCGTTCTTTGTCATCAAGTACTTCAACGCGGAATGGTCCGTGTATACGATGGTGGTGGATAAAACAAGATAGGGGCGAAATTTCTCAAAAGCATAGACAACAGCTAAAAGCTCTTTTTCGGTTGTCGTATAATGCAATTGAGCCCCCGTCATTGTTTTGCTAGCATAGTGGATTGGTTGGAAGTGTTTATTCACTCTTTGGCCCAGAACCGCACCAATAGCAAAGTCGCTAGCATCGCACATCAATTCAAAAGGCAGCTCCCAATTAGGGGTAACCAAGACCGGTGCCTTAGTTAGCTTATCCTTGAGAAGATTGAAGGCTTCGAGACACTCTTTAGAAAAGATAAAAGGAGTATCTTTTTCCAAGAGGTGGGTCATCGGGCGAGCGATTTTAGAGAAATCTTGAATGAATCGACGATAGAAGCCCACATGACCCAGAAAGCTTCTCACACCCTTCACGGTTGAAGGTGGAGGTAATTTGGCTATGACATCAACTTTAGCGCGGTCGACTTCAAGACCGGCTTTAGAGATTTTGTGTCCTAGCACAATGCCTTCTTTTACCATAAAATGGCATTTTTCCCAATTCAGAACAAGGCGAGTGTCTTCGCACCGCTTAAGCATACGTTCCAAATTGGCAAGGCAAGAAGAGAAGGAATCCCCAAAGACCGAGAAATCATCCATGAAGACTTCCATGGTTTGCTCAACCATGTCATGGAAGATAGCCAACATGCACCTTTGGAAAGTCCCGGGGGAATTGCATAAGCCAAAAGGCATTCTTTTATAAGCAAAGGTGCCATAGGGACAAGTGAATGTTGTTTTCTCTTGATCTTTGGGATCGATGGGTATTTGAAAATAACCTGAAAAACCATCAAGAAAGCAGTAATATTCATTACCAGCTAAATGTTCGAGCATTTGGTCCATAAAAGGTAGAGGGAAATGATCCTTTCTCGTGGCATCATTGAGTTTGCGGTAGTCTATACAAACTCTCCACCCAGTAACGAGACGGGTAGGAATCAACTCGTTGTTAGCATTGGGCACAACGGTGATTCCGCCCTTCTTAGGCACACAATGGACTGGACTAACCCATGGTGAATCCGAAATAGGGTAAATCATACCCGCATCAAGAAGTTTGATAACCTCGTTTTTGATGACTTCATGGATTTTAGGATTCACCCTTCGTTGACTTTGAATTGAGGGCTTAAAGTCGTCCTCCATGAGAATTTTATGTGTGCAGAAGTGAGGATCAATTCCACGGATGTCGGAGATTTTCCAAGCGATAGCTCGTTTATGCTTCTTCAACACAGCGACAAGTCGGGCTTTTTCGTCTTCTTGCAGATCCTTTGCGATGATGACCGGTAGCTTCTCGTCGTCTTCCAGAAAAACGTACTCAAGATGAGGCGGTAGGTCCTTAAGCTCAAGAGTAGGAGGATTCTCAATAGATGGTGAAACTAACAATGGATCATCATTAGTCACCTCTTTAGGAGCAGGAGGAGACAACGGTTCCTCATTGAGAAGTCTCTCAATAGTACGAATATCTTCATCCCAATTGGTGGACAAATTATCATACTTAATATCGAGAGGACCCAAGCTAGCTTCGAAATCATCCAAGTCACTTTCTCCAAAAGGAGTCAATGCTGGAGCAATTGAGGCAACGGTCTCAACATTGGGTAGAGAAGAAGGAGTACTTTTGCAAGCATCATGAAAATGTTCTTCACAAGCCTCATCGAGAACATCAATAGCATTAACACTCTCATACGAATAAGGTTGCTTAGAAATCTTACCCATGTTGAAGACAATTTTATCGTCACCAACTCTCATGATTATTTCGCCTGCGGCTACATCAATGAGAGTGCGACCGGTCCTCAGGAAGGGACGTCCAACGATTAATGGAACACGAGGGTCCATTTCGTAATCAACGACAACAAAATCCGCCGGGAAGGTGAATTTGTCAACGCCAACAAAGACATCTTCGGCTATCCCCACTGGATAAGCAACCGTACGGTTGGCTAATTCCAAAGTCATTTTGGTGGGGACTAGCTCGGGGAGAGATAATTGCTTCCAAACGCTTAAGGGCATTAAGTTTATACCGGCACCTAGATCGGCTAGGGCCATGCAATTCTCTACTCCCGGGAAGTTGCAAGGAATCAAGAAGCGACCCGGATCACCAAGTTTGGTGGGCAATTGCCTTAAGAGAACGGCGGAGCAATTCTCATTAAGGTGGGTCTGAGCAATGTCAAGAAGCTTTTCCTTATCACTTAAAAGATCTTTAAACATCTTAGCGTATTTTGGCATGTGAGCGAGAGCCTCGGCAAAGGAGATGTTAAAATTCAGTTGTTTAAACATTTTAAGAAAGTTTGAAACTTGAATATCATCCTTGCTCTTTTGCTTCTCTTTCCTCAACCTTGAAGGATAAGGTATATTAGATGAAGAAGAAGGCTTTAAGGGAATAGGATCACTCACAACCACGGGTGGTGGGGAAATGGGGATAGAAGGTGAAGGAGGTAGGGAAAGTTGCTCTTTTTCCTTGTTCACAATCACGGGTGGAGGTGTAGGAAGCTCGAGTTCCATATAACCTTTTCCACTTCGAGTGGTGATTGCTTTCATCTCCCCTCTTGGATTCGCAACGGTATTACTCGGAAGAGTACCCGAAGAAGAGGGTTGATTACTTTGGATGAGCGAACCAATCATATCACGAAGGTGAAGAGCTTGATTGTTAAAAGAGTTTTGCATGTTTGCATTAATAGCATCACTGTGTTTGGCCATGTCATGCCTTAGCTCGGCTTGAATATCGTTCCCTTGTTTTGCCATCTCTCCCTTCAAGTTGCGGACTTGACTCTGAAGATTCGTCACCAACTCCCGATTGGTCTTCATAAATGTCTCGACATCTGGATTCACTGCCATCGGTTGATTGAGAGGTAGAGCCTGGTAAGCTTGAGAATTTCCTTGAGTTGGGTATGGGTTTATTTGGGATTGATACTGATTGTTTGCACGAGGTTGGGATTGGTTTGCAGGAGGGAAACCGGGAGGAGCAAGATAATTGTTGGATCGATAACTTAGCAAGTTACGGTCTCCTTGAGGGCGAGCTTGATAGCCTCCCGTGGGATAAGTACCATATGCTGCGTTAACGTCTTCAGAATAATTGCCGTGAGTAGAAGGACACTCATTGTAGGAATGAGGACCACCACATGTGTCACAAGAAATAGCAACGGCTTTAGCTTGTTGAGTTTGGTTAGAAGTCAAAATTTGGAGACTTTTGTTAATATCAAGAATAGCACGTTCTAAAACAGACGAGTTGGTGGTGGAAGAAGTAGATGAAACATTGACTCTCTGGTTAGATCTTGAGGATGTGGAAGAATCCCAATTCTTGTGGTGAGTAGTCATGTTTTCAATCAACTCTCGACACTCCTCCGGTCTCCTTTTCATAAAAGTACCACCGGCGGCGGCATTGATCGTGTCACGATCACGAAAAGTGAGACCATTGTAAAAGGTGTCAATGAGAGTGACGGGGAGCATATTGTGATTAGGACAGCGGTCGATCAAATCATTGTAGCGTTCCCAAGCATCGAAAAGCGATTCATCATTCTCTTGCATAAATCCACTGATTTGGTTACGAAGGCTAGTGACCATGGATGGGGGAAAGTAGCGCGATAAAAAGCGTTGAGTCATGTCATTCCACGTATGAATAGAATTCTTAGGAAGACGGTCAAACCATTTTTCGGCATGGTGAGAAAGTGAGTGTGGAAAAAGTTGAAGGCGAAGGTCATCCATAGAAACACCGGAGCACTTCATGCTTTGGGTCATGGTAATGAATTTGTCGAGGTGTTTGTTGGCATCATCATCCGGAATTCCACGAAACGGGTTCGTTTGCACTTGCTGGATCATGTGATGCTTCAACGAAAACTCCTGAGCCGTGACGTGCATTGGCGCAATCGGGCCTCCGCGTCCGTTCATGGTGGGTTGGCACAATTCCTCCATGGTTCGTAAATCAGGTAGAAGGACATTGTTGTTGTTGTTATTCAAATTGTTTTGAGGTGGGTGATTATTGTTGTTATTAACACCAGCCATATCTAAATCTTCAAGAGTCTCGGGCTCAGAATAGTTGGAAGATCTAGTACGCATGCACCTGCAGAAGAAAAATATACACAAGGAATATCTATATAATATTTTTGGTTTTTATAGGTTTTTTAATGTTTTTGTATTTTTGAAGAGTTTTATATTTTTTTATGGATTTTTGGAAATTTTTATAGCAATGAAAATAACGTTCAAAGAACGGATCCCAAAATTCAATGCGTCTCTCACTAGAAACCGTTTATCTTAACGAAAAGAGCCGGCAGTGGCGCCATTTAATACTTCGCTTTTGGCTAGGTATGAAAATATTATCGTCCAAATCTTTTCGAATTGAAAACCGGTCTTAAGTGCGACTCAATCGTCTTTTGGTGAATCAATGGTTTGGTTGATTTGTTTTAAACTATTAGCAAGTAATTAAAGTGTCGTTGAGTAAAAAGGATGTTAAAAGGTTAATATTAAAATGACAAGTAAAATAAATGCATGGAAAACTTAAAGATGTCAATGGAAAAGTACTACACACTAAATAAAACTAACACTTGGAAACTTATTGAAAATAAGAACTTAATAGAAATGTACTAAAAGAAAGTAAGGTCGGAGTATCAAACACATGCAAACAATCGGAAAAGAGGCTAAACAGGCCCAGATCGGAATGTATTCCGATCTGGTGGTCGGAATGTAAGGTGGTGGGAGCAATCGGAATGTTGGACCAAAAGACCAATCGGAATAGCCACAAAGGATGCTTAATCGGAATGACCACAAAGACGACCAATCGGAATGTCCAAAAATGATATCAATCAGAATATCCTACCTGCCCACAATCGGAATACTTGCAAAACAACCAAATCGGAATGTAACTCGAAGTCCCAATCAGAAAATAGGACAAATACCCTACCGTCGGAATATGAAGACCAAACGGAAAGGGGTTTGACCACCCTTTCCGAAAATAATGGGAATCGGTTAGATGGTGTACCCGGTCGGAAAACCCAATCGGAAAGGGGCTTTACCACCCTTTCCGAAAATTGTGGAATTTGGGAAAGCTAGGAAATAAGCTAAGTTCAATAAGCTAATATCCACAACTTAACAATCCAAATACTTAACCGAATCAAATAAGCACTAATCTCAACTTATTCAACTCGAAAATAAGCAACTTTTTAGATCAAACAATAAAAACATAAACTTTTTAATAAAACTTTTAATAAGAAAAATAAGCTAATCATAAAAATAAGCCAATAAGAACAAAAATCTTAAAGCTTAATCAAATGAAAACTTATGAAATGATCAAAAGATTAACTTTTTAAGCACGAAATCAATTAGAACAACACGGATCTTATGATATACGCACCAAAATCAATCTTAAATCAAAGAAAAGTTGAATGAGATTAAGAGATAAAAGCTTAAAATAAAACTTGATTAATAGAAATAAGCAATACAAAGTGTTTAATCTTGAAAGATTAAAGGAAAAAGATGAACTAGTGAGAGAAAGTTTAAGACTTTCTCTCTCTAAAACTAGAGAAAACTAAAAAGTGAAAAATTCACTAAAAACTCTAACTACCCTCCTAATGACTATTAGGAGGGTATTTATAGGGAAGGTGGAAGGAGTGCATGTGTTGCATCTTCTTTCTTGCTTTCTTCACGTTTTCTCGACTCGACTTTAATTCTTCGTCTTTGTCGTCTCGGGATTTGAACTTGTCTTTTAATTTTCTTCTTCTATTAGACTTAAGTTCTTCGACTTCGTTAAACTTCCGTCTTTTGACTTTTTCTTCGATAAATCTTCAGAATAGGTCTTGGACTTCCGTTCTTTTTGTACTCTTGATCTTTTGACTTCGTCTTTTTCCCGTTTTCTTCAATAAAAGCCCGCGAAAGCCCGTGTTTTCTTCCTTTTTCATAATTTGGTCCTAAAACACAATAGAAACACAAACCACGCATAATTCCGACTTTTACGACATAAATCACACGTTTTGGTCTTGTTATTATTGGAAATAAGTGGTAAAAGGATAAGTGTTTTCACACTTATTAATGCTTGCCAACGACAAGGTAAGATCACACATAAAGATGAGATGCCTTAAATTTTCATCCAAGAGTGTGAAATCTTTGACGTATGGGGCATCGACTTTATGGGGCCATTTCCATCATCCAAAGGGAACAAGTACATCCTCGTAGCCGTTGACTACGTATCTAAATGGGCCGAAGCAAAGGCTTTACCTACGAACGATACGAGGGTGGTTGTGAACTTTTTGAAACAATTATTTTCTCGATTCGGTGTTCCTCGTGCTATCATTAGTGATCACGGGACTCATTTTTGCAATGATCAATTTGCTCGAGTCATGGCTAAGTATGGTGTCAATCACCGTCTTTCCACCGTGTATCATCCACAAACTAATGGTCAAGCCTAAATCTCTAACCGTGGACTTAAGAGAATCTTAGAGCGTACTGTGGGAGAGCATCGTGCCTCATGGGTCGATAAGTTAGATGATGCTTTGTGGGCTTTCTGTACCGCATATAAGACACCTATTGGTTGAACCCCATATCGTCTTGTGTACGGAAAGGCATGCCACCTCCTTATTGAGTTGGAGCATAAGGCTTATTGGGCCTTGAAATGGGCTAATTTTAATATCAACAAAGCCGGTGATCTTAGGAAGATCCAACTCAATGAACTTAATGAACTGAGGAATGAAGCTTATGAAAATTCGTTGATTTATACGGAGAAAACCAAGCTCATTCATGATTCTAAGATTAAAAACCGAGAGTTCAAAATTGGTGATCAAGTTTTACTCTTTAACTCTCGGTTGAAAATCTTTTCGAGTAAGCTTAAGAGCCGTTGGTCTGGTCTATTCACCGTCACCAAAGTCTTTCCTTATGGCACCATTGAGTTATCGCAACCGAATGGGCCAAATTTTAAAATGAATGGCCAGCGTGTTAAGTTGTATTTTTGGTGAGGACATTGATAGGTGTGTAAAAACCCATCCTTTTTACCACTTAATTACAATAATAACCGAGCCAAAACGTGTATTTTATGTCTTTTATGTCGGAATTATGCGTGGTTTGTGTTTTTGTTGTGATTTAGGACGAAAAGGTGAAAAGTGGAGAAAACACAGGCATTTACGGGCTTTTATTGAAGAAAAAGATGAAAGACGAAGTCAAGAAGTCAAGAGTGCAAAAAGAACGGAAGTCCAAGACCAATTCTGAAGATTTATCGAAGAAAAAGTCAAAAGACGGAAGTTTACTTAAAGCCGAAGAACTCAAGTCGAATTTATTGCAGAATTAAAAGACGAGTTCAAAGAAATCCCGAGCCAAAAGTCATTAAAGTCCAAAATTAAAGAAGATTAAAGGCTTAAGGACCTAATGGTGCAATTAAGAGAAAATGAAGGAGGGGAGGAAGCTTCCTAAGCATTCCTTAATCCTCCCCTATATATAGTCATTAGGATAATCACTTTCATTTTTGGTTGGCTAGAGTGACACTAGTTCTTCCATTTTATTTACTTGCACATTTACTTTATTGCACTTTAATTACCTTGTCTTGCACCTTAATTTTCCAAGTAAGTTACTTTTATTTTTATTGCACCTTTACTTTACTTGTTTAATCTCTCATTCTTCCTTTCTTTCTATGCTTTAATCTTTGTTTACATGCTTATTGTGTTGCTTATTTGATTAAAGGTTATGTTTTTATGCTTTTGATTGTTTTGGTTTATTGATTTTTATAGCTTATTTGTGTTTATTTTAAGATTTCTAAAGTTTTTATAAAAGTTATTTTTTTTATAAACGTTTGTTTTCGTAAACTTTGTTGCATTTTGTGTTTTTAAAAGTCTTTAAACTGTAGATTATTAGCTTTTTCTTATACGTATTTGCTTAGGATTTTAGTCTCGTGCTTATTTGAGTTATAGCATATTAGTTTAGCTTATTTTGTGTTCTTTTTACTATATTCCGATTTACCAATCGGAAAAGGGTTTGATATTCTGATCAGCACTCTTGTTGCTTGGTCGGAAAAGGGCTTTGGTATTCCGATCAGGGTGATTTTTGGTATTCCGATTAGGAGTTGTGATAGCATTCCGATTGGGAGTCCATTCCTCATTCCGATCAGAGGTGTTCGTTTGGTTATTCCGATTAGGATAGGTGACAATATTCCGATTAGGGGTTCCGATCAGCATTCCGACCAGGGTCCATTCCTTATTCCGACGAGAACAGCATTCCGATCAGGAGGTAAGTTCACATTCCGATCAGGGTGAGTTTGGTTATTCCGATCTGAAAAGGTGACAGCATTCCGATCTGGTGTTTCCGACAACATTCCGATCAGGTGGTAAGTGCATTCCGATCGGAATGTATTCTGATGGTAGGGTTGTTTTCATATTTTGTCTTGTTAAATTTTTAAGTTCTCATTTTTATACTTTGTCAAATTTTAATTCTCGTCACACTTTAATTTTAACTCATTTAATTATTTTACTTTTCAAAGTTTTAATATTGCACCCTTTCTTTTAAACTAGACTTAGATTTATTTTAACCCATTTTATTTTAACGTCCATTTACTTTAATTGTTTTGCACATTTTATTTAAAAACAACCAAAAATATTTGTTTTACCAAAGTCAACTGAGTCGTACTTTAAGCCGGAAATCAATTCGTTAAGAAACGAGAGAACTTAACTTTCTTACATACAAAATCCCCGGCAGCGGCGCCATTTGATAACTAGATTTTACTCAGTTAAAAAGTTCGTTGAAGTATGTCTAATCGAATTGATCTGGTTTAACTATGCGACTCAGTCGTTCTTTGGTGGAACAAAAGATGTGTCGTTGTAGTATATTAAAATAAATCTAAGTAAATGGATGTTAAAATAAAAAGCTTTAAAATAAATCTAAGTCTAATTAAAAGCAATGGTGCAATATTAAAACTTTGAAAAGTAAATAACTAAATGACTTGAATTTAAAAGCGTGACGAAAATTAAAATTTGACAAAGTATTAAAATGAGAACTTAAAAATAAAATAAGACAAAATAGAAAATAACCCTACCATCGGAATGAATTCCGATCGGAATGCACTTACCACCTGATCGGAATGTTGTCAGAAACACCAGATCGGAATGCTGTCACCTTTTCAGATCGGAATAACCAAACTCACCCTGATCGGAATGTGAACTTACCTCCTGATCGGAATGACGATCTCGTCGGAATAAGGAATGGACCCTGGTCGGAATGCTGATCGGAACCCCTAATCGGAATATTGTCACTTATCCTAATCGGAATAACCAAACGAACACCTCTGATCGGAATGAGGAATGGACTCCCAATCGGAATGCTGTCACAACTCCTAATCGGAATACCAAAAATCACCCTGACCGGAATACCAAAGCCCTTTTCCGACCAAGCAACAAGAGTGCTGGTCGGAATATCAAACCCTTTTCCGATTGGTAAATCAGAATAAAGTAAAAAGAATACAAAATAAGCTAAACTAATAAGCTATAACTCAAATAAGAACTAGACTAAAATCCTAAGCAAACACGTATAAGAAAAAGCTAATAAGCTGAAATTTAAAGACTTTTAAAACACGAAATGAAAAAAGATTTACGAAAACAAACCTTATATAAAAATAACTTTTATAAAAAACTTTAGAAACTTAAAGATAAACACAAATAAGCTATAAGAATAAATAATCTAAAACAATCAAAAGCATAAAAACATAACCTTTAATCAAATAAGCAAGACAATAAGCATGTAAACAACAAGATCAAGCAAAGAAAGAAAGGTAGAATGAGAGATTAAAAAAAAGAAAATTAAAGAACACTTACTTGGAATTAAAAGGTATTAAAAGTGCAAGACAAGTATTTAAATTGACATGTATTTAAAGAGCAAGTGATTAAAAGGTGGAAGAACTAGTGTCACTCTAGCCAACAAGAGTAAAAATGAAATGCTAATGACTATATATATAGGGGAGGATTAGGAAGCTTCCTCCCCTCCTTCATTTCTTCTTAATTGCACCATTAAGTCCTTCCCTTCTTTATCTTTTGTTAATCTTGGACTTTAATGACTTTTGGCTCGGGATTTCTTTAAACTCGTCTTTTAATTCTTCAATAAATAAGACTTGAGTTCTTCGGTTTTTAGTAAACTTCCGTCTTTTGACTTTTTCTTCGATAAATCTTCAGAATTGGTCTTGGACTTCCTTTCTTTTTGCACTCTTGACTTCTTGACTTCGTCTTTCATTTTTTTCTTCAATAAAAGCCCGTAAATGCCCGTGTTTTCTCCACTTTTCACCTTTTCGTCCTAAATCACAACAAAAACACAAACCACACATAATTCCGACATAAAAGACATAAAATACACGTTTTGGCTCGGTTATTAATGTAATTAAGTGGTAAAAAGGATGGGTGTTTACACACCTATCAAATCCCCTACACTTGACCATTGCAATGTCCTCATGCAATGCATTAGTTACAAAGCACGTTTACATTTTTCATCATAATCAATCCATGTTGGCCTTTATTAAAGAGATAGAAAACTATAAACATTCAAAGTAAAGAAATCAAAAGCATACCTTGGGTTTTGGAAATGTCATGAATAATCATCATCCTCAAGTTTTCGCTTTCTCCAAGCCAAGCTTAAAAACGAGATCATTGTTATTATAAGTTAGCAAACTAACACGAACTCATGTGGGCCAATTATTCACTTAGACTCCCTTATTACTAGGTGTATCTCTTATATTTTATTATTGTCTTGAATGATCACGAGGATGCATTGTTGACTTATTTCGATAGTTTATTAGGCCGAAAATAAAGTGAACGATTTAATCAATAGTTAGCTAAAGGACAAAATCTTTTAAAACTGCTTCTCGGGACCTCATAAAGTTCATATCTTGGCATAACTCGCTTCGTGATTTGAGACCTTTCTCGGACCGATATTTGGCAGCGACTTCATACTTCGAACCTTGAGAGACGTTCATGAAATAATGGCTTTCTCTTCATAATGGAATTTCTTCACTTGAAGTTTTGAGAGATTCATACTTGGACCACGACTTCTTCATTTTTCTCCAATCTTTATTTTGGATTTTGATATACAACGATCCGCCTCCTTTTATGACTTGGATCTATTTATCCTCATACCTTGCTAGGGTCTTTTCGGATACACTTCTCCATGACTTTTGGGGAGTTTTTGCTTTTCGTCGTGTGTCTCGATCCTTCATATTGATTTTCGATAAATAATTCTTCGCATCACTTTGGATCTTTAGCAACAAAAAATAGCCCTCATGCCTTGTTAGGACCTTTTTGGACTCGCCAATCTTCGCATCCCGCTTCAATAAGTTATGCCTTGGCTATGAACTCTAATCCATACCGAGCAACTTTTAAACGATCTTGGGCTAGAAGCTAAGTAACTTTTCAAATCGTACAACCTTATTTGTTGCAGATAAATTTATTAACAAGCGATGGGAGAATAGGCTTATAACTAACACACATAAATTCCCGAAAGAATACCAAACTTATAATTGACTCTATCATCTCTCGTTCTCCATAGTTTAAAATCTCGAGGAATGAGACTCGTAGATGCTTAGCCTATTAAATCAAAGTTTTGGGGATTTGATAGGTGTGTAAACACCCATCCTTTTTACCACTTAATTACAATAATAACCGAGCCAAAACGTGTATTTTATGTCTTTTATGTCGGAATTATGCGTGGTTTGTGTTTTTGTTGGGATTTAGGACGAAAAGGTGAAAAGTGGAGAAAACACGGGCATTTACGGGCTTTTATTGAAGAAAAAGATGAAAGACGAAGTCACGAGTGCAAAAAGAATGGAAGTCCAAGACCAATTCTGAAGATTTATCGAAGAAAAAGTCAAAAGACGGAAGTTTACTAAAAACCAAAGAACTCAAGTCTTATTTATTGAAGAATTAAAAGACGAGTTTAAAGAAATCCCGAGCCAAAAGTTATTAAAGTCCAAGATTAACAAAAGATTAAGAAGGGAAGGACTTAATGGTGCAATTAAGAAGAAATGAAGGAGGGGAGGAAGCTTCCTAATCCTCCCCTATATATATAGTCATTAGCATTTCATTTTTACTCTTGTTGGCTAGAGTGACACTAGTTCTTCCACCTTTTAATCACTTGCTCTTTAAATACATGTCAATTTAAATACTTGTCTTGCACTTTTAATACCTTTTAATTCCAAGTAAGTGTTCTTTAATTTTCTTATTTTAATCTCTCATTCTACCTTTCTTTCTTTGCTTGATCTTGTTGTTTACATGCTTATTGTCTTGCTTATTTGATTAAAGGTTATGTTTTTATGCTTTTGATTGTTTTGGATTATTGATTCTTATAGCTTATTTGTGTTTATCTTTAAGTTTCTAAAGTTTTTTATAAAAGTTATTTTTATATAAGGTTTGTTTTCGTAAATCTTTTTCATTTCGTGTTTTAAAAGTCTTTAAATTTCAGCTTATTAGCTTTTTCTTATACGTGTTTGCTTAGGATTTTAGTCTAGTTCTTATTTGAGTTATAGCTTATTAGTTTAGCTTATTTTGTGTTCTTTTTACTGTATTCCGATTTACCAATCGGAAAAGGGTTTGATATTTCGACCAACACTCTTGTTGCTTGGTCGAAAAAGGGCTTTGGCATTCCGATCAGGGTGATTTTTGGTATTCCGATTAGGAGTTGTGACAACATTCCGATTGGGAGTCCATTCCTCATTTTGATCAAAGGTGTTCGTTTGGTTATTCCGATTAGGATAGGTGACAATATTCCGATTAGGAGTTCTGATCAGCATTCCGACCAGGGTCCATTCCTTATTCCGACGAGATCGTCATTCCGATCAGGAGGTAAGTTCACATTCCGATCAGGGTGAGTTTGGTTATTCCGATCTGAAAAGGTGACAACATTCCGATCTGGTGTTTCCGACAACATTCCGATCAGGTGGTAAGTTCATTCCGATCGGAATGCATTCCGATCGGAATGCATTCCGATGGTAGGGTTATTTTCTATTTTGTCTTATTTTATTTTTAAGTTCTCATTTTAATACTTTGTCAAATTTTAATTTTCGTCACGCTTTTAAATTCAAGTCATTTAGTTATTTACTTTTCAAAGTCTTAATATTGCACCATTTCTTTTAATTAGACTTAGATTTATTTTAACGCTTTTTATTTTAACGTCCATTTACTTAGATTTATTTTAATATACTACAACGACACATCTTTTGTTCCACCAAAGAATGACTGAGTCTCATAGTTAAACCAGATCAATTCGATTAGACATACTTCAACGAACTTTTTAACTGAGTAAAATCTAGTTATCAAATGGCGCCGCTGCCGGCTCTTTTCGTAAAGATTAACGGTTTTCTGTGAGAGACGCGTTGCTTTTTGGGATCCGTTCACTTGTGAGCGTTATTTTCTTGCTTAAAAAATTCAAAAAACCATAAAAATTAAAATTGCTAAAAATCCATAAAAATTAAAAATTTCAAAAATCCAAAAAGATTTTATCTTTATTGTGTATATATATTGTCTTTGCGTTTGGTTTTGTTTTCTTTTGCCTTTGTAGGTGTATGCGTACTAGATCTTCTAATTATCAAGAGCCCGACTCGAGAAGATTTAAGTATTTTAGGTGTTAACAACAATAATAATCCACCGCACCTCAACAATAACAACAATGTTCTTCCACAGCCCGATCTTCGGAAAATGGAGGAACTTTGTCAACCTATCATGTTTGGACGAGGAGGACCGATTGCGCCGATGCAAATCACGGCTCCGGAGTTTTCATTGAAGCACCACATGATTCAGCAAGTGCAAACTAACCCATTCCGTGGATTGCCTGATGATGATGCCAACAAACACCTCGACAAGTTCATTACAATCACCCAAAGCATGAAGTTGCCCGGTGCCACAATAGATGTTCTACGCCTTCAACTCTTCCCACATACTTTATCACATCATGCCGAGAAATGTTTTGATCGTCTCCCGAAGAATTCAATTCATACTTGGGATGACATGACTCAACGCTTTTTGTCGCGCTACTTTCCACCATCCATGGTCACGAGCCTTCGCAATCAAATCAGTGGTTTCATGCAAGATCCCGGTGAATCTCTTTTTGATGCTTGGGAAAGATATAATGTCTTGATTGATCATTGTCCAAACCACAACATGCTCCCTGTCACATTAATAGATACTTTCTACAACGGATTGACTTTTCGAGATCGTGACACGATTAATGCAGCCGCCGGTGGCACATTTAGGAAAAGGAGACCCGAGGAGTGTAGAGAGCTAATTGAGAACATGACTACTCACCACAAAAACTGGGATTCCTCCGCTTCTTCAAGGAACAACCCGAGAGTCAATGTTTCTTCTACTTCAGCAAACCCTGATATGACCGAACTCACCCGCATGATGACTGAAATGAGCAAAAGTATCTTGCTTCTCGCTTCAAACCAACAACAACAAGTTAAAGCGGTTGCACCTTCTTGTGAAACATGCGGCGATCCTCACTCATACACCGATTTTCCTTCTACACAAGGAAATCCGAAAAATGTGTATGACGCTTATGGTAATTATTCACCGGAAAATCACCAAGCTCGACCTCAAGGGGATAGAAATTTGCTGAGTTACCGGTCAAACAACTACCTTTCACCCGGTTTTTCTCCTCAAAACCAAAACCCCGCCAACAACTACAATAGAAGCAACCAAATCCCACCAAGAGCTTCTAATCCTTATCACCCACCCACTCAACCAACCCCACCCATTAACCCTGATGTTGAATCCATCATGAGAACCCAAGGTGAGCAAATCAAGAATCTACAGAGCCAAATTATTAACTTGAAAGGAGATATCACCAAGCAAGGAAATGAGATAAGATCCAAGCTTCGAGATAATATCCAATCCTCCTTCAACAATTAAACAAATGATTTGAAGAATATGCTTGCTAGTTTCTTGCCCGCCGCTCAACCTTCTTCTTCGAGTTCTCTACCTTCAAACACCGTCACCAATCCGCGAGCAAATGTGAGTGCTATTACTACCCGTAGTAGAGTCACCATTGTAGGACCACCGATCCCACCCCCATCATCTACACCTCCTCCACCACCATTTATCCCTACTCCTCCTACACCTAATATTAGTGCACCATCACCGTCTCCGCCTCGTCATGACGATGTACCTAGGAAGGACCCTTCAACATCTCAACCTTTACCTACACCTTCACCTTCACCACCCAAAACCAATATCCCATATCCTTCTCGCTTAGGCAAGACCAACGAGCTAACCAAGAATGACTGTCAAGTGTCAGGCTATATGAAGATGCTCTCTCAAGTGAACATTAACATTAGCCTTGTTGAAGCACTTGTCCACATGCCGAAATTTGTTAAAGCATTTAAGGAATTGCTTAACAAGAAGGAGAAGCTGATTGAGCTCGCCAACACACGATTAAATGAAAACTGCTCTGCAGTTATTCTTAAAGAACTTCTGGAAAAGCTTGGAGATCCCGGTCGTTTTGTGTTGCCTTGCCTCTTTAACAAAACCAAAGAATTTACTGCCCTTGCTGATCTCGGGGCTAGTATTAATCTTATGCCTTTGAGTGTTTGGAAAACACTATCATTGCCCGACCTCACTCCAACAAAGATGACTCTTGAACTTGCAAATCGCACTCTCGCTTACCCCGTTGGTATAACCGAAGACGTGTTCATTAAAGTTGGCACATTTACTTTCCCGGTTGATTTCGTCGTTGTTGATTATGAAATGGACCCTCGTATTCCTTTAATACTTGGTCGGCCATTCTTGAGAACCGGACGAGCTTTAGTTGATGTGGCCGAAGGTGAGTTAATCTTAAGAGTCGGGAATGATTCACAAGTTTTTAAAATGGGGAAGCTTACAAGCAAATCCTTTGGACGAGAATTAGTGAATATGATTAATGTGCTCGATGATTTTGTCATCTACAACAATCCTCTATTCGACTCTTGCAGTGATAATCCACTTTTTCAAGATGATGTGGATGATTCTCTCTCCAATTTGGACGCTTCACCCATTTATGATTCTCCACCGATCTTTGATGCTCATGATGATGATTCTAGCTCAGATTCGGATGATTATGATGACCTTACTTCCGAGTATCCCGACCTGCCTACATATGATGATTTTGATGAGGCCGATACTCTTTCGAGTGATTCTTCACAGGATGAAGATCCTCCGCCATCACTCGATCCTACTTTGGACGATTACTCATTTGAGGAAGACTTCTCTGCATTTCTCAACACTTACTTCCCTCATGAGAGTGATGCTCCTTATGATTTTGAAGATTATCGTCTTGATCCAACTTTGGATTTGAAGAACCTTCTTTCAAAGGAGAAGAAACCGGTCGACACCAATATCCGCAGCACGTATGAGTTAACACCTCTTTGTCCCCCTTCCGAGGACGAGGTTGTGCATCTTCTTCGCGGCTCATCTTCACACTCTACTGAGCCTGAGTGCTATTTTCTCTTAAAGGAAAAGGTGTTCGACCCCGGTATAGATCTTATTCAGCCATCTCAGTATCCACCTGATGAAATAAAAGGAAATATCTTTGGAACTATTGAAGACATGCTTGCACCACTTCCCTTGCTTCCACCGTGCTCCATCGCTGCTTAAGGGAACCTTGCCTACTCTTATTTGGCTTGCCTTGTTCGCCTTAAGCTTGTGCTATTTGATGGACGAAAACTATGTCTTTGATCCTGGTGGATATGTTTCATGCTTCTTCCTATGATGATCAAGGTCGAGTCAGGCTCACGACTCGGTTAACAAAAATCAAGCGCTTCTTGGGAGGCAACCCATGTATCTATCTTTTAGCTTTCTTTATCCTAAGTGTAGGGGAGACCCGTTGGTGTTTGCTCTCTCCTCTCTTCTTATTCAGGGATTCGAGCTCAATGATCCACTCTTGATGATTCTTGACGACCTGTGATTCCGTGTTTACTTCTTCCCGGTTCTATCCTAAACTCTTTTCAATTCACTGTTTTATATTTTCTCAATATTAAAATAGGAATCTCTTTAGTTGTCTCTTCCTTAGCGAGATTTAAACAAAGTGCACAATGTCCTAAGTGTAGGGGATTTTACTCCCACATGCTTAAACATTGAGGACAATGTTTATATTAAGTGTAGGGGGGACTTCTATCGAAGTTAAGTGGCCTTTTCCTTGTATTTCTCCTCATTTTAACCAGAAAATCAATTTTTTTTCGACATTTTTCAAAATTTTTGATCTATTTTGGCCTATTAGTTTTTCCCTTTGTATAGTTATTCTCTTTCTTTGCTAGAATAAACTTTAATAAAGTGGTTTTAACTTTCAAACGTTGTGAATCTTTTGACTCAACCCGAGTTTACTTATCTAAGTTTACTCTAGCTAGTATCCTTAACGTGTTTAAGTCAAGTTTTGCCAGGCTTTTATATAGGGATCTATAAAACGCGAAAGTCTTAACTCTCACGGGTTAAGAACAAGAACTTTTCGCAAGTTCCTATAATTGATCATAGAGAGTCGTTTATCAAGGGAACTTTAAAATGCGATTTCTAAACTTGAAAAAGTCTAAGAATTTGCAAGATCCTATAGGCGACTCGAAAACCCAAAGCTTTGATTTAATAGGCTAAGCATCCACGAGTCTCATTACTTGAGATTTTAAACTGTGGAGAACGAGAGATGATAGAGCCAATTATAAGTTTGGTATTCTTTCGTGAATTTATATGAGTTAATTATAAGCCTATTCTCCCATCACTTGTTAATAAATTTATCTGCAATAAATAAGGTTGTACGATTTGAAAAGTTACTTAACTTCTAGCCCAAGATCGTTTAAAAGTTGCTCGGTATGGATTAGAGTTCATAGCCAAGGCATAACTTATTGAAGCGGGATGCAAAGATTGGCGAGTACAAAAAGGTCCTAACAAGATGTGAGGGCTATATTTTGTTGCTAAAGATCCAAAGTGATGTGAAGAATCATTTATCGAAAATCAATATGAAGGATCGAGACACACGATGAAAAGCAAAAACTCCCCAAAAGTCATGGAGAAGTGTATCCGAAAAGACCCTAGCAAGGTATGAGGATAAATAGATCCAAGTCATAATAGGAGGCGGATCGTTGTATATCAAAGTCCAAAATAAAGATTGGAGAAAAATGAAGAAGTCGTGGTCAAAGTATGAATCTCTCAAAACTTCAAGTGAAGAAAATCCTATATGAAGAGAAGACCATAATTTCATGAACGTCTCTCAAGGTTTGAAGTATGAAGTCGCTGCCAAATATCGGTCCGAGAAAGGTCTCAAATCGCGAAGCGAGTTATGCCAAGATAAGGTTGTACGATTTGAAAAGTTACTTAGCTTCTAGCCCAAGATCGTTTAAAAGTTGCTCGGTATGGATTAGAGTTCATAGCCAAGGCATAACTTATTGAAGCGGGATGCGAAGATTGGCGAGTACAAAATGGTCCTAACAAGATGTGAGGGCTATATTTTGTTGCTAAAGATCCAAAGTGATGTGAAGAATCATTTATCGAAAATCAATATGAAGGATCGAGACACACGACGAAAAGCAAAAACTCCCCAAAAGTCATGGAGAAGTGTATCCGAAAAGACCCTAGCAAGGTATGAGGATAAATAGATCCAAGTCATAATAGGAGGCGGATCGTTGTATATCAAAGTCCAAAATAAAGATTGGAGAAAAATGAAGAAGTCGTGGTCAAAGTATGAATCTCTCAAAACTTCAAGTGAAGAAAATCCTATATGAAGAGAAGACCATAATTTCATGAACGTCTCTCAAGGTTTGAAGTATGAAGTCGCTGCCAAATATCGGTCCGAGAAAGGTCTCAAATCGCGAAGCGAGTTATGCCAAGATATGAACTTTATGAGGTCCCGAGAAGCAGTTTCAAAAGATTTTGTCCTTTAGCTAACTATTGATTAAATCGTTCACTTTATTTTCGGACTAAATAACTATCGAAATAAGTCAAAAATGCATCCTCGTGATCATTCAAGACAACAATAAAATATAAGAGATACCCCTAGGAATAAGGGAGTCTAAGTGAATAATTGGCCCACATGAGTTCGTGTTAGTCTACTAACTTATAATAACAATGATCTCGTTTTTAAGCTTGGTTTGGAGAAAGTGAAAACTTGAGGATGATGATTATTCATGACATTTCCAAAACCCTAAGGTATGTTTTTGATTTCTTTACTTTGAATGTTTATAGTTTTCTATCTCTTTAATAAAGGCCAAGGTGGATTGATTATGATGAAAAATGTAAACATGCTTTGTAACTAATGCATTGCATGAGGACATTACAATGGTCAAGTGTAGGGGATTTGATAGGTGTGTAAACACCCATCCTTTTTACCACTTAATTACAATAATAACCAAGCCAAAACGTGTATTTTATGTCTTTTATGTCGGAATTATGCGTGGTTTGTGTTTTTGTTGTGATTTAGGACGAAAAGGTGAAAAGTGGAGAAAACACGGCCATTTACCGGCTTTTATTGAAGAAAAAGATGAAAGACGAAGTCAAGAAGTCAAGAGTGCAAAAAGAACGGAAGTCCAAGACCAATTCTGAAGATTTATCGAATAAAAAGTCAAAAGACGGAAGTTTACTTAAAGCCGAAGAACTCAAGTCGAATTTATTGAAGAATTAAAAGACGAGTTCAAAGAAATCCCGAGCCAAAAGTCATTAAAGTCCAAAATTAAAGAAGATTAAAGGCTTAAGGACCTAATGGTGCAATTAAGAGAAAATGAAGGAGGGGAGGAAGCTTCCTAAGCATTCCTTAATCCTCCCCTATATATAGTCATCAGGATAATCACTTTCATTTTTGGTTGGCTAGAGTGACACTAGTTCTTCCATTTTATTTACTTGCACATTTACTTTATTGCACTTTAATTACCTTGTCTTGCACCTTAATTTTCCAAGTAAGTTACTTTTATTTTTATTGCACCTTTACTTTACTTGTTTAATCTCTCATTCTTCCTTTCTTTCTATGCTTTAATCTTTGTTTACATGCTTATTGTGTTGCTTATTTGATTAAAGGTTATGTTTTTATGCTTTTGATTGTTTTGGTTTATTGATTTTTATAGCTTATTTGTTTTTATTTTAAGATTTCTAAAGTTTTTATAAAAGTTATTTTTTTTATAAACGTTTGTTTTCGTAAACTTTGTTGCATTTTGTGTTTTTAAAAGTCTTTAAACTGTAGCTTATTAGCTTTTTCTTATACGTATTTGCTTAGGATTTTAGTCTCATGCTTATTTGAGTTATAGCTTATTAGTTTAGCTTATTTTGTGTTCTTTTTACTATATTCCGATTTACCAATCGGAAAAGGGTTTGATATTCCGATCAGCACTCTTGTTGCTTGGTCGGAAAAGGGCTTTGGTATTCCGATCAGTGTGATTTTTGGTATTCCTATTAGGAGTTGTGACAGCTTTCCGATTGGGAGTCCATTCCTCATTCCGATCAGAGGTGTTCGTTTGGTTATTCCGATTAGGATAGGTGACAATATTCCGATTAGGGGTTCCGATCAGCATTCCGACCAGGGTCCATTCCTTATTCCGACGAGAACAGCATTCCGATCAGGAGGTAAGTTCACATTCCGATCAGGGTGAGTTTGGTTATTCCGATCTGAAAAGGTGACAGCATTCTGATCTGGTGTTTCCGACAAAATTCCGATCAGGTGGTATGTGCATTCCGATGGTAGGGTTGTTTTCATATTTTGTCTTGTTTAATTTTTAAGTTCTCATTTTTATACTTTGTCAAATTTTAATTCTCGTCACGCTTTAATTTTAAGTCATTTAATTATTTTACTTTTCAAAGTTTTAATATTGCACCTTTCTTTTAAACTAGACTTAGATTTATTTTAACCCATTTTATTTTAACGTCCATTTACTTTAATTGTTTTGCACATTTTATTTAAAAACAACCAAAAATATTTGTTTTACCAAAGTCAACTGAGTCGTACTTTAAGTCGGAAATCAATTCGTTAAGAAACGAGAGAACTTAACTTTCTTACATACAAAATCTCAGTTATCAGACATCTCTCATGAGATGATTTCATCCCTCACCACGTTTCCCTTGAATTAGTTCTGGGTCGAGTCAGGCTCGTGACTCGGTTAACAAAAACAAGCGCTTCTCGGGAGGCAACCCGATGATCTATCCTTTTACCCATTTTCATAATAAGTGCAGGGGGAGCTACATAGGTGTTTGTTGTCTTGTTTCTTATGATGTGCAGGGATTAAAGCTTCAAAGAGCACTTTTTATGATATTTGACGACCAGTGATCCCGTGTACCCATCTTCCCGGTTCTAACCTAAACTATCGTGATTTAATATTTCATATCCTATATGTTGACATTGAAATCACTATAGTCGTCTCTTCCGTAGCAAGATTTAAACAAAGTGCACAATGTCCTAAGTGTAGGGGAGTTTACTCCCACATGCTTAAACATTAAGGACAATGTTTATATCAAGTGTAGGGGGGACTTCTATCGAAGTTAAGTGGGCTTTTCCATTAATTTGTCCTCATTTTAACCGAAAAATCTAATTTTTCGACATTTTTCAAAATTTTTGATCTATTTTGACCAAGTAGTATTTTTCATTTATCTTCTTTTATGTTCTTTCCTTTTATTATTGCATCATATGTATATATTTCATTTCAAAAATAAAGTCAAAAGAGAAAAATAAAGTTAAATAAAATGGTTTTAATGAGTTTACATATCTTTGATATATTAGGCCCGTCATGAATCTTTTGACTCAACCCGAGTTTACATATCTAAGTTTACTTTAACTAGTATCCTTAATGTGTTTAAGTCAAGTTTTGCTAGGCTTTTATATAGGAAACTTTAAAACGCGAAAGTCTTAACTCTTACGGGTTAAGAACAAGAACTTTTCGCAAGTTCATATAATTGATCCTAGAAGTTTATCAAGGGAACTTTAAAATGCGAATTCTAAACTTGAAAAAGTCTAAGTAGTTGCAAGATCCTATAGATGACTTGAAAACCCAAAGCTTTGATTTAATTGGCTAAGCATCCATGAGTCTCATTCCTTGAGATTTTAAATTATGGAGAACGAGAGATGATAGAGTCAATTATAAGTTTGGTATTCTTTCATAAATTTATGTGAGTTAATTATGAGCTTTTTCTCCCATCGCTTGTTAATAAATTTAATTGCAATAAAGAAGGTCGTACGATTTAAAAAGTTACTTGGCTTCTAGCACAAGATCGTTTAAAAGTTGCTCGGTATTAATTAGAGTTCATAACCAAGGCATAACTTATTGAAGTAGGATGCGAAGATTGACGAGTCCGAAAAGGCCCTAACAAGGCATGAGGGCTACATTTTGTTGCTAAAGATCCCAAGTGATGTGAAGAATCATTTATCAAAAATCAATATGAAGGATCAAGACACACGATGAAAAGCAAATACTCCCCTAAAGATCATGGAGAAGTCTATCCGAAAAGACCCTAGCAAGGTATGAGGATAAATAGATCCAAGTCCTATAAGGAGGCGGGTCGTTGTATATCAAAATCCAAAATAAAGATTGGAGAAATATGAAGAAGTCGTGGTCCAAGTATGACGAATTTCTCAAAAACTTCAAGTGAAGAAATTCCTATTATGAAAAGAAGACCATTATTTCAAGAACGTCTCTCAAGATTCGAAGTATGAAGTCACCACCAAATATCGGTCCGAGAAAGGTCTCAAATCGAGAAGCGAGTTATGCCAAGATATGAACTTTATGAGGTCCCGAGAAACAGTTTTAAAAGATTTTGTCCTTTAGCTAAGTATTGATTAAATCGTCCCACTTTATTTTTAGCCTAAATAAACTATCGAAATAAGTCAACAATGCATCCTCGTGATCATTCAAGACAACAATAAAATATAAGAGATACACCTAGGAATAAGGGAGTCTAAGTGAATAACTGGGCCACATGAGTTTGTGTTAGCTTACTAACTTATAATAACAATGATCTCGTTTATAAGCTTGGTGTGAGGAACGTGAAGCTTGAGGGTGATAAACATTCATGACAACCAAAGCCCTAATGTAAGTCTTTGATGTCTTTACTTGTTCTTCCTTCAAGCATTTTGTACTTTTCTATTTTTATTTAGTTTCCTTATTGTCTAAAATCTAATAAAGGCCAAGGTGGGTTTATTATGATGAAAAATGTAAACCGTGTTTTGAAATTAATGCATTACATGAGGGCATTGCAATTGTCAAGTGTAGGGGATTTAATAAGTGTGAAAACACTTATCCTTTTACCACTTATTTCTAATAATAACAAAACCAAAATGTGTATTTAATGTCGTAAAAGGCGAATTATGCGTGGTTTGTGTTTTTATTGTGTTTTAGGACAAAATTATGAAAAAGGAAGAAAACACGGGCTTTCACAGGCTTTTATCGAATAAAAAGACAAAAGACGAAGTCAAAAGATCAAAAGTGCAAGAAGAACAGAAGTCAAAGGCCTATTCTGAAGATTTATCGAAGAGAAAGTCTATAGACGGAAGTCTAACGAAGTCGAAGAACCAAGTCTACTAAAAGAAGAAAATTAGAAGACGAGTTCAAGTTACCATTCGACTAATCCCGAGACAAAGTCGAGAAAGACGAGTTATTTAAAAGACGAGAAGACAAGAAGAAAAGAAAGAAGAAAACAACACCTTTCCCTTCCCCTATATATAGTCTCCTAAACATGTCATTAGGGGCTAGTAGTTAATTTTTAGTTAATTTTATTTTTAGTGTGTGTTTTTACTTTTTCTCGCTAGCTTTTCTTCCAAGCTTATTAAACATTCATCTTAATCTTGTAATTTTGGATCTTAATCTTTAATCTAATCAAGCTTTTGGATTAATTCTCATTCTACCTTTCTTAATCAGAATCTATTATTTTGCTTTATTAATCATGTAGTTGGTTTAATCTTGTTGAATATATGATTGATTAGCTTATTGGATTGTGCTTATTGGTTTGGTGTGTTTAAGGTTTTAGATTAACTTGCTTATTGCTTAATTTTTTATGTTTTCTAGTTTTTTTAAATAAGTTGATTTTAGTGGATTAATATTTTTATAAAAAGTTGATTTTAAATAATTTGATTATTTAGTGTTCTTAAAAGTTTTTAAATTGTGTCTTATTAGCTTTTTATAGAATTTGATTTGGTTTAAGTTTTGGTAAGTGCTTATTAGGATTTTGCTTATTTGTGTTAATCTAGGTTTTAGAAACCCTTTTATCCCGAACTGTTAGCAAACAATTTATTCCAGCTTAGATTTATTTTCCCTCCAAAACAAACACTCCATTTCCCGAATTAGGTTTAAAACACGGATTCCGGATTGCATACCAAACTGCATTCCGGATTAAGTCCTAAGGTGGTGATTCCAAATTAAGTGTTGGATCTAGCATTCCGGATTAGATTACTAGTTGTTGATTCCGAACTGGGTTGCATATTCTTCATTCTGAATTAGGTCACAGATTAATATTCCAGATTGCATACTAAAGGTGCATTCAGAATTGTATGAAGATCATTTATCCAGAATTACGTGTAAAAGGTTATTCCGGATCAAGTGTTGGATCTGGTATTCCGGATTGTGTGTGAGAACGGATTCCAAATTAGGTTTATCATCTTGTTTTCCGAAGTACATTAAAGATACAGATTCCGAACTACCTTCAGGATTTACATTCCGAACTGTTTGTGGAACTCCATTCCGAATTAGGTCAGGAATCACAGATTCCGAATTGAGTTAAGAAGACGGATTCCAGATTAGATTTAGGATTAATATTCTGAATTGTGTTTGGGATTTAGATTTCGAATTGAGTTCAAGATCTATATTCCGAACTACATGCAGGATTTGTATTCCGGATTAGGTGTGGTTTTCACTTATTCCGACTTATGTTTTGTTTTAGTTTCCCGAATTATTTTCAAACCTTAATTTTTCCCGCCATTTTTACTTAGATTAATTTTTAAACATTTTCATTTAGTTTAATTTTCAAGTTTATGTTTTTTTAAAAAAGTTTGAATTTTTGTAAAGATTTAAGTTTCAAATTTACTTTTAAAGTTTTAATTTTTCGTTATTTATTTTTAAATCTTAATTTTTAGTTTAACTTTTAAAGCTTTCATTTTTATGCATCGACATTTACATTTTCACTTTCATTTTAAAATAGATAATTACCTTTAGTTATTTTCACCAAGTTCTACTGTTCAACATTCATTCTGGAAAAGCACTCAAGGTTAGACATCCTTTCTTTATTTTTATATTTAATAGCTTTAACGTTTATAGACTTAGTTAATCAAGCTCCCCCTTTTAGTGACCTACACCAATAATTACACCCTAAACCGTGATCAATTCGAATTGAATCGAGTACGAAAAACACTTCAAGAACGCACTTAAAAACCATTCAAATCACCCCGCCTCTTCCTTTTGTGCTATGAGAAGCCAAGTCTGAAGATAAGCCGCATCCCTCTTCTTTTGGCTGTGCAATCTCTAGCATAATGACCAAATCCCCTACAGTTATAGCATTGAACCTGACGATTGTTGTTCTAGTGAGAGAAAGTTAGAGAGAGGTGAAGGAAAAGTCTAACGCTTGTTGTTCTAGTGACGGTTGTTGGTCATAATAATGGTATATTATATGACCATCACTTTAAATACGGCTAACAAAGCCGTATAATCTGAGTAACGTAAAACCATCATACGAATTCTCATTCTACTAATGGTTTTCTCTCCGTCACAACATCACCCAAAAATCTCATTTGATGACGAAGTAATTTCAAGTGTTCGTCAATTAGGAACATTTGACTTAAATTTTAGGGGTATAAATTTTCGATGTCAAAATCAATGTATGGAGAAGCATGCATACAACTCCATAACATAAGTTTAATAAAACTTTTAGTAAACTTCTTCACGAGACTAAATTTCTACATAAATTATGTTGAGGTATTGGTTAAACCAATTAAAGGATTTACCCACAACTATTCACAACGTACTTTTGCTAGAACTCGGCTACGCACAAAGCAATACCCTTATTCATTGTGTTTCGGATGTGAATTTGTGATAAATCACCATTAAGGTATAATTCAATTAATAATCATAGGTAATTTCAATTTGACGCACAGGCGAGCCGGGAATTTGGTCAGCGACTAATGGCATAACACCTCCTTCCTTAATCGGGTACATGACCATCGGTGCGTTATACACACCTTATAGTTTATCAAAAGGAGTAGACCGTCAGATTATTATTGCAATTCACCAATCAAGGTAATCTTATGTAATTTAAATCTCTAACAAATCATTATTTTAATATGATTTAGTCCATATTATTTCTTTTCAAAAAAACCCTTGTTTACAACAATTCAACAATTTTTATATAAACAAGTAAAAAAACTAAATCATAAACACATAATAATAATTTATATGTGCAACAAATAAATCAAATAGCCGCATGCATACGATTTATTCAATAATCATCAAATGTAGGTCTTTATATTCATATAAAAGTCTTCCCTAATTCAAGATTTATTGAATCAAATAAAGCAAGTAGCATATAAAATCATATAAACATATAATTTTACGACCCATGAAAACATGCACGTTATCCTGGATTCCCCACAAATCTTAACAATTAAATCTCTACGGATCGTAACCATACATGACATAACAATTAATCATGCAATTTAATCTAAAATTATCCCACATGTAATCTAGGGTTTCAAAACAATTTATTTTTATAAAAATTCGGCCAAAACCCCAATTTTTAAAAAACAAAACCCTAATTTTAAGAAAACCTAAAAAACATGTACTTTTAACTCAAAACAATTATTAGTTAAAAACCCTTAGATTTTCGGTAATTATAACATTTTAAAACGGCTCTGATGCCACTGAAGGTTTATTACTATCATAACAATTATATAAAACCCTAAACGAGATCAAAGCGCATATAGCAGAACCGATTTAACAAGATCATAATAATAACATAATTATAATTAATCGAATTAGGGTTACATACCTTTATCCTAGCGAAGATCCACAAGATCACCAACGAGTCATCAATAAGGGTTAATAACGAACATAACCAAGTTATAGTCTAAAGTAAGACTATATTACGTTCTTGTACACACGTAATACAACGAGCTAACCGTGATTCTAGCACGTGTAAACCGAGCTTCAACATCAAGTGGAAAATCTACCCAACAACCCTAGAGAGGGGCTAGGACTAGATTATTTCTAAACCAAAACCAAAGGATAAAAGGAACCCTAAAAAAGGTGTTTTTCCTTTGGTTTTGTTTGCAATAGATAAACCAAACAAATCACACAAACCAATCGAAACCCTAAGGTACGATTGGTTTGTTGATCGCAGGAGAGGAGAGAAAGAGAATAATGGGGTGAAGAATTATGGAGGTGAGGGGTTGTTTATATAGGCATAGACTTGTATCTATAAACAAATAAAATGAAAGTTTTCCCCTTCCTTTTTTCTCCCCTATGGTCGACGGCCCAAACACCCTAACGGTGTTCCGGAACCTTCCATTCTTCTTTCTATTAATTCATTTTTCTATCTATTCCACAACGCTCGTTACTTAACTCTTAATTATTTAACGATCGTTAAAGTTATGTCTCGGTTTAATATATATACAATAAATATATTTATTAAATAAATTAACTCTTTACGTATTGTGTGCAATCCCGCAATCTCGAGTTCGATCCTATCACACGACTATTAAATATTAGTCCATAAAATTACACCTTTCCACTACCGTCCTAGGCCCTGGATGTAGGTATTTTAGTCACTTACTTTTAGGAAAAAGCAAATAACCGTGGCAAGTATTAAATTCGACGGTTTAGGAAAACCGTAAAACCGAATAAGTGCGAGTTCGTTCTCGAAGGAGGTGTATGTGTTATGTTACAATAATATAAAAATCAAGTTTGGATTAGTGTCGTTTTTGGGTTTGAAGAGAGAAAATTAAAAGACGAGCTACACTACGATTAAATTACGACGAATGACGTAAAAACATAAACGTAATGACGTAAAACGTGACGAAATTAAAATTTTTAACTAAAAACAATTTAAAAATTAAAACTAAGTCTAAAATAATATAAATAAGAATAAAAATTAAATAAATAAATTTTAAAGCCTTTTATTAATTAAATATTTAATTTTAAATGCTAATTAAAACCCTAAAATTAAATATAATTAACAAAAATCACAAAATTATATTTTATCAAATAAATATCTTACTTATATTAATTAAACACTAAAGAGTATTTTTCCTGAATTTCTAAAACTATTTTTTCTATTTTTTAAAGGCTAAAAACCATTTTTAAATGAAAATAATCATAGAAAATTATAAAATAATGAGAAAATTAAATTTACTTTTTGAAAAATCCTAAATCACTTAACTAAAGCTGGGAAAAATGAAAAAGTTTGAAAAAGGTAAATTTTTGCCTAATAGGACAAAAATAGTTTAATTAAAAACCTATTTTAACTTAAAATAATTATAAAAATTAATTAAATAAAGGGAAAAATGAAATTGCTTTTCTAAAAATCTTAAAATAATATGAAAATTGGAAAAACTAAAATTCATAACTTTTTACTCACTAAAGACAAAAACAGTTTAATAAAAAGCTAATTAAAATTAAATTAATGCTAAAAAATAATAAAATAAACAGAAAAATAAAAAATAACTTATCTAAAAATCCTTAAATAAATAAACAAGCCTAGAAAACTTAAAAATCTGAAAAAGTTGAAAATTAACCACTAAAGACAAAAAAAGTATTAAACTGATAGTAACATGTCTGGGGGTTTTGTCTTTTACCCCAACAGTGAAAAGAAATACACTAGCAGTGGAAACTTTTTCCCACTGCTCTAACACAGAAAAATGGATATGGCTTGTTTTGGCTTGGTTACTTGGTATCTTTTGAAACAAGAGGCACCCCCACACTCAGTGGAGTGTGGGGAGTCAAGATATAGCAAAAAAAAAAAAACTAGCAAGTATAACACAAAATAGCACACAAAACGAGCTTAACCAATTACTGATAACAGAAAAGTGGGTCTGGGTGGTGTTGCTGATGTGTTTGGTATCTTGGTGAGTTTCAAGCTACAAAATCTTAACCAAAAATCACCCCAAAGTCAAATTCAACAACATACAACCCTAGTCTAACCTTAAACCTAACTGACTACCAAATCACACCCTCAAAAACTCAAAATCAAGACCAAAAGACCTAGTGATTGAGTGAGGCGTTTTAAACACAAAAATATGTAAACTTTAACTCTAGACCATCACAAATGAAACCAATAGCTAAAAATAGTTGTCCTATTAAATGTAAAAGAGATGCAAGCAGGCCTCATAGACTAGTGTCACCATAGACCTATTTAATCAGCAAAACCAAACACACCTTAAAATCTTATAACAAAAATTTTGCAAAGAAAAACTTAAGAAATCACAACCAATCTGTGCAAAATCTATCTAAACATAAATCTAATGGCCAATAATCATGAACAAAACACTACACAAGCATTCAAACCAACTATTCACAAAACCACACAAATTCACAAATCTTCTTAAATTAGGAGGGTTCAAGCTACCTACCTTGTGGGACCTACATCCAGGCCCCACAATGGCTTGCTGATTCCATCTCCTTGTTAAGCTTTTCTAGAAATGTGGCTTATGAAGGATATGAGACGAGCTTGTAAGGTACAAGAGGACTACAACAGTCTACCAAAGAGACTACAACAGTCTCTTTGGTTATGTCTTATTTTTGGTACCTACACAAGATTAACAGCTAACAACAAGTGAGGTCACCAAACCCTTAAGCACAAGCTTGTTTGTCAAGCAACAATGAATAAAAACAGCGTATATAGGCTATATAGGGTTGCTTGGTGTCAAGCAAACAACCCTAATACCCTTTATAAACCGGATCTCAAAATAATTCTTGCCAAAATCCTCTGAACAAAGACCTTTTGATGAAAATTTAATTAACAGAATAATAAAACAAGAAATTAAATGGAACACAGATATGTATTTGCAAGGTTCAAAAGCTTCTTTAAATACTTCACTTAAAAAGTTTACAAACAAAATATGGAACAAGATTAAAGGGTCACATGTCGACCCTTTATATGATATGACTTGGAAGATACTAGAATGTAGGAAAAAGGTAAACCCTAGCTATTATATTTACCTAAACTACCCTTGAAATTCAAATATGAAAAATCAGTCAAATGGTTCCCAAGTGATCTTCTGAGGATACAGCTGTTGGAGTTGATCTTGAATCGTCCATTTGAAGCCTTTAGGAACAAGGATTGCTTGTGGGTCGTAGATTGGTATGCAGATTCGACTTTTGCCCAATTTGGTGAAACAGGGGACCAACGTGGGCCCCTCATAAGTCATGGGGTGGGATGTTTTAGATGTGGGTTCGATTTAGGTTAGGGATAATCAGGGATCTGGATTGTTTGGTGAGTTAATTTTTGGGATTAAAGGTTTATGGTTTATGTTCATAAGTGTGTGTTTATGGGTGATTATGTGTTTAAAGGGAAAAAGGATTAATTATACTTTTTCAAAATTAGTGGTTAATAAGTCTGGTATTGTGTGAGTGGATGTAGACGTGGAGGGTGTGGTGAGATGGAGGGATTTGATTGGTGGAGGGTGTGACATGGCGTGTGCTGGTTGGATAGTGTAGTTTGGATGTTTGATGGAATTGGTCCCCTGACTTACAAATTGTACGCATACAAAGTATTAATAGCAAAACTCAGATTTCCCTTTGTTATATCTTTAGTCTTGTTGTCATTTTTGGCAAAAGGCATTTCAATACTTTTACCAATGACCAATTGTGCAATAAAAGCAATCTTCAAGGGCCAATCTTGTAACATCTTAACATTTTAGGGATCCACATGTAATATTTGAGTTTTACAAGGGTATAAAATGACAATTCTGCAATTCTCGAGGGACCAATCTTGACAAATCTTCAAACTTCAAGGACTTCAATGGAAAATCATGATTCGAATCCGGTTCTTTGTACGGCTTCGTTTCCCGTGTTCATTTTTGCTTGGTTCCTTTGATCTTTTGTAGATCTCACGATATCCGTACCTAAAATACATAATGAACAAACACAAGCATATTTTGGGGTATTTTATGACATTTTTAAGCGTTTTATGCCCGATTTGGACGATGAGACTATGTATAAATGCAGTCTCATCACTCCCCATACTAAACCATTTCCGTGTCCTCACGCAATGCTAGAATTAAGTATCATAGCACTTCCAAAATTGATTTTTATATGACATTTATTGAAACTTAAACTTTAAATAAACTACTACATGCGTTTTAGACATAATGTATTGTTTTCATCGCAAAATGGGACGTTTAGGATCATAGAATAAGAACACGTGAATGCTTCGTTAGAAATAATTTCGTCGTCCTCGATTTTCACCCAATTCCATGCTAAGCGTGAAACAAGATCATTGTCATTATAAATTAGTAATGCTAACACTACTCATATGCTCTAATCACGTACTTAGACTCCCTTATTCCTAAGGTGTATCTCTTATATTTTATTTTTGTCTTAATGATCACGAGGATACATCATTAACTCATGCGTGAATAGAGATTAGGTCCAAAAATAAAGTCTTAACGATGAAACCAAAATCATCGAATTAATAATCCATCCTAATAGACAACGATGTCAAAAAATTAAGTCAAAAAGAAGGATCGATAAATACGGTTTTATAATGGTTTTGAACATGAGACTTATTACCAATTTGGAATTGGTTTACCGCCACCTTTTATTTAACCTCGCCATGAGGTGTTTATTATGGCTTTGGTCTTGCCCTTGTCTTTTATTTAACCTCGCCATGAGGTGTTTATTATGACTTGACGTATATCCTCACGCTAATGCGAATATTGGATCTTTAAGGCTTCAAGATTTAAGGCATTCACTTTCAATTTTTGCATAGATTTTTCGGCCTTATGAGCTTCGAATTTTTGCATGATTAAGGTGAAGAGGAACTTAAATTATTATTGGGGGAAGCCTTTGATTATTCGGGTTGCCAATACTTCAAAACCGTGACTCTGGCGATACCTTAATGTTCCCAATTTAATTACATAGAAGCTACTAAAACAAACTTGAAACCAACAATAGAGACTAAACCGCTAAATCAATATTTATTAACAATTTATTAATAAAAGCGTGGGGAGAATAAGCAAATAATTAGGACACATGAGTTTTTGAAAGAATACGAGTACTCTACGTTTATCATACTAACTTATAATTAACGCTATCATTTCTCGTCCTCAATTTAATGAGACTTAGCCTAATATAGTTAAGAAAATCGAAGCTAAGTGTTCAACACGCACGGTCGAGTAAAAAATTAATCTTATTCTCACCATCAGAAAACCTACATTCGTGTCTAAAAACTTATGAAAAAACAAGAAAATTTTTAGAATTTGGCCATTTTTAGCCTTATTTTGCAACAAAACGATAACAAAAAGATGAAATTTGGATAGCGTGATGACGTAAGTAATGTGAAGTATCTACTCACCCTATACTAAAACTAAACACTGTCTTCAATGTTTCGAGTCTAAGGGTGAAACACCCCCATACTAGAGACGAAAGTCGAATGCTTAATCTCGAGCATGGAAAGGGTAAAACGAATAACCTAAAATTCGTTTATGAATTATGCTAATAAGATAAATGTTATAACATAAAAGGATATCATCAGATATCAGAATCTCCAAAGGCAACAATCAAAACTCGAGTGATCCGTAAAATGAACACGAGAGGCTTCAATGATGTCGATGAACCTAATGAATCACAATAACAAACAACCACGGAACAAAGGTTGGAAGAGCACAAGTCCCCTCGTTTCACTATTAGAAAAGTAATAACATTTACAAGGATAAGCATGAGAATCCCCCACGAGGCACCTTGTTTTTGATAAACGAGTCAAAAGCTCGACTCGAATCCCCATAAATGTGATCATTTAGGGATAATCATGGTTTGGTCATTTTTGATGGGGGCTTACATGATAAACAATGCCCAGAAGTACGTGGAGTACTTTAAAAACCCGATAAACGTATACCGGGGTCAAAGATAGCATCCTTGTTTTCGGATGAAAGACGAAACAACGCTACTTCAACCAAAAACGTGAGAGGGTCAAAGAAAATAGATGAGAAGAAATAGAAGGGTGGGACAATGGGTGGGGAAATACAATGAGCTACTCGAGGTAGACTCACATCAAGCAAATAGATAAGATTTCCATTTATTGCATCGGTGGAAGACCGAGATTTCCCTTTACATGCAATTCCGGGATCGAATATCTCGTCCTCGGTGGTAAAGTGTGAAGAAACATAAGGGGCTTCCCCCACACTAAATCCATACAAAGCATCGTCAAAAGGAGTAGACGAGCTCGTAACACTCAATAAACATGGCGATGACGGAGTTAAACTTATAGAAAGGTCTTTTAAACCAATTTTAAAATCTTTTCCTTTTTCATCGTTTAAAAACTCTTTATGAAAACCCGATTTGATTATGTCGAAAATATTTGGCGTTTCCAATTCAAAATTAATCACGCTAAAAATCCTCACATTTAAGTCGCGGTTAGGGGGTGGTGGATTGTATAAGTTCTCAAAACGTTTATCCCAAAGAACATCGCCCCCCTCGGGGTCAACATATTCGTCATCCTCATGATCGTGAATCTCTTCGGTTTCTTCATCATAGATAGGCTTGTCAAACCAAGGTTTGTCGTTCCCCTCATTGAGGATTTTAAAAACTCTCTCAAAAAGATCACAATCAAGCACAAAACCATCATTCTTTTGTGGGGATCGTTGATAAGTTAGATCCTCACGAATATGGTAAACGTCATTCTAAAATGAGGAGTGTTGATTAGGTAACTCCTCGAGAATGGGATTTTGGTTCACATGAGTTGGTTCGTCATTAAAGATAAGACGTTCCAACTCATCAAGTTCTTCCTCGACTTCGGAAAAATCAACCTCACTTGTAGGTGGAAGTGGAGGCAAAAGAGCTAGCTCTCGTTCGATAATTTCCTCAATCTCGGGATCAAACTCATAATCATCGTACTTCCCATGTAAAGAGGTCTTTTTAGGAGAATCCTAAAAAATGGCATTTGGATTTTGAAGTACATGATCAATTTTGGCAAAATCGCCATCGTCATCATCAAAGAAAGAGTCGATGTGAGCACTCATAACCATGGTCTTACAAGTTGAATGACTATGCTTAGGTGACATTTCAATGACGAGTGGATCGATGTCGATAAAACCTTTAGCCTCAATAGGTATTGGGCGAGGTAATGGAGGCACTTCAATGGAATTCGAAGTTGAAACCTCAAAGACGTGGTCCTTCGAAGGTGGTGAAGACGAGTCCATATTGGTCATTGTCGTGATGGCACTAACGTCGCCCTTCGGAATTGGTTGTTCACTTGTTTCACCGAATATATCCCAAAGTGATTTTTCATCCATAAATTTACGAATACCCTTTTGAATTAGGTAAACGTATTCTTTATCATTAAAATCGTCATCTTTAAAACCGTTCATTTTAATTCTTTCAAAACATGCATCAAGCCTCATATTTTCCGCTAAAGTTAACATTTTGAAATCATTAGAATTTGAAACCTTGGTTTTATCATGATCATTTGAAACTTGGGATCTACTCGCAAAAAAGTCTATTTTTTCATCCCCATATTTCATAGTTAGTTTCCCATCGTGGACGTCGCTTACGTCTCGAGCCGTCGATTAAAAGGGTCGACCTAAAATAATAGGACATTTAGGGTAACACTCGTAACCGGAAACGACGAAGTCCGCGGGAAAAACAAACTTTCCAATTCTAACATAGACATCTTTGGCTATTCCAATTGGTTTCAAAGACATACAAATTGCTAGCTCGATTGTCATGTTCGTGGGGGTAAGTCTAGGAAATTTCATCAATTTCTAAAGAGAATGAGGCATGAGATTGATGCTAGCACCTAAATCGGCAAGGGCTAAACATCCCTCAATCTCGGAAAAATCACAAGGTAATAGAAATTGGCCCGGATCCTCTTCCTTTCTCGGCATATACCTTTTGGGTTTCTTAAGAAGGATCGAAGCACAAGTTTCTTCAAGGGTTAATTGGGTGAGGTCGATAAATCTCTCTTTTTGAACCGTGGATGGAATTTTAGGTACAAGAGGGTGTGCACTCTTTTCCTTAGTCACTACGTTCATCCCCTCGACTTTAGAACATGAAGGCGTTTTAGAAGTCGAGGGTTGAGAAGAAGGAACAAATCTAAATCCATCAAGGTTTAGGGTAATCACACGACTTTTTCCGATTGACGAGGCGGCTTTACATTGTTCCTTCGGATTTGCAACGGTGTCACTAGGTAACGAACTCGATGACGCACCCGAGGACTTGTTCATAATGGCCGAAAACATCTTTTTATGTCGATTTGTCCTTGCTCAATCTTTGTATTTTGATTTTTCAATGTATTGGAGAATTCGTTTTTCAAAGTACCAATTTGTCCCTCTAATCGTCTCATATTAACTTCATTCGTTTTCATATATTCTTGAAAATCGTTTGACGAACTATTTTGATTAGAATTAAAGTTCCCTTGGTTTTGATTATTTCTTTGAAAATTCCCTTGATTACCATTTGAAAAATTGTTTCCTTGATTAGCGTTGTTTGAAAAATTCGAGTTTTGATTGTTGTTGTTAAAATCTCGATTTTTCCAACTCAAATTACGACCTTGATTTCCTTGTTGATTTTGAAAATTGTTTCCACGATTATAATTATTGCCTTGATTAAAATTTCCTTGTGATGGACCCGCGTTGTTTTGATTTTGAAAATTGTTGTTTAACGCGTTAACACTCGACGTTTGGCCATCCGTAGTCGCACACTCGTAATAATTATGAGGTCCATCACACAACTTACACGATGCCTCAATCGCTTTCACCGTAGCGGGAGCGTCTTTCTTTTGCATTTCGATGAGAAAAGATGAAAATACATTCGTCAACTTATCGACTTTTGCATCAACTCTTTCAATGTCGCAATTAGAATTACTAACATTGGCGACATTGGAAACACTCGGTGTGTTACGGAGTTGGTAAACCTTGGATCGATTTTCGATAATCATTAAAGCGTCTTTCGGAGTTTTACACAAAAATTGCCACCGGCGGCGGAATTTAACGAATCTTGTTCTTGAAAACTAAGACCGTTTTAAAACGTATCGATTTGGTGTAACTCGGAAAATCCATGGTGAGGACATTGGCTAAGAAATTCTTTAAAACGATCACACGCGTCTCTAAACGATTTATTCGGCTTTTGTTCAAATCTCGTAATCTCGTTTTTGAAAAACGTCGTCTTAGACGGTGGGAAAAAATGATTAACGAATTTGGAAACAAAATCCTTCCACGTAATTATGGAATTAGGTGGCTCTTTCTCTTACCAATCCTTGGCGGCACCATCGAGCGAGTACAGAAAAAGCATAAGCTTAACGACATCGGTGTCGATGTTTTTAAACTTGCTCGTGGCCAAAAGACGATCAAAATTCCGAATGTGATCGTGAGGATTATCCGCCTCACGACCTTGAAATTTCGTAGCTTGAATCAACGGAAGCATTCCGCTCTTAATCTCAAAATTCTCCGCTTCGATAGCGGTAATTATGATCGCGTCTCCATAACCCTCGGTGGGCGCTTAGAGCAATTCCATCATCGAACGATTGTCGGCCGTCTCGCCTACGGTTTCGACAATGATATTAGGAACGTCGGTTTCTAAATCACGTATTTGTTGTCGATTCCTTCGATTTCGATTGCGTCGATTCGAAGAGTTTCTAGAATTCGTATAGTCCTTCGATCGAGTGCGCATGCACTAACGTAGAGAATGGGGGGTAGCAAAGAAGATTCTTTTTGGGGTTTTTCGCTTTTCAAATTTTTTGGTTTTTGATAGTTTTTTAATTTTTTTGGATTTTTGGTGTATTACGTAGACTCAAATCTACAAATCTCTCCTTGAATCAATTTCTCGATTAAAGGAGCCTCAAGGAATGAAAACGATCACGTTGAGTGAACGTCTTCGATGACTTTAGAACGTTGGTGGAACACCAAAACGTTCAAGATGGTTTAATCTTGAAAATAAGCAAATATATATGATACGTAGATAATACTTCGGTTGGCAAACCCTCGATTAGCCCTTTTCCTTAAAACACGCACAAGCAAGCGTGGAAAACGAGGCGACGCTAAGCACTTAAGAGCCTTTTTCCCTTAGGTCGTGAAATACAACCGCCTTATACCCACCTTATAGTTTGTGTTAATCAAAATTAAGCCTCTCGAAAGTATTTTTATTTTTGCTTTGGATTCAAATACAATAACTGAGTGATGAAATCCCAATTAAGGCTGCGTTTTCACGCTTTTGGAGATATTGTAAATTTATTGTGATATGTAAATACAATATATTAATAATATTCACAAGAAAAAGAAAACGAATAATGGGATATCTACAATATAGTAAAAAGATTGTTGTGTGTTTAATTAAGGATAAATAAAAACGATTTATTTGGATATTCTATAATATAGTAGAAAAAATAACAAAAATGAGTATGTACGATATTTACGCTTTCCAAAAATGAAAAGCAAAAACACACTACTCACACAAACACGATATGTATATGGCTAAACACACACCTCCCCGGCAGCGGAGCCAAAATTGATGTAGGTATTTTAGTCACTTACTTTTAGGAAAAAGCAAATAACCGTGGCAAGTATTAAATTCGACGGTTTAGGAAAATCGTAAAACCGAATAAGTGCGAGTTCGTTCTCGAAGGAGGTGTGTTGGGAATTATTTGTAAGTGTCAAGTACTGTTAGTGTTATTGAAGTACTGTTAGTATCTTTCAAGTACCGTTAGTGTTAATGCGGTACATAGTAAGTACTGCTACTTATAAAGTAAGTACTGCTATATTGATTAGGACGAATATATCTTTGTATAAGATATGTCATAGTTATAGTTAGAGTATATCTTATGTGATATACTTAAATAGTTAGAATATTGATAATATATCGTCTGTGATATAGTTATATTTACAGAATATTATAAGGTTTCTAGGGTTCCTTACTCTATAAAAGGAACATAGGTACATTGTCATTCATGTACCTCATTCAAGTCGATTAATAAGAGAATTGAATAGTTAAAAGTAATATTGTTCTTCTCTGATTTATAAGTTAGATTCCGCATAACTTATTTAGCTTGAGTAAGAGTTCTCAAAGTGTTTAGTTTGATTACAAACTATTTTACTAGTTCTTAACAGAATATAGATCTAATCAAAGGGATCAACAAGTGGTATCAGAGCTTGTTGAGAAACTCTGAAAATGAAGAACACAACCCCAAACACTCCACTTACACTAAAACTCAATGTCTCAACCTGGTGATGACCCTCACTTAGAAGATATTCCAGATCCCGATCCAATACCACAGGGACAACCTCAAGTTGTGCATCCTGCACCAGCACAAGGTGTTCAAGCCGTGAATGCTGTAGTTACCTCTACAACTACAACACCTTCTCATACTCTTTCTGCTGTCAAACTCCCAGTGCTCAAAGGTGACAACTATGAGACATGGGATATGTAGATGGAACATTACTTGAATCACACAGATCACACTGTGTGGCAAGTTATCAAGAATAGGAATACACCTAAGAAGCTATACTGGTTTCCGGATGGTACTGCTATGCTCTACCTGGTGTGACCGCTGAGGAGGTACAAGCAGAGATCAGAGAAAGAAAGGCCAGAACTGCTTTGGCTATGACTCTTTCAGAAGACATCTTACCTAGCTTTCATCACGATAACGATGCAAAGGCTATGTGGGAGGCTATCAAACTTAGATTTGGAGGTAATGACAAATCTAAGAAGATAAAGAAGATTGTCCTGAAGCAATAATTCGATAACTTCTCAATATCCAGTATAGAAGGGATCCATGGTGGCTATGGAAGGTTCAAGAAACTGCTTTTTCAATTGGCAGTTTATGGACAAATTATTCCCAATGAAGAAGCTAATCTGAAATTCTTAAGGAGTGTTCCACAAGAGTGGAAAGTAATGGCTATGCACTTCATCACAAGAGATGATCTGGATGAAATTCCTTTTGATCATCTCTACAACAATCTTAGAGCGTACGAGATAGATGTAAAAGGCATTAAGGTGACCAAGGCAGCAACAACAACAAAGTATAACTTGGATTTTGTGTTAGAAGGTAATAGCGGTACTTACTTTCATAATATCGCTAGTGGATCAAGCAACGGTACATACTTCACAAATACCGCTGGGGGACTTACAAGCGGTACTTACCCACAAAGTACCGAAGGCAACCCTATAGTCTCTCAAAATCCACAAGGAAGATCTTCACCATTGTTTAGTGAAAATGATGCCTTCTCATTCTTTGCTGGACAAGACAATAGGACAAGACTAACACTCAATGACTTGTTCCAAATGGATGATGTTGATGTTAAAGAGATGGATCTCAAATGGCAATCTGCTATGGTGTCAGTAAGATCTAATAGGTTCTTGAAGAAGACTGGAAGGAAGATGACTGTTGATCCTAATGAGCCATTAGGATGTGACAAGTCTAAAGTTGAATGCTATAACTGTGGAAGGAATGGACACTTTTCAAGGGAATGCACTAGAGACAATGTTGAGAGTAGCAGTCAAAAGTCCAAGAACAGCTATAGAACCAGTCCAAGAAATACTAAAAGCTTTCCAAAAGGAAACAATAGGAATCCCAAAGGAACCAAAGCATTTGTGGCTGTAGATGGAGTGGTGAACTGGACTGAAGATGAAGAAGAAGAAGAGCTTGGTTTGATGGCTCTCTCACATGAAGATACTGAGGTACATCCTTGTTCTAAAGACTGTGTTCTTAAATTTAATAGCTTAAAGTAGAACTAGATGAACAGTATCAAAAAGTCAACACATGCACTGTAGAATTAAATGATTTTAAACAGGGTGTTTCTAAGTTAGAAGAAAATATAGTTTTGTATAAAAAGGGTCAACAAAACTATGAAGAGAAAATAAGAATCTTAACTCTTCGAATGAGGGAAAAAGATGTGGAAATTAAAGCTTCTGAAAGACAACTTTTAAAAGTATCAGCAAAAAAAGAAGCTTTAAAAGCCAGTCTTTATAATGAAAGGGAAGTGATTAATCATTGGCAAAATTCCTCTAAAGGATTGGGTAAACTGATTATTTCACAAATGGGGTATTATGATAAGTCAGGCCTAGGATATATTGAGGACCAACCTGGGATAACTTTAACTGACAAGGACTTATCAAATGGGATTTTTGATAGTTCTAGTGAGTCAGATAATACACCTGAAAATGATAGATATGCTGAAGGAATGAAGGCAGTTCCTCCACCATTATCAGGAATTTTCATGCCCCCTTGTAATGATACAAGTATAGAGTACTCTAGTACTTTGTCCCAAGATAAATCTGTTGTGACCAAAAACATTATTTATCCACCTTTAATGAACATTTTTGTTTCTGAAGAGTCTAAAACTAGTTCTGCTTCCAAGCAGGTAAAAACTCCTAGCAAAGCATTGGATAATGATGTAAAACATAATAAAACCAAGAGGGATGGGATAGGTTTTGAGAAAGTTAAGCCAAAACAACCTTTTGGGTCTTCTTTGAGAAGAAAAGGATGTTATGTTTGTGGTAGTCGAAGTCATTTTATCAAATATTGTACTTTACATGAAGATAAAATTGTGAAACAAAAGGCTGCACAAAAGGCCGCAAGAAACAATAATGGGGAAAATGCACAGTTTACTAGGCAACAGAGAACTAAAGATGATAAACCTAAGTTTGATCATTCTAAAAAGGTAGCTAAAAAGGTTACAAATAACTCTACCAAGAACTTTGTTCCTAGAGCAGTACTTATGAAACAAGGTCTAGTACCTTTGAAGTCTGGTAAACCAAGTACCAGAAAGTCTAGAACTGCAAGTACTGCTAGACCAAACTCATGTACCGTTGGTTCAAAGTGTGTTAAACCAAAGTTTCCCAGGACTTCTAAGGATGTTATTGAGAAAGCCAAAACATCTAGAAGTAAGCCTAATAACAAATCATTGCAAATGTGGGTTCCTAAAAGAGAAAAACCATGTGTTAAAGCAAGTACTGATAAAGCAGTACTTAAGGCAAAGAAGTTTGAGTACATAGAGTCACCCTATGTCTTTGACTACATAACTGAAACCATGAATGTATAAGAGCAAAAACAGCATTACTTGAAATGCTTCTGAACAGACTCTTAAGTATGTAGGTCCCACAAGATCTGAGACAAATGTGGCTTGGGTCCTTGTTAAAAACTAATAAGTTTTGCTTATGTGCAAGGGCATCTAATTGATGAATTGAAAGATAAAGGTATAGTAGATAGTGGATGCTCAAGACACATGACATGGAATAAAGATTTCCTTGCCTAATTTGAAGAATTTAGAGGTGGACCAGTAGCCTTTGGAGGTAGCAAAGGTAGAATCAATGGCAAAGGGAAAATCAATACATGGAAGTTAGAATTTGAAGATGTGTTCTTTGTGAAAGAATTGAATGAATTCAATCTCTTCTCTGTGTCACAAATGTGTGATAAGAAGAACAAGGTGCTGTTCACAGACACAGACTGCTTGGTGCTCTCCAAAGACATTGAGATGCCTAAAGAATCTCAAGTACTGCTTAAAGTACTCAGGCAAGAAAATATGTACACCTTTAATCTTCATACTATTACTCCATCAGGTGGTATTACATGTTTGCTAGCTAAGGCTTCTTATGATGAGTCTAATTTATGGCATAGGAGGTTAGGTCATGTGAATTTCAAGAATCTTAAAATATTTGTGAATAGGAATTTGGTTAGAGGGTTACCTAACAAATCTTTTCAAAATGATTTCACATGTGCTGCTTGTCAAAAAGGTAAACAACAAAGAGCCTCTTGTAAGACAAAGATTGTCAATACTGTGACAAAGCCTTTGCAACTTTTGCATATGGATTTGTTTGGTCCAGTTTCTGTAAGAAGCATTAGTCATAAGACCTTTTGTCTAGTCATAACTGATTATAGTAGATTCAGTTGGGTTTTCTTTTTAGCTCTTAAGAGTGAAACCAATGAATTACTTAAGGATTTTATCACTTTAATTGAAAAGCAGTTCACTAAACAAGTCTTAATCATTAAGACAGATAATGGGACAAAATTCAAGAATGTTGAATTTGATGAATTTTGTAGGTCTAAAGGCATTAAGAGACAATTTAGTAATCCTAGGACTCCACAACAAAATGGAGTAACTGAAAGGAAGAATAGGACACTAATTGAGGCTGTTAGAACTATGCTGACTGATTCTCTTTTGCCAAATACATTTTGGGCAAAAGTAATCAATACTGCATGTTATGTGTTAAATAGAGTCTTAGTGACCAAGCCTCAAAACAAAACACCTTATGAACTTTTGACTGGTGTTAAGCCAACCATAAGTCATTTAAGACCTTTTGGGTTTCATGTGTCTATACTAAATACTCTTGATCATTTGGGGAAGTTTGATGGAAAATCTGATCCAGGATATCTTGTAGGATATTCATTGCAAAGTAAAGCATATAGGGTTTAAAATTTGGCATCTAAAAAGGTTGAAGAAAATGCCCATGTTAATTTCTTAGAAAATAAACCCAATGTCCCAGGAATAGGTTATGATTGGATGTTTGATTTAGATTATCTAACTAATTCCATGGATTACTATTCTGTGGAAAAGGATTGTCAAACTAATAATACAGGTGAGGAGTCTGGTACAACTAGTTCAGGTACTCAAGAAGAATCTTCTTCATCAGATGATGATGTTCACATCTATATACCTAGTATGCCTACTATTTCTCCCATGTATACTACTCCCAAGAAGCAAACTATGCCATCAACAGATGATCAAGCCTCCCAAGAGCTTCAGAGGCTTCAAGATCAAGAAAATAATGCTACATATGCTAATAAGCATTCAGGAGAAGAATCTTTTGAGTCACAGCACTTAGCAGTACATACTACACCTAGCGGTACCTCATCTGCAAGTACTGCTAAGTCAAAATCTGCAAAGTCTGCTAATTCATTAGAAGTTATTTTACAAGCTATGGATGATGAAGACATGTATGCTAGTCTAGCTGAAGGAATCTTCTCCAAAGCTTCCTATGATGAGAAGGGTGTAGTAACTGATTTCACCAATTTGGAAACTAAAATTCTGGTCAGTTCTATTCCCACTCATTGAGTCAACAACAACCATCCTACTACACAGATCATTGGAAATCCTAAGTCTGTTGTGCAAACTAGAAGACAACTTCAAGCCAATACTGAAACTCATGCACTTGTGAGTTATGTCAAACAACAGCAGAGAACTAATCATAAGGATACTCAACACTGTTTGTTTGCATGTTTCTTATCACAAGTAGAGCCCAAAACATTTCTCAGGCTCTTGATGAAGAAAGTTGGGTAGATGCCATGCAAGAAGAATTAACACAACTTGAGCTACAAAAGGTTTAGATTATTGTGGATCTTCCCTTAGGTAAAAGAGTTATTGGTATTAGTTAGGTTTTCAAGAACAAGAAGGATGAAAGAGGAGTTGTTGTGAGAAACAAGGCAAGGCTTGTTGCTTAAGGCTATAGACAGGAAGAAGGTATAGACTATGATGAGGTTTTTGCACTAATGGCAAGGATAGAAGCCATTAGGTTATTTTTGGCCTTTGCATCATATATGGGTTTTATAGTCTATTAGATGGATGTGAAAAGTGCCTTTCTTTATGGTACTATTTCAAAGGAGGTATATGTTTCACAACCTCCAGGTTCTGTAGATCCTAAGTTCCCCAACAGAGTCTACAAAGTTATCAAAGTACTTTATGGTCTGCATCAAGCTCCAAGGGCTTGGTATGCAACTTTATCCAATTTTCTGTTAGAGCATGGATATAGGAGAAGGACCATTGATAAAACTTTGTTCATCAAGAAGAATTCTAAGGATATTATTATAGTACAAGTCTATGTTGATGACATCATTTTTGGTTCTACCAAGAAATAATGGTGTGAAGAGTTTGAGGCTTTGATGAAAGGAAGATTTTAGATGAGTTCTATGGGAGAACTTACTTTCTTTTTGGGACTACAAGTCAAACAAAGGAAAGATGGAATATTTATCAGCCAAGATAAGTATGTTGCTGAAATCTTGAAGAAATTTTCATGTATGGATACAAGGAGTACAAGCATACCTTTTGAAGCTAAGAAGTCCTTTTCATAAGATGAACATGGTGAAAATGTTGATATTCATCTATACAGGTCAATGATTGGTTCATTGATGTATCTTATTGCTTCAAGGACAGATATTATGTTTGCTGTGTGTGCCTGTTCAAGGTTCCAAGTTAATCCAAAGGTGTCACATCTACATGCTGTGAAAAGGATTTTTAAGTATCTTAAAAGTCAACCTAATTTAGGATTATGGTATCCTAGAGATCTAACCTTTGAATTGGAAGCTTACTCAGATAGTGATTATGCTGGAGCTAATCATGATAGGAAATCCACAACAGGAGGTTGTCAATTCCTAGGCAGAAGACTCATATGATGGCAGTGTAAGAAGCAAACCATTGTTGCTACTTTTGTTGGAAGTACGTTTTCCAAGGAAAGTCTCGGTCACATCATTGTTAGCATAGATCACGAGCTATAGACTATTTAGGACATTGTAACTTGGAGTGACCTCCCTTTGGGGGAGATTGTTAGAATTACGTTTTTACGTATTTAGAAAGGATCGGTCACTCCAATGATATCGGGCTCGTGATCCAATATAGCCCATATAGCCCACATGTAGGGTGGGCTATATATACCCCCTCCTAGCATGTTAGGAGGGGTTGGTCATTCACTTTTCACACACTTAATCTAATATTTCATTTTCTCTCCAACCTCTCTCTACCTTTCTCTCTCTATTTCTTCATATATCTCTCTATCTCTTTAGATAATCACAACACAAGGATAATCCAAGGATTACGAGGACCTACAAATGGTATCAAGAGCCTTGGTTTGATTGGTTTGATTGGTTTGTTCTTGTGTTCTTGATTTTGTGTTTTGATCATCCATACCCACGTCCAAAAAGTTTTTTTGGTGTTTTTTTGTGGTTTGATCGTCATCAAAATCATCTATCTATTCGTGTTAATGATTTGGGTTACTTGGATCGCTCAAAAACGCAAAATTTTTGCGTATTTGATTCATTTTTAGGCTTAGAATCTCGAATTGGTTGTGTTATTGTACTATCCGAGAAAAGTGGTAAGTTGGCATCCCAAGATAAATTGCTCAAAGATAATGAGAATTTAAAGGCCCAGGTTCAGGAAAAGGTTTTTGCTATAGCTGCGTTGAAAAACGAATTAAGGAAAACAAAAGGAACTAGTGTGGACACTAAGCATGAAAAACCATCAATCTTCGGGAAACCGCCTCAAATTTAGTCTGTTAGACAACCGACTGTATTTAGATCCGAGCGACCAAAATCCTCGAGACCGCGGTTTGCCTCCCAAGTTGATATGGTCCATCTTTCTAGATCAGTCACTCCACTATCTAGGCCCAATGTGACTAAAACAGCTTCTGCAAGACCTAATCATATTATTGCCTCTAGTCTCCCTAGACATTGTTCAAGGAACACGTCTCAAAATAGTTCAAATGACGTTCGCCATACATTTGGTCTAAGGGAAGCTAAGCAAAAGACACAAGTAAGAGATAGGAATTTCAAACCTAGTCAGATGCCTCCTAGTTTACCCAACACTACTAACCGTAGCATGTCACATCCAAGGAGCATCAATCAATCATCTAGGAATTCTAGATCTTACTCGGACATTAAATATGCTACTTATAAAACATGTAGGAAATGTGTCTTTAAAGCCAATCATGATTCTTGTATCAAAAAATACTTAATGAGGTGAACTCCCGTGCTAGACTTAAATCCCAGTGGGTGGCTAAAATCAAACCCATTGGTAAAATGTGGCGCCCCACTGGTAGAACTTTCACTCTTATAGGAAACGAGTGCCCTTTAACTAGGATAGTCTCTGATTCTACTAAGACTACTAGGGAGGAAATTGAAAAGGAGGATACATCACTTAAGCCTGAACTTAAGGTTTTCTATAAAAGGAAACGTTTACCAGCTAAGACAAGTGAATCATCTCCTCCGGTCACCTCTAGCACAAGAAAAGAAAATTGTGAACCCCCACTTGCTTCTAAGATAGATATCGCTAACCCATATCAAAGCATGCAAACTCCTAATGAGAATGCAGGTACCAAAGAGGATGTTCAAAAAGAACGAAGCGGTCCAATCATTATATACCATTCAATTAAGGACACTCTTAGAGTTTGGTTGCTGAAGAAGCAGATATCGGAGAAACAAGTGTCTCAGGGGATTCATGGTTAAGCTTAACAAAGGACTTATAGTCACAATACAGACTATAACTTGCTCTTCAAAGAAAGGAAAGTCTATCGCTGATGGTAAACTTATCCTAACAACGAGAAATTAATTTTTCTCGGGCATGAGCTTATATAAAAAAATTCGAAGTTTTTAAGCTCATGTACATTGGCTCACATTCAAATCACAGTATGTGACCCGAACTTCAGAGAAAGGGAAGTTTATCTCGTCAACGATAACTTACCCTCAAAACGAGAAATTTCATTTTCTCGGACACGAGCTTACATTTATACTATTCAAAAGTTTTAAGCTCGTGTAAATGGCTCCTCGTTAAATGATAGACGATGACTCGGACTTCAGAGACAGGGAAGTTTATCTACGCAACGATAACTTACCCTCTTAACAAGAAATTAAGTTTTCTTGGACACGAGCTTATCCTAAAACCATTCAAAGGTTTTAAGCTCGTGTATAAGGCTCATCATTAAATATCAGATGATGACCCGATCTTCAAATAAAGGAAAGTTTATCGCCGATGATAAACTTATCCTTAACAACGGGAAGTTTACAACTTCTCGGACTTGAGCTCGTTTTGTAAGATATTCAACATCTTAAGCTCAAGTAATTGGTTTTCAAAACATTGAACACAATTTTTCGAGAATTTCTCAAAAAGGTTTTCTAAATCTTTCAAAATTGTGTGTTCAAAAAATGTTTTGATGAAAAGAGCATGTCTTATGGAATCGATAATATTTACGATACTAGAAATGTCATTCAATAATGACACGGGATTGTAAATAAAGTTCGAGCAGAAGTTCAAATGTTTTAAAACATGCTCAAAATGGCTTGCTATTATTTTCGATAGTAACCCGCTTTTCATATTAAAGTCAAGCATTTCACCGGAAAGCTTTGACTCAACAGCGGGAATTAATTTTCTCGGGCATGGTTTACTTTATAACCATGTAAGGGATTGTGTTTACGTAATAACACAATCTAACACGAATATATGTACGATTCAGTGCATTTATTTGTTAAAACAAGAGAAGTCTTGTTTTTATGAAGTTATCATCTCCACCAACCGTAGCAACTTACAATTGATATCTACATACTCGACGATGCGACTACTCAAACGGTGACTACAACTCTTTCAATAGAACACGGGTCAACAATTGAGGGGGAGCAATTGTCCAGCATTCAGAATCCTTGATGCCGAGAGTGCCAAGTTCACATATTGGTGTCAAGACAACGATATCAATCATACACATGGAGTCAAGAGATAACTTCAGCCGTGACGAGGTGACCAACATTCGTGAACAAGAACCATGTGAATCTTTCATATGATGTTCTCCATCATTCAGGTCCTACCTCGTAAATTGCTAATCTTGTGAATTCATTATCATATATGATCTTTGCACGTGATAAATACCTTACACTTGTGTTTAAAAGGTATTTTATTTACGTTTCAAGTACACCCTCATTAATTTGAGGGGGAGCTTGTGTAATTCATGAAGATAATTGGACTTGCATTTTTCTTCCCAAATTTTCTTAAAATACTATTAAATTAATTGATATTAAAAACATTGATTGGGTTAATATTTTTAATATGGGGGAGAAAATATGATTTAATATGGGAAATGATTAATCAAAAATGGTTTGACTTAACGTGCTAGCTCATCCCGACATGTGCGAAATGTTTTCGGATATCGTGGCATATGTTAAGGGGGAGCAAAATGGATTTGCACTTCAAAATGGATTTCATGGTGACATACACTTACCCAAAACATCTCTATTCACGACAGTGAAGATTGTGGTGACATAAGGATGGTAGGATAGGTTAAAGTCCAATGATTACTCTAGAACCGGAGAAATCTTCCCAAGGACATTCCATAGCTAGAAATAGTAGTCCTTAGGAAAGATGGAGAAAGATTGTGAACGTAGCTGAATGCCGACCAAGTACTTAAGTTAGCATTGGAACAATCACAACAAGGTGCTAGTGATGACGTATTGGTAAGCATTGAAGGGGTTGAAGAATGAAAAATAATTGTAAAGATAAAGGGTGTAAAGAAAGAAGCCCTCCTTACAACTTAGGCAGAAACCGGGTCAATACATATGCTATTAAGATCATTGTTTAATGATTCTTGATATTGAAGACAGACATCATGGACCCAGTGATGCAAGGCACAACCCATCCCAGTTAACTCAGATATCTCTTAAAAGATATTTGTTTTAATCACACGGAGACAACATGTTATCTATTGATTTATTCACTCCGAATAAATTGGTATTGAAATCGTGGCACTCCTCTCCAACCTCCGATCACTAAAAATCCAAAATGCACGATTGAGTCTAGAGCCATTTGAGATCATCAAATATCTCATTAGGACACACTTTCATATTTCCTTGCTTCCTCACACACTGTGAAAAGTAAGAAAGATCTTAAGAGTCCTACGCAAAATCTTCATGATCTTGCCTGAACATCCGAGTAATACACAAGTATTTACAATGAAGATGGAAATCCTTCTTGAGCGAATATCAAAAAGCTCATGGTAGGTGACTTGTGCGATTCTTTATGAATCAAGCTTGTGATAACTGGAAAGCAACAGTGGTTTAATTCTTAACTGAATCTAAACACGTTCTAGGCCTCTACGCAATATCTTAGTGATCTTGCCAGAACACTCAGAGTGATACCTTAATGTTCACAATGATGAGTGGAAATCCTTCTAGTGTTAACCTCAAACAGCACTTGGTAGGTAACTTGCAAGATTCTATACGAATCAAGCTCGTGACAACTGGAAAGCAACGATGGTGCGGTTCTTAATTGAATTTCACTTGTTCCAGGAATATGAATTGACGGCTTCAAATCATGCGGATATTTTTATCCAAATGATTCAGTCTTTACGTTCGCTGTCAGCTTTGGATGGTCGAGTAAAGAGAACGGGTTTACCCGTGAAATCTTGTCAAGGAGATTTTTAATTAAATCTACCTGCCACAAGTACGATATTTTATATCGTCCAACGGTCTTCACCGACCGGAGGTAAAATGCTACCGAATTAGAATGAAATGTTCAAAGCCATTTCGTTCGTGTCTACTTATGTTGCGGCATTTGAAGATGGTGATGTTGCGGGATCCAAGCAGAAGTCGTCCCCGCATGCTTATACTTTATGCACTTAATACCTCATCTAATTCAAGAAAGCCTAAAAGTGAAGTCTTCCGCTGTATCAAACTCTGAAGCTTTCAAGAATTTATAAAGGTATAAGTATGTGGAACATGAAGTCACGAAGAGGCAAATATCACAAGTGATGAATGCACGAGGTCAAGGCAAGAGAACATGCTCAAGACTAAAGTCAAAGATCTCATCAGCATATTCACAAGAACAAGATCGAAGACTCAAGCATAGTATGCTAGGTTTAATATTTTGTAAAATGGTGTGACCTCCCTTTGGGGGAGATTGTTGGAAGTACGTCTTTCCAAGGAAAGTCTCGATCACATCATTGTTAGCATAGATCACGAGCTATAGACTATTTAGGACATTGTAACTTGGAGTGACCTCCCTTTGGGGGAGATTGTTGGAAATACGTTTTTACGTATTTAGAAAGGATCGGTCACTCCAATGATATCGGGCTCGTGATCCAATATAGCCCATATAGCCCACATGTAGGGTGGGCTATATATACCCCCTCCTAGCATGTTAGGAGGGGTTGGTCATTCACTTTTCACACACTTAATCTAATATTTCATTTTCTCTCCAACCTCTCTCTACCTTTCTCTCTCTATTTCTTCATATATCTCTCTATCTCTTTAGATAATCACAACACAAGGATAATCCAAGGATTACGAGGACCTACAACTTTTACAACTGAAGCTGAATATTTAGCTGCTGCTTATTGCTGTGGACAAGTACTTTGGATTCAAAATCAGTTGTTAGATTATGGGATCAACTTTATGAACACGAAGATTTACATTGATAATGAAAGTACTATATGCGTTGTCAAGAATCCAATATTTCACTCTAAGACCAAGCATATTGAAATAAGACATCACTTCATAAGAGATGCCTATGACAAGAAGCTTATTTAAGTCTTGAAGATTCATACAGACAACAATGTAGCTAGTTTATTGACCAAGGCATTTGTTGCAAAGAGATTTGAATTTTTGGTGACACATATTGGTATGCTCAACCAATAGACTGCAACATATGTTGGTGACACATATTGTATAGTCTATGTTTTTGTGTTTTTGATGTGATTCCAGGTTGATAGAATAAGATAAAAGAGGTTATTATGATAGTGGAATGCATGAACTGGTCAAAATTGTGAGGTACCGTTATGGATCCAAGTACCGCTTGCACAAGTCCAAGTACCGAGTATGTTCCATGTACCGCTACATGTCCATTGTAACGTTAATGGTCTCTTTTGTAAATTTGGCGGTTTTTTCGCGCTTGGGTTTGTTATTTACTTAAATACTTACTCCAATTACACAATTGATTCACCTAATCTTTTATTTTTATCTCTTGATTCTATAACCTTCTCTCTAATTTTTCGTTCATCAAAAATACTAATGGCTGCTTTACAAGTGATCTCTAAGCATAATTTGGTTGTGAATCTTGCTTTGAATGATGACTCTTTTGGATTCCATGAGATTCTTGGATTCTTATCTCGAAGTCATGTTCGTTTCGCACTCACTGTAAGTCCCATTGTCTCTGTTTCCATTGTTGAACAATTTTGGAACACTGCTGTGTTAGGTACTCGGTTTGATTAACCTTGCATTAAGGCAAGGGTAAATCATAGAAATATATATGTAACTTAGGTACTACTAAGGGATAGTTTGAGATTAAATGATGAAAATGGACTTAGTATGCTTAATAATACAGAGATACATGATGGCCTTGCAGCCATGGGCTATGAGGGTGGTAGGGAAAGTCTTACTTTCTTTAAAGCTTTGTTTTCACCTCAATGGAATTTGCTTTTTCATGCCATTATTCACTGTTTGAGCTCTAACAATACTTCTTTTGATCAAATTCCTGCTGCATTGGCATCAGCTGGTATTTGTCTAGCAAATAACATGGTTTTTAATCTTTCAAGATTAATTTTTGAAGGCATGACTAGGAATTTGGAAGGAACTAAGAAGTTTTTAATGTATCCTAGATTCATTCAGACTTTAGTTAGTAACCAAATCCCTAACCTACCCGAGTTAACTGATACATGGGATGTTCCTACATTTAGAAAGAGAACTTTCTCTTTCTTGACCAAACAAGGCAATGCCTTTACAGGAACTGTTACACCATTGTTTGCTCACATGTTAGCCCAACCTGCCAACCAAGAAGGTGAGGAACCTAGCAATGCTAGTGCTTCTCAGCAAACTCCATCTAACCAGAGTTCCCATTCCTCAAAAGATTCTTAATCTTCTTCTCACTATATTGGTGTTCAACCAAATACTGATGAGATGATCCATACACCTGCTGCTAGTGGTTCACCACCAGCACATGCACCAGAGGTGGTGGATGTTGCAAATCTAACTACTTTGTGTACTAGTTTGTCTCAACAGGTACATGTGTTGCAAAAGGAAAAACTTGTTCAAGACAAGAAAATTGCTGAATTAGAGGCCAACCTAATCAGGTTGAGGAATAAAGTATCACCTTCGATGAGGCAGAATAGGTCAATTCAGAAAGTGATAGGTGTGTAAACACCCATCCTTTTTATCACTTAATTACAATAATAACCGAGCCAAAACGTGTATTTTATGTCTTTTATGTCGGAATTATACGTGGTTTGTGTTTTTGTTGTGATTTAGGACGAAAAGGTGAAAAGTGGAGAAAACACGGGCATTCACGGGCTTTTATTGAAGAAAAAGATGAAAGACGGAGTCGAGAAGTCAAGAGTACAAAAAGAACGGAAGTCCAAGACCAATTCTGAAGATTTATCGAAGAAAAAGTCAAAAGACGGAAGTTTACTTAAAGTCGAAGAACTCAAGTCTATTTTATTGAAGAATTAAAAGACGAGTTCAAAGAAATCCCGAGCCAAAAGTCATTAAAAGTCCAAGATTAAAGAAGATAAGAAGAAAAGGACTAAGCATGCAATTAAACGAAGATTAAAGAAGGAAGCACTTAATCTCGCAATAAAGAAGAAATGAAGGAGGGGAGGAAGATTCCTAATCCTCCCCTATATATAGTTTAGTTTTAATTACTTTTCATTTTGTTGGCTAAGTGTGACAATTAGTCTTCCATTTTATTTACCTTGCACCTTTAATTCATGTCAATTTAAATACTTGTCAAATTTAAATACCTTGTCTTGCACCTTAAATTCCTTTAATTTCAAGTAAGTTTCCATTTAATTCTTGTCAATCTTTATTTTATCTTGTTAATCTCTTATCTACCTTTCTTGATCTTTAATTTTTATGTTTATGTTTGTGTTCATGTTCATGTTCTTATTTTGATCAAGTGGGTTTTTGATTATTGTGGTTAGATTTGTTTGTTTTGTTGATTTAGATTGTTTGTTTATGATTATTGAATGTTTTGTTATTAGTTTAGTTTAATCTTGTGTTTGATTTTGGTTGAATTTGTGGTTAGATTCGTGTTATTGTGATCCCGTGTTCTTCGGGGGTGTTTGTTTCTGTTACTGTATTCCCAGGTAAGTTTCGAGCCAAGAGAAGGAGTTCTTTCATTCGGAACATTCAAAGTTCCGAACCAGTGGGCTTTATCCGGAAAAGTTCCGAGTCAAGACTTCCGTACGAAAGTTCCGACTCAAGGGGGCTTCATCCGGAACATTCAAAGTTCCGGACGAAAACTTCCGGACGAAACTTCCGGACGAAAACTTCCGGATCAAGAACTTCCGGACGAAAACTTCCGGATCAAGAAGTTCCGGATCAGCAATCTCATTCGGAACTCTAAAAGTTCCGAACGAAAACTTCCGAATCAAGTTCATCCGGAAAACTTCCGGATCAATACTTCCGGACGAAAGTTCCGACTCAACCATTGCTCATTCGGAACTTTCAAAGTTCCGAACCAGGAGAGTTCATTCGGAACTCAAGAACTTCCGAATCAAGGGATAATCATAAACTTCCGAATCAAGGATTTCTTTCAGGTTCTTTTTAGTTTTTCTTTTTAAATTTCTGTCTTTTATTTTCAAGCTTTATTTTTTTTCCCGCCTTTTTCCTTACTCGCATTTTAAATTAATTTTGTCTTAGCTTTATTTTAGCCCTGCCTTAATTTAAGTTTTAGTTGCGATTCAAGATTGCCTTAGTTAGATTTAAGTTTGCCTTATTTATGTTTAGTGCCTTTTAATTTCAGTCACGTTTTTAAATACTTTCCCATTAATTTAATTAGACTTAGATTTACTTAAATTGAACTTTTACTTTAAAGTTTCGTACTTTTATTTTTAATACTACAACGACAACCTTTTTGTTCCACCAAAATAAAACTGAGTCACACATTAAACACAAGTTTTTCAATTCGAAGAGATTGGTACAACGATAAATTTTAACCTGAGTAAAATCGAGTTATTAAAATGGCGCCGCTGCCGGCTCTTTTCGTAAAGATTAACGGTTTTTTGTGAGAGACGCGTTGCTTTTTGGGATCCGTTCACTTGTGAGCGTTATTTTTCTTGCATAAAAAATTCAAAAAAAAATCATAAAAATTAAAAAATTGATAAAAATTGATAAAAATTAAAAATTTCAAAAATCCAAAAAGATTTTATCTTTATTGTGTATATATATTGTCTTTGTGTTTGGTTTCTTTTTCTTTTGCATTTTCAGGTGTATGCGTACTAGATCTTCTAATTATCAAGAGCCCGAGACTCAAGAAGATTTAAGTATGTCAGGTGTCAATAACAATATTCCACCGCACCTCAACAATAACAACAATGTTCTTCCACAGCCCGATCTTCGGACAATGGAGGAACTTTGTCAACCTACCATGTTTGGACGAGGAGGACCGATTGCACCGATGCAAATCAACGCTCCTGAGTTTTCGTTGAAGCACCACATGATTCAGCAAATGCAAACTAACCCATTCCGTGGATTGCCTGATGATGATGACAACAAACACCTCGACAAGTTCATTACAATCACCCAAAGCATGAAGTTGCCTGGTGCCACAATGGATGTTCTCCGCCTACAACTCTTTCCACATACTTTATCGCATCATGCTGAGAAATGGTTTGATCGTCTCCCGAAGAATTCTATTCATACTTGGGATGACATGACTCAACGCTTTTTGTCGCGCTACTTTCCACCATCCATGGTCACGAGCCTTCGCAATCAAATCAGCGGTTTTATGCAGGATCCTAATGAATCTCTTTTTGATGCTTGGGAGCGATATAATGTCTTGATTGATCGTTGTCCAAACCACAACATGCTTCCCGTCACATTGATTGATACTTTCTACAAAGGATTGACTTTTCGGGATCGTGATACGATTAATGCAGCCGCCGGTGGCACATTTATGAAAAGGAGACCCGAGGAGTGTGGAGAGTTAATTGAGAATATGACTACTCACCACAAAAACTGGGATTCCTCTGCTTCTTCAAGGAACAACCCGAGAGTCAAAGTTTCCTCCACCTCAGCAAACCCTGATATGACCGAACTCACCCGCATGATGACTGAAATGAGCAAAAGTATCACGCTTCTCGCTTCAAACCAACAACAACAACAACAAGTTAAAGCGGTTGCTAATCCTTGTGAAACATGCGGCGGTCCTCACTCATAAACCGATAGTCCTTCAACTCAAGGAAATCCAGAAAATGTGTATGCAGCTTATGGTAATTATTCACCGGAAAATTACCAAGCTCGACCTCAAGGGGATAGAAATCTGCTGAGTTACCGATCAAACAATTACCTTTCACCCGGTTTTTCTCCTCAAAACCAAAACCCCGCCAACAACTACAATAGAAGCAACCAAATCCCACCAAGAGCTTCTAATCCTTATCACCCACCCGCTCAACAAACCCCACCCATTAACCCCGATGTTGAAGCCATCATGAGAACCCAAGGTGAGCAAATTAAGACTCTGCAGAGCCAAATTATCAATTTGAAAGGAGATATCACAAAGCAAGGAAATGAGATTAGATCCGAGCTTAGAGATAATATTCAATCCTCCTTCAGCAGTCAAATGAATGATTTGAAGAATATGCTTGCTAGTTTCTTGCCCACAGCTCAACCTTCTACTGCAAGTTCTCTACCTTCAAACACCGTCACTAATCCGCGCGCAAATGTGAGTGCTATTACTACTCATAGTGAAATTACCATTGTCGATCCACCAATCCCACCCCCATCATCTACACCTCCTCCACCACCATTTATCTCTACTCCTCCTACACCTAGTATTAGTGCACCATTACCGTCTCCGCCTCGTCATGACGATGTCTCTAGGAAGGACCCTTCAACATCTCAACCTTTACCTACACCTTCACCACCAAAACCCAACATCCCTTATCCTTCTCGTTTAGGCAAAACCAAAATGCTAACCAAGGATGACTCCGACGTGACACGCTATGTGAAGATGATCTCTCAGATGAACTTCAACATTAGCTTTCTTGAAGCACTTGTCCACATGCCCAAATTTGTTAAAGCATTTAAGGAATTGCTTAACAATAAGGAGAAGCTGATTGAACTCGCCAACACACGCTTAAATGAAAACTGCTCTGCAGTTATTCTTAAAGAACTTCCGGAAAAGCTTGGAGATCCCGGTCGTTTTGTGTTGCCTTGCGTGTTCAACAAAACTGAAGAATTTACTGCCCCTGCTGATCTCGGGGCCAGTATTAATTTGATGCCACTGAGTGTTTGGAAAACACTATCATTACCCGACCTCACTCCAACAAAGATGACTCTCGAACTTGCAAATCGCACTCTCGCTTACCCCGTTGGTATAGCCGAAGACGTGTTTATTAAAGTTGGCACATTTACTTTCCCGGTCGATTTTGTCGTTGTTGATTATGAAATGGACCCTCGTATTCCTTTAATACTTGGTCGACCATTCTTGAGAACCGGACGAGCTTTAGTGGATGTGGCCGAAGGTGAGTTAATCCTACGAGTCGGGGATGATTCACAAATTTTTAAAATGGGGAAGCTTACAGGCAAATCCTTTGGAGGCCGAGAATCAGTGAATATGATTAATGTGCATGATAACTATGTTGTCTTCAACAATTCGCTATTCGATTCTTCCACTGATAATCCACCTTTTCAAGATGATGTGGATGATTCTCTCCCTAATTTGGACGCTTCTCCCATTTATGATTCTCCACCGGTCTTTGATGCTTATGATGATTATGATTCTAGCTCAGACTCGGATGATTATGATGACCTTACTTCTGAGTATCCCGAGATGCCCACTTTCGATGATTTTGATGAGGCCGATACTCTTTCGAGCGATTCTTCACACGATGAAGATCCTCCGCCATCACTCGATCCTACTTTGGACGATTACTCATTTGAGGAAGATTTCTCTACGTTTCTCAACACTTACTTCCCTCATGAGAGTGATGCTCCTCCTTATGACTTTGAAGATTATCGTCTTGGTCCTACTTTGGATTTGAAGCACATTCTTTCTAAGGAGAAGAAACCGGTCGACACCAATATCCGCAGCACATATGAGTTAACACCTCTTTGTCCCCCTTCTGAGGACGAGGTTGTGCTTCTTCGCGGATCTTCTTCACACTCTGCTGAGCCTGAGTGCTATTTTCCCCTAAAGGAAAAGGTGTTCGACCCTGGTATTGACATTCTGCAGCCATCTCAGTATCCACCTGATGAAATAAAAGGAAAAATCTTTGGAAATTTTGAAGACATGCTTGCACCACTTCATCCTTTCTTCCACCGTGCTCCATCACTGCTTAAGGGAACCTTGCCTACTCTTCTTTGGCTTACCTTGTTTGCCTTAAGCTTGTGCTATTTGATGGACGAAAACTATGTCTTTGATCCTGGTGGATATGTTTCATGCTTCTTCCGTTGATGATCAAGGTCGAGTCAGGCTAATGACTCGGTTAACAAAAATCAAGCGCTTCTTGGGAGGCAACCCATGCATCTATCTTTTTGATTTCTTTATCATAAGTGTAGGGGGAGACCCCTTGGTTTGCTATTTCCCCTCCTCACTTCTTAATCAAGGATTCGAGCTTCAATGATCCACTCTTGATGATTCTTAACGATCCGTGATTCCGTGTTCCCTTCTTCCCGGTTCTATCCTAAACTCTTTTGGTTCACTATTTTATATTCTCTTAAATATTAAAATAGGAATCTCTTTAGTTGTCTTTTCCTTAGCGAGATTTAAACAAAGTGCACAATGTCCTAAGTGTAGGGGAGTTTACTCCCACATGTTTAAACATTGAGGACAATGTTTATCTTAAGTGTAGGGGGGACTTCTATCGAAGTTAAGTGGTCTTTTCCTTGTATTTTTCCTCATTTTAACCGGAAAATCAATTTTTCGACATTTTTCAAAATTTTTGATCTATTTTGGCCTATTCGTTTTTCCCTTTGTATAGTTATTTTCTTTCCTTATTAGAATAAATCTTTAATAAAGTGGTTTTAATTTTCAAACGTTGTGAATCTTTTGACTCAACCTGAGTTACTTATCTAAGTTACTCTAGCTAGTATCCTTAACGTGTTTAAATCAAGTTTTGCTAGGCTTTTATTTAGGGAGCTATAAAACGCGAAAGTCTTAACTCTCACGGGTTAAGAACTAGAACTTTTCGCAAGTTCCTATAGTTAATCCTAGAGAGTCGTTTATCAAGGGAACTTTAAAATGCGATTTCTAAACTTGAAAAAGTCTAAGAATTTGCAAGATCCTATAGGCGACTCGAAAACCCAAAACTTTGATTTAATAGGCTAAGTATCCACGAGTCTCATTACTTGAGATTTTAAACTGTGGAAAACGAGAGATGATAGCGCCAATTATAAGTTTAGTATTCTTTCGTGAATTTATGTGAGTTAATTATGAGCCTATTCTCCCATCGCTTGCTAATAAATTTATCTGCAATAAATAAGGTTGTACGATTTGAAAAGTTACTTAGCTTCTAGCCCAAGATCGTTTAAAAGTTGCTCGGTATGGATTAGAGTTCATAGCCAAGGCATAACTTATTGAAGCGGGATGCGAAGATTGGCGAGTCCAAAAAGGCCCTAACAAGGCATGAGGGCTACATTTTGTTGCTAAAGATCCAAAGTGATGTGAAGAATCATTTATCGAAAATAAATATGAAGGATCGAGACACACGACGAAAAGCTAAAACTCCCAAAAGTCATGGAGAAGTGTATCCGAAAAGACCCTAACAAGGTATGAGGATAAATAGATCCAAGTCATAAAAGGAGGCGGATCGTTGTATATCAAAGTCCAAAATAAAGATTGGAGAAAAATGAAGAAGTCGTGGTCCAAGTATTAATCTCTCAAAACTTCAAGTGAAGAAATTCCATTATGAAGAGAAGACCATAATTTCACGAACGTCTCTCAAGGTTTGAAGTATGAAGTCGCTGCCAAATATCGGTCCGAGAAAGGTCTCAAATCGCGAAGCAAGTTATGCCAAGATATGAACTTTATGAGGTCCCGAGAAGCAGTTTTAAAAGATTTTGTCCTTTAGCTAACTATTGATTAAATCGTTCACTTTATTTTCAGACTAAATAACTATCGAAATAAGTCAAACAATGTATCCTCGTGATCATTCAAGACAACAATAAAATATAAGAGATACACCTAGGAATAAGGGAGTCTAAGTGAATAATTAGCCCACATGAGTTCGTGTTAGTTTGCTAACTTATAATAACAATGATCTCGTTTTTAAGCTTGGTTTGGAGAAAGTGAAAACTTGAGGATGATGATTATTCATAACATTTCCAAAACCCAAGGTATGATTTTGATTTCTTTACTTGTATGTTTATAATTTTATATCTCGTTAATAAAGGCCAACGTGGATTGAATATGATGAAAAGTGTAATCTTGCTTTGTAACTAATGCATTGCATAAGGACATTGCAATGGTCAAGTGTAGGGGATTTGATAGGTGTGTAAACACCCATCCTTTTTATCACTTAATTACAATAATAACCGAGCCAAAACGTGTATTTTATGTCTTTTATGTCGGAATTATGCGTGGTTTGTGTTTTTGTTGTGATTTAGGACGAAAAGGTGAAAAGTGGAGAAAACACGGGCATTCACGGGCTTTTATTGAAGAAAGAGATGAAAGACGGAGTCGAGAAGTCAAGAGTAAAAAAAGAACGGAAGTCCAAGACCAATTCTGAAGATTTATCGAAGAAAAAGTCAAAAGACGGAAGTTTACTTAAAGTCGAAGAACTCAAGTCTATTTTATTGAAGAATTAAAAGACGAGTTCAAAGAAATCCCGAGCCAAAAGTCATTAAAAGTCCAAGATTAAAGAAGATAAGAAGAAAAGGACTAAGCATGCAATTAAAAGAAGATTAAAGAAGGAAGGACTTAATCTCGCAATAAAGAAGAAATGAAGGAGGGGAGGAAGCTTCCTAATCCTCCCCTATATATAGTTTAGTTTTAATCACTTTTCATTTTGTTGGCTAAGTGTGACAATTAGTCTTCCATTTTATTTACCTTGCACCTTTAATTCATGTCAATTTAAATACTTGTCAAATTTAAATACCTTGTCTTGCACCTTAAATTCCTTTAATTTCAAGTAAGTTTCCATTTAATTCTTGTCAATCTTTATTTTATCTTGTTAATCTCCTATCTACCTTTCTTGATCTTTGATTTTTATGTTTATGTTTGTGTTCATGTTCATGATCTTATTTTGATCAAGTGGGTTTTTGATTATTGTGGTTGGATTTGTTTGTTTTGTTGATTTAGATTGTTTGTTTATGATTATTGAATGTTTTGTTATTAGTTTAGTTTAATCTTGTGTTTGATTTTGGTTAAATTTGTGGTTAGATTCGTGTTATCGTGATCCTTTGTTCTTCGGGGGTGTTTGTTTCTGTTTCTGTATTCCCAGGTAAGTTCCGAGCCAAGAGAAGGAGTTCTTTCATTCGGAACATTCAAAGTTCCGAACCAGTGGGCTTCATCCGGAAAAGTTCCGAGTCAAGACTTCCGTACGAAAGTTCCGACTCAAGGGGGCTTCATCCGGGACATTCAAAGTTCCGGACGAAAACTTCCGGACGAAAACTTCCGGATCAAGAACTTCCGGACGAAAACTTCCAGATCAAGAAGTTCCGGATCAGCAATCTCATTCGGAACTCTAAAAGTTCCGAACGAAAACTTCCGAATCAAGTTCATCCGGAAAACTTCCGGATCAATACTTCCGGACGAAAGTTCCGACTCAAGCATTGCTCATTCGGAACATTCAAAGTTCCGAACCAGGAGAGTTCATTCGGAACTCAAGAACTTCCGAATCAAGGGATAATCAGAAACTTCCGAATCAAGGATTTCTTTCAGGTTCTTTTTAGTCTTTTTTTTTTAAATTTCTGTCTTTTATTTTCAAGCTTTATTTTTTTTCCCGCCATTTTCCTTACTCGCATTTTAAATTAATTTTGTCTTAGCTTTATTTTAGCCTTGCCTTAATTTAAGTTTTAGTTGCGATTCAAGATTGCCTTAGTTAGATTTAAGTTTGCCTTATTTATGTTTAGTGCCTTTTAATTTCAGTCACGTTTTTAAATACATTCCCATTAATTTAATTAGACTTAGATTTACTTAAATTGAACTTTTACTTTAAAGTTTCGTACTTTTATTTTAAATACTACAACGACAACCTTTTTGTTCCACCAAAATAAAACTGAGTCACACATTAAACACAAGTTTTTCAATTCGAAGAGATTGGTACAACGATAAATTTTAACCTGAGTAAAATCGAGTTATTAGAAAGCTGCACTTAAAAAGCAAAGGTTCAGAAACCTCAAGAAAAGGCAACTGAATACAACCAAACAGGGGAGGAATTATGAAGAACAAATACCTTGTTCTGATAATCAAACAAGGGTCTCTAGAAATGACATCAATTTTGAGTTGGATGATGATGTCATTAGGAATTATGAAGATGGAACTGGTTTAGAGACTTGTGTGGATGAACCTACAAACATGAAGTTTCAACAGGAAAAACCACAGCCTACTCATGTTAAGCCACAAGTTGAAGAAATGATGGTAACTAAACCAGCACCATAACCTCGATCACCACAACTTCAAGTGAATTTTAGTACTTTCTATGAGAAGCTGGAGGAGATTAATGTTCAATTTCATATATCTTCAACTCCACCACCACGAAGACAAATCTGGTTTCACAAGAAACATTCTTTGCAAGTACTGTCAAGATTAAGAGTGAGCAATGGATTACACAAGACTGAAGAGGTGCAAGTTGAAAGGATAATTTCAATGGAAGAAAGGGTATCTGGAGATACACAAGTGATTGAAGAAACAAGTGTGTCTAATACTGGTGACGTCAACATTGTTGAATATCCAAGTACTGCTAAGCCAACTAAGCCGACTGCAAGTACTGCTGACATTGTTGAAGACCCAAGTACTGCTAAGCCAACTAAGCCGACTACAAGTACCGCTGGTGATCATCCTTCACTAGAAAGTCAAACTCCTTTTGGAGAGGATGAGACTTTAGCCCAAATACTGCTTGACTTAAGAGAAAAGAATTCAGTTGAGAAAGAAAAACAAGCAGAGGTAGAGAAGACGACACAACAAGAAGTTCTTGCCAAAAAGGACCAAACTACAGGTAAGAAAGTTCAAGCTTCACACCCTACTAAAGCTATAGTTATTCAACAGCAAGCTGATGAGGAAAGACCTTCCAAGCTGAAGAAGAAGCTACCTAAGATTTATCCAAAGGATAAGGGGAAGAAGCAAATACAATCAGAATCTGAAAATGAAAGTGATTCAGATGAAGATATTAGCAAAGTCATGTATAGATTTAATCAACTAGAACATGATGAGGAATATGCTCTCAGAATGCAAGCTCAAATTCATGAAGAAGACTTGCAAGAGGAACTTGAAGCAAAGCAGCATTTGCTAAAATCTAGGAGAATACAGCAAGAACGGAACATACAAGAGTATGATAGGATTCAAGATGAATTACATGCAAGTGAGCTTCTTGCAGACTCATTGTTAGCTGAAGAGACGGATGCTTATGATGAAGAAGAGAAATCAAAACTGATTGGTGATCTGGTAAGGGAGCAACAAAGATTCTTTGCTGAAAAGAGAAGAAGAGAAAATATTAAGCCTCCAACTACCATACAAATTAGGAATCAAATGATGAAATTTCTCAAGAAAGTTAAGCATTTCACTCATACTCAACTGGTCAAGAAGAATTTTGAAGAAATCAGGACTTTGTATGAACAACATAAAAGAGCTGAATTGAACTTTGTTGAGATTGTATCAGAAGCAGATAGGATAGCTGTTGAAAAAGCTAGAAGACATCTGCAACAACAAAGGCAATTTAGAAGTGCTCCTAGAATCGAGCCAAGTACTGCTGAACCTACAACTACATCCCCACCTATCAAGACCACTATGTGAGAAAGAATAAAAAGGAGAAGGTAAGTTCAAAAGAGGAAGAGACTGCTAAAAGAATGAATGAAGGAGATAAAGCTCAAGATGTTGACAAGACTGAAAATGTACAAGCAGTACATACACAGTCAACAGTATATACTGAAGAAACGGTACAAACTTGGAAGAAGGTTCAATAGAATTTGAAGGAACCTCCAAGGGTGTTAAAAGTAAAAGATCAACAAAGAGGAAGCAGAAAGCCAAGAAAAAGGCTAAGTCAACAACAGAAGATAGTGATGATGATGAGAGCTTGAAAAAGTACTTGAAGATAGTAAAATTTGAAGATCAATGTATTGATACAGAGATTTTTGGAAAGAGGTCATCTATTGCTAGATGGATATACTCTATGGATCAAGTACTGGAAGCGCATGTAATTCAAAGAACTGATGGCACAACAAGAATATTCAGACTTTTGGAAGATATTCTTCATATTCTTGACAGACAAGATATTCAGGATCTTTTCAAGTTAGTTCAAGAAGCCAGTGTAGGTAAAATTGAGGTATCACTACTGTATAATGGATTGCTCTTCATATATGAACCACACAACTTTGATCAATAAATGTTGAAGGAATTAGAGAATCAGATTCCTAATTACTGGAGATATTATAGGTCATGTGGATTGCATATTTTGGATATAGATGATGTTACTTACTATATGCTACAAGAGAAGAATTATCCATTTAGACGAAGATTGTTGGAAAGAATGTTGGAACAACAATTGGAAGTCACAGAAGAGTCTGTTGATGCTTTGGAGTTGATCAGAATGGTTAAGCAACAAATCAAGGATTTGAAAGGTGAGGAAGAAGCTGAGAAAGAGCCTTAAGTGTTTGACTTTCAGTCACACTTCACAAATGGTTCTCAGTTCACCATGTCTAACACACATAAGAACTGGCTAGTCCATAAGCAAACGGTTTGTGGTAAAGACTTCTCAAATCCGTTGAAAGCTGGTAGTTTGCTACAAATTATATGGTTCTGACTCACCTTGTTTCGAGACAAAGAGTTGGCTAGTCCTAGACAAACGGTACTAGGTAAAGAGTTAATCAAATCCGTTGATGGTTGACTATTTACCAAAAATTGTAGGGTTATCAGTACACTTTATTCTTTATGAATAAAGTATTGGCTATTCCAGAGTGTACGGCTAACTGCTAAAGAATATATCAAATTCGTTGATAGCTGGTGATTTGCTAAAAATCATGAAGCCAATACATATTGGTTTTTGTTTTTAACTGTTTTATTTCAGGTATGAAGATTGCAGGCAAAGATGTATTCAAGAAAAGATACTTAGAAAGTTTTTGTGTTATCAAATCAAGACTGAAGTTCATAGATTTAACTCAAGAAGACAAGTACTGTTGCTGCAAAGAAAATTGGATGTTTACAAGGCAAAAGAAGATCATAAGTTGAAGACAAAGATTATTCTTGAAGATTATCTAATCAGAAGAAGATCTACATTGAAGTGTTTGGCTACATTCAGTTGGATACAAATACAAACTACCAAGTTCAATCCAAGGATGAAGAAGAGACTAAAGACATGTATTCTAAATACATCGAGTAAAAAGAGAAACAAGAAGACAACAAGTTATCATTCTTGTTTAGGGGAGGATTGTTGGGAATTATTTGTAAGTGTCAAGTACCGTTAGTGTTATTGAAGTACAGTTAGTATCTTTCAAGTACCGTTAGTGTTAACGCGGTACATAGCAAGTACTGCTACTTATAAAGTAATAACTGCTATATTGATTAGGACGAATATATCTTTGTATAAGATATGGCATAGTTATAGTTAGAGTATATCTTATGTGATATACTTAAATAGTTAGAATATTGATAATATATCGTCTGTGATATAGTTATCTTTATAGAATATTCTAAGGTTTCTAGGGTTCCTTACTCTATAAAAGGAACATAGGTACAATGTCATTCATGTACCTCATTCAAGTCGATTAATAAGAGAATCGAATAGTTAAAAGTAATTCTGTTCTTCTGTGCTTTATAAGTTAGATTCCGCATAACATATTTAGCTTGAGTAAGAGTTCTCAAAGTGTTTTAGTTTGATTACAAACTATTATACTAGTTCTTAACAGAATATCGATCTAATCAAAGGTGTATGTGTTATGTGTCAATAATATAAAAATCAAGTTTGGATTAGTGTCGTTTTTAGGTTTGAAGAGAGAAAATTAAAAGACGAGCTACACTACGATTAAACTACGACGAATGACGTAAAAACGTAAACGTAATGATGTAAAATGCGACGAAATTAAAATTTTAAACTAAAAACAATTTAAAGATTAAAACTAAGTCTAAAATAATATAAATAAGAATAAAATTTCAATAAATAAATTTTAAAACCTTTTATTAAATAAATATCCAATTTTAAATGCTAAATATAATTAAAAAAGCCCAAAATTATATTTTATCAAAAAATATCTTACTTATATTAATTAAACACTAAAAAGTATTTTTCCTAAATTTTTAAAACTATTTTTCTATTTTTCAAAAGGCTAAAAACAATTTTTAAATGAAAATAATCATAAAAAATAATAAAATAATGAGAAAATTAAATTTACTTTTTGAAAAATCCTAAATCACTTAACTAATGCTGTAAAAAATGAAAAAGTTTGAAAAAGGTAAATTTTGCCTAATAGGACAAAAACTGTTTAATTAAAAACCTATTTTAACTTATAATAATTCTTAAAATTAATTAAACAAAGGGAAAAATGAAATTGCTTTTCTAAAAATCTTAAAATAACTTACTTAAACTATGAAAATTGGAAAAACTAAAATTCACAACTTTTTACTCACTAAAGACAAAAACAGTTTAATTATAAGCTAATTAAAATTATATTAATGCTAAAAAATAATAAAATAAACAGAAAAATAAAAAATAACTTATCTAAAAATCCTTAAATAAATAAACAAGCCTAGGAAAATTTAAAAATCTGAAAAAAGTTGAAAATTAACCACTAAAGACAAAAAAGTATTAAACTGATAGTGACATGTCTGGGGGTTTTGTCTTTTACCCTGATAGTGGAAAGAAATACACTAGTAGTGGGAACTTTTTCCCACTGCTCTAACATAGAAAAACAAATATGGCTTGTTTTGGCTTGGTTACTTGGTATCTTTTGGAACAAGAGGCACCCCCACACTCAGTAGAGTGTGGGGAGTCAATATATAGCAAAAAACTAGCAAGTATAACATAAAATAACATACAAAACGAGCTTAATCAGTTACTGATAACAGAAAAGTGGGTCTGGGTGATGTGTTTGCTATCTTGGTGAGTTTCAAGCTACAAAATCTTAACCAACAAGCACACCAAAGTCAAATTCAACAGCATACAACCCTAGTCTAACCTTAAACCTAACCGACTACCAAATCACACCCTAAAAAACTCAAAATCAAGACCAAAAGACCTAGTGATTGAGTGAGGCAGTTTAAACATAAAAATATGTAAACTTCAACTCTAGAGCATCACAAATGAAACCAATAGCTAAAAATACTTGTCTTATTAAATGTAAAAGAGATGCAAGCATGCCTCATAGACTAGTGTCACCCTAGACCTATTTAATCAACAAAACCAAACACACCTTAAAATATTATACCAAAAATTTTGCAAAGAAAAACTTAACAAATCACAACCAATCTGAGCAAAATTTATCTAAACATGAATCTAATGGCCAATAATCATGAAAAAAACACTACACAAGCATTCAAACCAACTATTCACAAAACCACACAAGTTCATAAATCTTCTTAATTTAGGAGGGTTCAAGCTACCTACCTTGTGGGACCTACATCCAGGCCTCACAATGGCTTGCTGATGCCATCTCTTTGTTAAGCTTTTCTGGGAAGGTGGCTTATGAAGGATATGAGATGAGCTTGTAAGGTGCAAGAGGACTACAGCAGTCCACCAAAGAGACTACAATAGTCTCTTTGGTTATGTCTTGTTTTTGGTACCTGCACAAGATCAACAACTAACAACAAGTGAAGTCACCAAACCCTTAAGCACAAGCTTGTTTGTCAAACAAGCTTGTGTATAAGCTTTTGGAACATTGAATATCCAGAAAACAGAAAAAAGGACTAAACCACTTTGAAAATCTTTGAGAAACAATGTTTTGAAAAACTTTGTGAAACAACAATGAATAAAAACAGCTTATATATGCTATATGGGGTTGCTTGGTATCAAGCAGACAACCCTAATACCCGTTATAAACTGGATCTCAAAATAATTATTGCCAAAAACCATTGAACAAAAACCTTTTGATGAAAATTTATTGAACATAATAATAAACAAGAAATTAAATGGAACACAAATATGTGTTTGCAAGGTTCAAAAGCTTCTTTAAATACTTTACTTAAAAAGTTTACAAACAAAATCTGGAACAAGATTAAAGGGTCACATGTCGACCCTTTATATAATATGACTTGGAAGATACTAGAATGAAGGAAAATGGTAAACCTTAGCTATTACATTTGTCTAAACTGCCCTTAAAATTCAAATATGAAAAAATCAGTCGAATGGTTCCCATGTGATCTTTTAAGGATACAGCTGTTGGAGTTGATCTTGAATCGTCCATTTGAAGCCTTTGGGAACAAGGATTGCTTGTGGGTCATAGATTGGTACGCAAATTCTACTTTTGCCCAATTTGGTGAAGCAGGGGACCAACGTGGGGCCCTCATAAGTCATAGGGTGTGATATTTTAGATGTGGATTCGATTAAGGTTAGTGATAATCAGGGATCTGGAGTGTTTGATGAGTTACTTTTTGGGATTAAAGGTTTAGGGTTTATGTTCATAAGTATGTGTTTAGTGTGTGTTTTGATCTGGGTTTAGAGGTGATTAGGTGTTTAGAGGGAAAAAAGAGTAATTATATTTTTTTCAGAATTAGTGGTTAATAAGTCTGGTATTGTGTGAGTGGATGTAGACGTGGAGGGTGTGGTGAGATGGAAGGATTTGATAGGTAGAGGGTGTGACATGGCGTGTGCTGGTTGGATGGTGTAGTTTGGATGTTTGATGGAATTGGTCCCCTAACTTACAAATTGTAGCATACAAAGTGTTAACAGCAAAACTCAGATTTCCCTTTGTTATATCTTTGGTCTTGTTGTCATTTTTGGCACAAGGCATTTCAATACTTTTACCAAGAACCAATTGTGCAATAAAAGCAATCTTCAAGGGCCAATCTTGTAATATCTTGACATTTTAGGGACCCACATGTAATATTTGAGTTTTACAAGGATATAAAATGACAAGTCTTCAATTCTTGAGGGACCAATCTTGACAAATCTTTAAACTTCAAGGACTTTAATGGAAAATCATGATTCGGGTCCGGTTCTTTATGCGGCTTCGTTTCCCGTGTTCGTTTTTGCTTGATTCCTTTTATCTTTCGTTGATTTCGGGATATTCGTACCTAAAATACACAATGAACAAACACAAGCATATTTTGGGGTATTTTATGACATTTTAAGCGTTTTTAGCCCGATTTGGACGACGAGACTATGTAACACCCCATTTTGGTAAATGGAATGTCACGCGTGATTATGGCATGTCATCAAAGCATGCAATGTAATATGTACTAAATCATACATGACCATAGGGAAGATCGGAATCAAACATCGGCTCCCAACATAAGCCCAATACATAAATAAAGTAAATGAACTAGGAGGACAAGACAAGTGTCCAAACAAGCATAATTGTGAAGGCAAAAAGGGGAAGAAGTCTAAGGCATATTCCATCCTATGCACGCCCTCCATAAGCTCAAGTCTGTCCTTGGGTACTTGTCATTTTGGGACATGGAAAGGAAAGTAACGGCTGAGCATAACGCCCAGCGAACGGATATACAAGTATAACATGGAATATCATAAGCATAAAAGACTAATAGTAGCGGAAAAGTATAAGTCCTAAGTAACCTAGAATCATGTTCATAAAACTGGTTTTATAGTTTGAAATGAATTATGCTTTTAGGTAAAATATGTATTAATTAGCCAATAGCCCATATAGGTCATGAGGTTCCACCGTGCATGAATACTTGGAGGGGAGACCTCGTCATGCATTTAGAGGGGTTGCCTCTAATTAATAGTCTGGGTAGGAGGGATCAACTCCTAGTGAAGGATGCAAGGCACACATCACATTCACTATTGTAATACTGGTAAAACATGTATCTAGGATGCACCCATATGCCCCACATGATAATATAATATAATGGCTAAAACTGTAAAGGGACGCCACGAGCAATCACTCCGCCGTGGGGAAGTCATAACACTAGTGCCTCCAGTGTTATGGTTATGGTACCTCCATAACTAGGTGACACTGGTCATGCATGTATATGGCTTAGGCTCTTAAACTAACATAACTAATCAAACATATAAAACAATATTGGGAAAACAGTTGGTTGCAAACTGGGAATCCTAATAAAGAAAGAATATCCATACTAAAAGGACGGGAAATCCATACCTTATGTCCAGTGAACGAAGAAGATGAAATAATGAAAGTCCTACTCCGATCTCACTAATGCTACATAAATAGGGGACATGTATAAGTATTCTGTTTACTGAGTACGTAACTGATTATATCATGTCTTAGCTTGTTTTATATGTTCTTGTCTTGTTTAACTGATTTTAATATTATGCTGTGTTTATCATGTATTCTAAGTATTTTGGTTAAGTATTACTTGTATTCTTGTATTATTATACTTGTTGTGTAATAGTAAGTAACTTTATAAAAATAGCAGTTTTCCTAAAATAGAAAGTTTCCAAAATAGAAAGTTTCCAAAAATAGATAAACTTCTAAAAATAGATCAGTTTCTAAAAATATAATGTTTCCAAAAATAGTAATTCATGTAATTATTTGTATAGTTTATTAATAATAACATGTTACTTAAATAAACTATAGGTTATACGATTTAATTAAATTTAAGCATGATTTAATTAAATTAAGGTGTATAAAATACTTAGGTTAAACATGTATTAATATCATAAGTATTAATTATAACCTAAGTCATGTTTATTAATTAATTATATTCCATGTTTTAATTAATTAATTAATACTATTGTCTAAATTAAGTAAATAAAAAACTTAGGTTAAAACATGTATTATTTCATAAATAATAGTAACCTAAGTCTATGTTTAATTAAATTAGTTATTAGTCATGTTTTAATTAATTTAATTTTCTTGTTAAATAATATTAACTTGTAAAAACTAATAACTTGTAAAAATTAGTCGTAAATCAGACCCGTGATTTTAATTTAGACTTATCATGAACCGGACCGAATTCCCCTTGAACCGGACGAAACAAATACCCTCTTAACAGTGGCGAACCGATTCAGCCGGTTGCCACCGTTTGTGTAAAAATGCCACCAGCTTATGCCGGTGGTTTGCCGCTGGTCTGCCTTGGCTAGCCACTTCCTCGACAAAGTTCCCACCGGCGGTTAGCCAGTGGTTTCCCCTGCCGAGCCATGCGTTCCCCCTGCTTGACGAAAACAGCCATCGGTCTTGGACTAGTGGTGTTTCTTGCTGCTGCTGCGACCAAGAAAACCACAAGGCCACCCCGATTTACGTCGGGGTCCCTTGTTTTACCCTGCTGCCGAACCACAAAGGCTACACCGAGACCCCAAGGTCTCGGTTGTGGTCACACGTGAGACACCAAGAGCTTCGGCTCTCGGTTTATGTGTGTCGGCCGAACCAAACCAACCCCAAACCCGATTCTTTTCCATTCTTTTATTTACATGATTTTAGCATGTTTAATTACTTGTTTTTATTAATCCCCATGTTTACATGTTATTGATCTAATATAAGAATAAAGGAAAAAAAGGATTTAAGGATTTACCGAATGTGTGAAACAAATGAGAACCAATACCACAAACACTATACTTGTTTTTAATTCACCAAGATCAATCAAACACCTCCTTTGGTGTGTTGTAGCCGGCGGCCAAGGAAGAAAGACAAGGAGTCTAGGGTTTTGATTTTTTTAGAAAAACTCTGTATAATGAAAATATGTTTACCCTTTTTATCTATTTTACTAAAAATCAAGTTGGGCTTGGGCGCCCCCTTTGTTCTTGTCCGCGGCTATAAGGGTCCACCAAGGGAAACCCGAATGTTTTCCGTATCTTATAATTTACGTGTTCGTATGTTAGCGTTTACGTGTTATGTTATAATTAATTATTCGTGTTATACATAGATACTTGTACGTGCACGATATTAATCATATTTTATTAAATACGTACGTAATTACATGTTCGTGTTTTAACATTCATGATTTCATGTTCGTGATTATAATTATTATTGTAAATAATTATCGTGTACTATCACGTACCTAATACTTATCGTGTAATAACACGTACGTAATTTCTGTAATTAATAATCGTGTAATAAAAGGAAAGTTTTAATATGTACAAACGTTTACTAAGTGTACTGTTCATGGTAAAAGCATGCGGGATTTACAACTCTTTCCTCCTAAAAAGAATAATTCGTCCCGAATTATAGATAAAGTAAACTGAAAGACGAACATACTCGAAATCAAAACTGGAACGACATAAAGGACATGAAGGTGACATGCTAGAAAGGAACGTGAAACGTGACCCATGGCTAAATAGGACATGGAACGTGACGTGACTGAAAGAACGTATCTAATCGATGAGAGAAAACGGATAAGAAGTCCGGATAGACTCCTCCGCTCCAAGTGGCTTCCCGCCCAGAACGGTCCCCTAAAAGGTCTTGGCAGAAGTAACAATATTAGTCTTCATGACTTTGTCTAGACGATACAAAAAGTTTCTGGTTCATCAACGTAAGATAGATCAGCATGAATCTGATCGAATGGTTAAGAATTAACGTGCAAGCGTAAATGAAACGTTATGATGTAAAATAACCCGAAATGTCTGACATTAATAACGTCTGAGCAATGATGCGCGAGGCATACTGAAACGTAGTATGTGAACAATTGTGAACGTGATACGGCAACAATTGTGAACATGATACGTGGAGACATGGTGAGTGTAATATAAGAACCTATGGTGGATGATGATATGTGCAACTTATCGTGAACGTGATATGAGGAACATCGAATGAACATGACATGTGAAACATATCGTGAACGTGGGATAATTGAGGAAGTAACGCCAAACTCTATAAGGTGAGACGTGGAATGTGACGTGAAGCGTCTGTCTGAGGATAGAGGGTTATACTAAACTTGAGTCTGGTCTCTCAAGCTTCTACAAAACTTTCAGAACGAAAAAGAAACGTAAATCATAGGCCAAGATACGATCATGAACGTGAGCGCAAAAGCAAGTCGTAAAATTAGAATAAGGACGTGAAAGTAAATAAGGAGCACAAATGTTAACTTTTGTCTGGCCCGATAGCTGAGGGTTTACCAAGTGATCGGATGAGCCTTGGCTGGAACATGTCGGATCAATCTGCTGACTCTGAAATCCTTGCAGACGTAAGGATTCTGCAGACTTGTCAAACTGTTAACAATAACCCAGATATCATCATGCTTCTTCTGAGTTTGCGGTAATCTGGTAAGCAAAATCCATGGAGATTTTGTCCCTTCTCCGTTCAAAATTTCCAAAGATGGAAAATAACTCCTAGTTTGTTGGTGTTCTATCTTAGCCTGTTGGTATGTCAGGTACTAAGATATGAGCGTAACTGTATCTTGCTTCATAAAAATTGTTGATCCCTTTGGTTGGATCTATATTCTGTTAAGAATTAGTATAATAGTTTGTAATCAAACTAAAACACTTTTTGCACTCTTACTAATACTAAATAAGTTATGCGGAATCTAACTTATAAAGCACAGAAGAACATAATTACTTTTAACTATTCGATTCTCTTATTAATCGACTTGTATGAGGTACATGAAAGACATTGTACCTATGTTCCTTTTATAGAGTAAGGAACCCTAGAAACCTTAGAATATTCTATAAAGATAATTATATCACAAACGATATATTATCAATATTCTAACTATTTAGGTATATCACATAAGATATACTCTAACTATAACTATGACATATCTTATACAAAGATATATTCGTCCTAATCATCATAGCAGTACTTACTTTATAAGTAGCAGTACTTACTATGTACCGCGTTAACACTAACGATACTTACATAACACTAAGAGTACTTGGAATATACTAACGGTACTTGACACTTAACAAATAATTTCCAACAATCCTCCCCTAAACAAGAAATGATAACTTGTTGTCTTCTTGTTTCTCTTGTACTGGATGTATTAAAATTACATGTCTTCAGTCTTTCCTTCATCCTTGGATTGAACTTGGTAATTTGTATTTGTATCCAACTGAATGTAGCCAAACACTTCAAATGTAGATCTTCTTCTGATAAGATAATCTTCAAACATTATGAGCATCATCTTTGTCTTCAAACTATGATCTTCTTGTGTCTTCTAAACATTCATTCATCTTTGCAGCATCAGTTATTGTCTTCTTGAGTTTAGTCCTTTAACTCTTGATCATAAATCTTTATCTTGATTTGATGATAACAAAACCTTCAAAGTATTATTTTTTAATACTTCCTTGCCTGCAATCTTCATACCTGAAATAAAACAGTTAACAACAAACACCAATCTGTATTGGCTTCATGATTTTTAGCAAATCACCAGCTATCAACGGATTTGATAAATTCTTTACAAGTTAGCCGTACACTCTGGAATAGCCAATACTTTATTCACAAAGAATAATGTGTAATGAAAACCTTACAATTTTTGGTAAATTGTCAACCATCAACGGATTTGATGAAGTCTTTACCTAGTACCGTTTGTCTAGGACTAGCCAACTCTTTTTCTCGAAACAAGGTGAGTTAGAACCATATAGTTTTTAGCAAACTACCAGCTTTCAACGGATTTGATAAGTCTTTACCACAAACCGTTTGCTTATGGACTAGCCAGTTCTTATGTGTGTTAGACATGGTGAACTGAGAACCATTTATGAAGTGTGACTGAAAGTCAAACACTTAAGATTCTTTCTCAGCTTCTTCCTCATCTTTCAAATCCTTGATTTGTTGTTTAACCATTTTGATCAACTCCTAATCATCAACAGATTCTTCTGTAACTTCTAATTGTTGTTCTAACATCCTTTCCAACAATTTTCTTTTGTAGGGGTAAATTTTCTCTTGCAGCATATAGTATGTAACATCATCTACATCCAAAATATGCAATCCACATGACTTGTATATCTCCAGTAACTAGGAACTTGATCCTCTAATACCTACAACATTTCTTGATCACAATTGTGTGGCTCATACATAAAGAGAAATTCCTTATATAATAATGATACTTCAGTTTTACCTGTACTGGCTTCTTGAACTAACCTTAAAAGATCTTGAATATCTTGTCTGTCAAGAATGTGAAGAATATCTTCCAAAAGTGTGAATATTCTTGTTGTGCCATCAGTTCTCTGAATTCCATAAGCTTCATGTCCTTGATCTGTAGAGTAAATCCACTTAACAATGGATGCTCTTTTTCCAAAAATCTCTGTATCAATACATTGATCTTCAAATTTCACAATCTTCAAGTACTTCCTTAAGCTCTCATCATCATCACTATCTTCTGCTGTTGTTTTAGCTTTCTTAGCTTTCTTCTTTAGCTTTGTTGACCTTTTCCTTTTAACAATCTTGGAAACTCCCTCAAGTTCTGTTGAACCCTCTTCCAAGCTTGTATGTACCGTTTCCTCAGTATGTACTGTTGTATGTACTGTTGACTGTGGATGTACTGCTTGTATATTTTCAGTCTGAGCAACACCTTGAGTTTCAACTCCTGTATTAATTCTTTGAGCAGTCTCTTCCTCCCTTGAACTTACTTTCTCCTTTCTATTCTTCCTCACATAAGTAGTCTTGATAGGTGGAGATGTACTTGTAGGTTCAACAGTACTTGACTCAATTCTAGGAGTACTACCAAATTGTCTTTGTTGTTGCAGATGTTTCTTGAATTCTTCAACAGCTTTCTTGTTTACTTCAGATCCAATCTCAACAAAATTCAATTCAGTCCTCTTACTTTGCTCATACAAAGTCTTGATTTCTTCAAAATTCTTCTTGACCAACTGAATATGAGTAAATCCTTTTACTTTCTTTAGAAAGTTCATCATCTGATTTCTAATCTGCATAGTAGTTGGAGGCTTAATCTTTTCTTTCCTTCTCTTTTCAGCAAAGAATCTTTGTTGCTCCCTTACCAGATCATCAATCAATTTTGATTTCTCTTCTTCATCATATGCATCTCTCTCTTCAGCTATCAATGAGTCTGCAAGAAGCTCACTAGCATGTATCTCAGCTCGAATCCTGTCATACTCTTGTATGTTATATTCTTGTTGTATCCTTTAGCTTCTAGCAAATCTTGCTTTGCTGCAAGTTCTTCTTGCAATTCATTTTCACGAATTTATGCTTGCATTCTATAAGCAAATTCCTCATCATGGTCTATTTGATTAAATCTGTACATGACTTTTTTTATATCATCATCTGAATCACTTTCATCTTCAAATTATGATAATAATTGCTTCTTCCCCTTATCCTTTGGATTAATCTTAGGTAACTTCTTCTTCAGCTTGGCAGCTACTTCTTCATTAGCTAACTGTTGAATGACTATACCTTTTGTAGGGTGTGAAGCTTGAACTTTCTTACCTTGAATTTGATCCTTTGTGGCAAGAACTTCTTGTTGTGTCTTTTTCTCCACTCTTGCTTGCTTAATCTTCTCAACTAAATTCTTCTTTAAATCAAGCAGCAATTGGGCTAAAGTCTCATTTTCTCCAAATGAATTTTGACTTTCTAGTGAAGGATGATCACCAGCGGTACTTGCAATCGGTTTAGTTGGCTTAGCAGTACTTGGGTCTTCAACAACGTCAGCAGTACTTGCAGTCGGCTTAGTTGGCTTAGCAGTACTTGGATCTTCAACAAAGTTGACTTCACCAGTATTAGACACACTTGTTTCATCAATCACTTGTGTATCCCCAGATACTTTATCTTCCATAGAAGCCATCATATCAACTTGCACTTCTTCAGTCTTATCTGATTTATTTCTTTGTGGTGATGGATTAGGAAACTGAATAGAAATTTCCTCCAACTTCTCATAGAAAGCACTCCAATTAGCTTGAAGTGGTGATTGAATTGATGGTTATGGCTGAGTTGCCAATGTTTCTGCAACTTGTGGCTCCTTTGGTTGATTTACCAACTTTTCTTGAACTTGTGGTTCCTCTAGCTGAGTTACCAACATTTCTTGAACATGTGGTTCCTCTGGAGTAGGTTGTGGGTCTTGCTGTTGAATCTCCATATCTGAAGGTCCATCCATAACAGTCTCTAAACCAGTTCCATCTTTATAAGTCCCCGTGACATCTTCATCCAATTTAAAATTGATGTCATTTCTAGAGATCCTTGTTTGATTACCAGAAGAGGTGGTTGTTCTTCATTATTCCTTCCCTGTTCTTCATTATTCCTTCCCTGTTCTTCATTATTCCTCCCTTGTTTGGTTGCATTCAGTTGCCTTTTCTTGTGGTTCCTAAATCTTTGCTTCTTGATTGTAGTTTTCTGAACAGATCTATATTGCCTCATCCAAGATGACACTTTGTTCCGTAACTTGAGTAGGCTAGCTTCCAATTCAGCAATTTTCTTGTTTTGAACAAGCTTTTCTTTCTGCAATACTTGTACCTGTTGGGACAAACTTGTACACAAAGCAGTTAAATTTGCAACATCCACCACCTCTGGTGCTTGTGCTTGTGGTGAACCACTAGCAGCAATAGAAGCAACAGGTGTGTGGATCATCTCATCAGTGTTTGGTGGAACACCAACATTGTGAGAAGAAGATTGTGAATCTTCTAGAGAGTGGGAGCTCTGGTGAGAAGGAGTTTGCTGAGAAGCACTAGCATTGCTAGGTTCCTCACCTTCTTGATTGGCAGGTTGGGCTAACATATGAGCAAACAATGGTGTTACTGTTCCTGTAAAGGCATTGCCTTGTTTGGTCAAGAAAGAGAAAGTTCTCTTTGTGAATGAAGAAACATCCCATGTATCAGTTAATGCTGGTAAGTTAGGTATTTGGTCACTAACTAAAGTCTGAATGAATCTAAGATACATTAAAAACTTCTTAGTCCCTTCCAAATTCCTAGTCAAGCCTTCAAAAATTAATTTTGAAAAATTAAAAACCCTGTTATTTGCTAGACAAATACCAGCAGATGCCAATGCAGCAGGTATTTGATCAAAAGATGTACTTTTTGAACTTAAACAATGAATAATAGCATGAAAAAGCAATTTTCATTGAGGTGAAAATAATGCTTTAAAGAAAGTAAGACTTTCCCTACCACCCCCATAGCCCATGGCTGCAAGGACATCATGAATCTCTGTATTATTAAGCATACTAAGTCCATTTTCGTCATTAAGTCTCAAACTTGCTCGTAGCAGTACCCCAGTGACATATACATTCCTATGATTCACCCTAGCCTTAATGCAAGGTTGATCAAAACGAGTACCTAACACAGCAGTATCCTAAAATTTTCAACAATGGGTATAGAGACAACTGGACTTACAGTGAGTGCGAAGCGAACATGACTTCGAGATAGGATACCAAGCATCTCATGGAAACCAAGAGAGTCATTATTCGTAGCAAGATTCTCAACCAAATTATGCTTAGAGATTACTTGTAAAGCAGCCATTAGTATTTTTGATGATCGAAAGATTAGAGAGAAGGTTATAGAATCAAGAGATAAAAATAAAAGATTAGGTGAATCAATTTTGTAATTGGGGTAAGTATTTAAGTAAATAACAAACCCAAGCGCGAAGAAACCGCCAAATTTACAAAAGAGACCCTTAACGGTACAACGGACATGTAGCGGTACATGGAACATAAGCGGTACTTGGTTTTGTGCTAGCGGTACTTGGAGTGACAACGGTACCTCACAATTTTGACCAATGTTTTCCACTAGACATGTAACCTCTTTTATCTTTGTCTATAAACCTGCAATTACATCAAAAACACAAAACATAGACTATACAATAAAAATTATAAAAATTTGTACAGCTATTACCTCCCCTCAACATATGCAGCATGTTATTGATTGAGCATACCAATGTGTGTTACCAAGAATTCGAATCTCTTTGCATCAAATGCCTTGGTCAATAAATCAGCTACATTGTTGTCTGTATGAATCTTCAAGACTTGAATAAGCTTTTTGTCATAAGCATCTCTTATAAAGTGATGTCTTATTTCAATATGCTTAGTCTTGGGGTAAAATACTGCATTCTTGACAATGCATATAGTACTTTCATTATCAATGTAAATCTTCATGTTCATGAAGTTAAACCCATAGTCCAACAATTGATTTTGAATCTAAAGTACTTGTCTACAGCAATGAGCAGCAGCTACATATTCAGCTTCAGTTGTAGAAGTAGCAACAATGGTTTGCTTCTTACACTGCCATGATATGAGTCTTCTGCCTAGGAACTGACAACCTCCTGTTGTGGATTTCCTATCATGATTTGTTCCAGCATAATCACTATCTGAGTAAGCTTCTAATTCAAAGGTGGAATCTCTAGGATACCATAATCCTAAATTAGGTTGACTTTTAAGATATTTAAAAATCTTCTTCACAGCATATAGATGTGACACCTTTGGATGAACTTGGAATCTTTAACAGGCACACAAAACAAACATTATATCTGGTCTTGAAGAAGTATGATACATCAATGAACCAATCATTGACCTATAGAGATGAATGTCAACATCTTCTCCATGTTCATCTTTTGATAAAGATTTCTTGGCTTCAAAAGGTGTGTTTGTACTCCTTGTATCCATACATGAAAATTTCTTTAAGATTTCAGCAACATATTTATCTTGGCTGATAAATATTCCATCTTTCCTTTGTTTGACTTACAGTCCCAAAAAGAAAGTTAGTTCTCCCATAGAACTCATTTGAAATCTTCCTTTCATCAAAGCTTCAAACTCTTCACACCATGTCTTCTTGGTAGAACCAAAAATGATGTCATCAACATAGACTTGAACTAGAATGATGTCTTTGGCATTTTTCTTGATGAACAGAGTTTCCTCTCCTATATCCATGTTCTAGCAGAAAGTTGGATAAAGTTGCATACCAGGCCCTTGGAGCTTGATGCAGACCATAAAGTGCTTTGATAACTTTGTAGACTCTATTGGGGAATTTAGGATCTACAAAACCTGGAGGTTGTGAGACATATACCTCCTCTAAAATAGTACCATATAGAAAAGCACTTTTCACATCCATTTGATAGACTATAAATCCGATATATGATGCAAAGGCCAAAAATAACCTAATGGCTTCTATCCTTGCCACTGGTGCAAAAACCTCATTATAGTCTATCCCTTCTTCCTGTCTATAGCCTTGAGCAACAAGTCTTGCCTTGTTCCTCACAACAACCCCTCTTTCATCCTTCTTGTTCCTGAAGACCCATCTAGTACCAATTACTCTTTTACTTGAGGGAAGATCCACAAGAATTCAGACGTTTTGTAGCTCAAATTGTGTTAATTCTTCTTGCATGGCATCTACCCAACTTTCTTCATCAAGAGCCTGAGAGATGTTTTTGGGCTCTTCTTAAGATAAGAAACAGGCAAACAAACAATGCTGAGTAACTTTATGATTTGTTCTCTGCTGTTGTTTGACATAACTCACTAGTGCATGAGTTTTAATATTGGTTTGCAGTTGTCTTCTGGTTTGTACAACAGATTTTGGATCACCAATAATCTGTGTAGCAGGATGGTTGTTGTTGACTTTATGAGTGGGAATAGAACTGACTAGAATTTCTATTTCCAAATTTTTGAAATCAGTTACTACACCCTGCTCATCATAGGAAGCTTTGGAGAAGATTCCTTCAGCTGGACTGGCATATAAGTCTTCATCATCCAATGCTTGCAAAATCTCTTCTAATGAGTCAGCAGATTTGGCAGATTTTGACTTAGCAGTACTTCGCTAGGTATAGTATGTAGTGCTGAGTGTTGTGACTCAAAAGACTCTTCTCCTGAATGCTTATTAGCAGATGTAGCATTCTTTTCTTGATCTTGAAGCCTCTGAAGCTCCTAGGAGGCTTGATCATCATTTGATGGCATGGTTTGCTTCTTGGGAGTTGCAGACATGGGAGTAACAATAGGCATGTTGGGCACATAGATATGAATATCATCATCTGATGAAGAAACATCTTCTTGAGTACATGTATTAGTTGCACTTGACTCCTCACATGCATTGTTACTTTGACAATCCTTTTGCAAAGAGTGGTGATCCATGGAGTTAGTTAGATAATCTAAATCAAACATCCAAGCATAACCTATTCCTGAAACATTGGGTTTATTTTCTAAGAAATTGACATGAGCATTTTCTTCAACTTTCTTAGTTGCCAAATTGTAAACCCTATATGCTTTACTTTGCAATGAATATCCTACAAGATATCATGGATCAGACTTTCCATCAAACTTTCCCAAATAATCAAGAGTATTTAGTATGGACACATGACACCCAAAAGGTTTTAAATGACTTATGTTAGGCTTTACATTAGTCAAGAGTTCATAAGGTGTTTTGTTTTGAGGCTTAGTTACTAGGACTCTATTTAACACATAACATGCAATATTGATTGCTTCTGCCCAAAAGGTATTTGGCAAAAGTGAATCAGCCAGCATAGTTCTAGCAGCCTCAATTAATGTCCTATTCTTCCTTTCAGCTACTCCATTCTGTTGTGGAGTTCTAGGATTACTAAATTGTCTCTTAATTCCTTTAGACCTACATAATTAATCAGAATCAGCATTCTTAAATTCTGTTCTATTATCAGTCCTAATGATTAAAACCTGTTTAGTGAACTGTTTTTCAACTAAAGTGATAAAATCCTTTAGTAATTCACTTGTCTCACTTTTAAGGGCTAAAAATTAAACCCAACTGAATCTACTATAATCATCAGTTATGACTAGACAAAAGGTCTTATGACTAATGCTTCTGATAGAAACTGGACCAAATAAATCCATATGCAAGAGATGCAAAGGTTTTGTCACAGTGTTTACAGTCTTGGTCTTACAAGAGGCCCTATGTTGTTTACCTTTTTGACAAGCAGCACATGTGAAATCATTTTGAAAAGATTTGTTAGGTAGACCTCTAACCAAATTCCTTTTTACCAATCTATTAAGATTCTTGAAATTCACATGACCTAACCTTCTATGCCATAAGTTTGACTCATCTAAAGAAGCCTTAGCTAGCAAACATGTAATACCACCTGTTGGAGTAATAGTATGAAGATTAAAGGTGTACATATTTTCTTGCCTAGGTACTTTAAGCAGTATTTGAGATTCCTTAGGCATCTCAAAGTCTTTGGACAACACCAAGCAGTATTTGTCTGTGAATAGCACCTTGTTCTTCTTATCACACATTGGTGATATAGAAAAGAGATTGAACTCATTCAATTCTTTCACAAAGAAGACATCTTCAAATTCCAACTTTCCTGTGTTGATTTTCCCTTTGCCAGTGATTCTACCTTTGCTACCCCCAAAGGCTACTGGACCTCCTCTGAATTCTTCAAATTCAGCAAGAAAATCTTTGTTCCCTGTTATGTGTCTTGAGCATCCACTATCTACAATTCCTTTATCTTTTAATTCATCAATGGTATGCCCCTGCACACAAATAAAACTCATTAGTTTTTAACAGGGACCCAAGCCACATTTGGCCCGGATCTTGTGGGACCTACACATTTAAGAGTTTGTACTGAAGCATTTCCAGTAATGCTACTTTTACTCTTATACTTCATGGTTTCATTTATGTAGTCAAATTCATAGGGTGACTCTATGTGCTTTGACTTCTTTGACTTAAGTACTGTTTTAGCGGTACTTGCTTTAACACATGGTATATCTCTTTTAGGAACCCACATTTGTACTGGTTTGTTCTTATCCTTGCTTCTAGGTGTTTTAACTTTTTCAAAAACTTTCTTAGAAGTCTTGGAGAACATTGGTTTTACAGACTTGAAACCAACAGTACTTGAGTTTGGTCTAGTAGTACTTGTAGGTTTAGACTTGCCGGTACTTGGTTTACCAGACTTTAAGGATACTATCCCTTGCTTCATAAGTACTGCCCTAGGAACAAAAATTTTGGTAGGATTATTTTTAACTTGTTTAACTACCCTTGTGTGATCAAACTTAGGTTTGCCATCTTTAAGTTTTTGTTTCCTATAAACTTGTTCATTTTTCCCATTACTGTTTTTCATGACCCTTTCTGTAGCCTTCTGTTTCACAATTTTATCTTCATGTAATGTACAGTCTTTGATAAAATGACTTAGACTACCACAAACATAACATCCTTTTCTTCTTAAAGAAGACCCAAAAGGTTGTTTTGACTTTACTTTTTCAAAACCTAGCCCACCCTTTTTGGTTTTAGTATGTTGTTCATTGTTTTCCAATATCTTGCTAGGAGTTTTTACCTGCTTGGGAGCAGAACTAGTCTTAGATTCCTCAGAAACAAAGTTGTTCATTAAAGGTGGATAAAAAATATTCTTGGTCACATCAGTATTTTCTTGAGACACAGTATTAGAGTTAAAGACATTATTAATCTTAGGTTCTTCTGACTCTATACTAGTATCATTACAAGAGGGCATGAAAATTCCTGATACTGGTGGAGGAACTGCCTTCATTCCTTCAGCATATCTATCATTTTCAGGTGTATCATCTACCTCACTAGATCTATCAAAAATCCCTTTTGATAAGTCTTTGTTAGTTAAGGTTATCCCAGGTTGATCCTCAATATATCCTAGGCCTGTTTTATCATAATACCCCATTTGTGAATTAATCAATTTTCCCAATCCCTTAGAGGATTGTTGCCAATGACTAATCACTTCCCTCTCATTACAAAGACTGGTTGCTTCATTTTCTGAGTTTATTTTTTAAAGTTGTCTTTCAAAAGCTTTTATTTCCACATCTTTTTCCCTCATTTGAAGAGTCAAAATCCTTATTTTCTCTTCATAGTTTTGTTGAGTGTAACACCCCCAATTTCACAAGGCAGCGGAATATCAACATTGGGCGTTACTTCATAGCACATCACACACAGTCATAGAAAACGACCTCAAAAGAGACGTTTTATAAAATAAACCATTCGATAATTTTATTAAATCAGAGTTAACTAAAAGAGGTCCCACCAATTTATACAAACCTTAAGAAATAATAAAGATTTGTCAACTGTATCGAATGGAAATTGTTTGTTTTGCCTTTACTTTATCCTGCGCGGCTCCATGCTCCAGCTGCTCTTAAACCTACATACCTGAGAATACATGCTAAAATGTCAACACAACGGTTGAGTGAATTCATAGGTTTTTAGATAAACAATAATGGCTTCTTAAATAAACCATAAAGCTTTTGAACACAAGAATCTCATCCACTGTCGATACTGCAACACATGCAATACCCAAAGTCCACGCTATTTTACTAAGCCATGACACCGAAGCCTTAAGTATAATAATGCCCTAGTCAGGTATCTTGCCAAATACCCCCTTACTTCTAATACAACACACCTGGCTGAGCCTCCAACCCACAGCTGCGACCTGCCTAGGTGGGGGCCATCCCCGATGGATCCATCCGTCTGTACCAGCGCCTACCCATTACAGGTAGTTAACGGTTCATGGGTTTTAGGGACTTTCAAATTTTGGCAATACAGTACTTAGCAAATAGCGGTTCACAATCAATACAATCAACGCTTGTGTTCATCTTTCAAAAGCATTTAATCAAACATCTTACATTCATTTACAACAACTTGTATTCGTTCAAAGCATATAGTCAAACATCGCATGTTTATTCATAAGGATGTATTCTCTCAAAATCATATATATATAAAAACATATATTCGTATACCGAGAGCATGTATTCCCCCTCGCGGGTTTATAAACACATATAAAGCAGTAAAAGCGAGGCTATGAACTCACCTGATATAGCTATTACACGTAGATCAAGGAACAAACGTCCAATAGTCGATACACGACTTCACGAGATAATAATCGCTCACTGATCGAGAACGAGATGCCCAACGGTCAACAAATGACCGAACGAACCTATAATGACGAGACGCGTCTTAGGGTCGAGACTATACATAAGTCATACATATATGTAAATAGTTCACTTTAGTAAGTTTGGACATTGCATAAGTTTTATAAAACTTTTTATAAAACATTTCATAACAATTTAACATATATCTTCTCATTATGACCATTAAGCCCATTCTAGCCCATTAGTGACCCATTAATCATTTATATAACCTAAGTCTATTTCAAACTCATTATTGATCTCCATATACATTATTAATCTCAGGTCCAATAATGGCCCAATAGCCATTATAAGTGTAAGTTGGGCTTTTGTGGCCCAAATCCACTTTATATGTATTACGGGTTTTAAAACGCCTCATAACGATGTAAACTTAATGTCCACGATGGCCGAGTCTCGGGTATTCTAGTTATCAATAAATAAAAGAGTCTATATTTACTAAAAAGCGGCTCATACCATTTCGGTGTTTATAAAAATCATCACGTTTTACCTTAATTTAATATAGTCTAATTCTTACAATTTTCACGACATGTCTCGTTAATTAGACCATTTCTCCTAAACCGTATATAATATAGATGAGTTATTTTTACTAATGTCATCCTTAACTTATTTAGTTTACTTATTATAAGTTCAATTGCCTCTAATTTATAGTTATCATAGCTTATTTACCCATTTTATTACTTAGAAGAGTTGGCTGTTTTTCGCAGCCAACTTCAGTTTCACCGTTTTGGTCGCCATTTCCAAACCGTTTATCCGTAGAAAACCATTCGACTCGTGGAGATTCTACATAAATTTAGCTACAACTTTTAGTTTTACATATTTAGAGGTCAGTATATAATTTTTAAGAGTTTTTGGCCGTGCAAAACTGGTAGATCAGATTCGACACTTTTCAGTATTTTGACCATATTTAATTCATCGGGTATCGTCACGAGACGAGCGACCCGACAAAATCACCACAAAAACATAGGCCTATCAATCCATTAACTTAAACAAATCTAAAAGCCTACTGATTTTGGACAACCCATACGTTTGGCTACTAATGTAAACTAGAAGTTTTCAATCATGATGTTGGGCTTGCTTAAGTTACAAATTTGATACATTTGACAAATATGTATAATGTCCAAATCCCACGAAGCAAATATTTTACATACAATTACATAGGTTATTAATAAACTATACATGATAAAAAAAATAGAAAAAATGGAAAGATGAATATAAGATCATGAAATTGTCCTTACAAAGAAAGGATTATTAAAGAATCATGAATCAAGCCTTAGGTTTCAACCCAAATGAATACCAATAAACTCAAACGCCAAATCTTACAAATATTGTGATGAACTTGGCACTTTAACACAAAGAGAAGATGAGATTTTATGTAATGATGATGGTTGATGATGATATGAAGATGAATCAACCTAAGAACAAATATAGATCATCAAAGTTTTAATATTTATCATAAGGATTAGCTAGAATTGTAGTTGAAATTGATAAATTGTTGGTGTTGATGTTCAGTGGTAACAAGAAAACCAAAGAGAAAAGTATGTGTATTTTTTTTAGTGGATAATTGAGATGGGATATTAGATGTATAATTGCATGTTGAAAATACACATATAAGTCTACATTTGTAAGTATGAGAGACATCACAAGACATCTGTCTTGTGAGAGTTGTGACGTGGGGATGCACAAACAAAAGAGGTGATGTATTGTTTATTTTGTTTCACATTTTACAAAAGCGGGTATTATCGAAAACCGATATTTTAGAAGTTACGCGATTTGAAAGATATGTGTTAAACACGAAAAATAAACGCTCAATATAAAATAAAAACATCGACACTCGGGAGAACATTTATATTTTGATATAGAAATGAGGTCATGTTATTTAATAGACGTTAATGCGTTTCGTAAACGAATGACGCCTAATGCTTAACGTAAATTACGAAGAGGAAGCACAATATGAGAAATTAAAATGACGAGAATAAAAATATTTCAATCTCATAAAGACAATATTACGGTCGATGACTGACATATACTTTGTCGATAAATAATAAATGACACTTATATGATACGTTAATGCCCTAACCTTTTCGGTTAGCCGAGAATTTAATATTATTCGTCGAATGAACATGACAAATAAAAGTCGAGTAATAAATATTGATCTGAATACTAGAAATAAGATTAGATCTCGGTCTAAATGTTGATTTTAAAGTTCGGGTTATTACATCATCTACCCCTTTAGGAAGCGATGTCCCAGCGCTTAATTCGTCTTAATAGTCTTCGGTTAAAGGACGAAGGGGTGAGAGATAGACAAGTCATCGCCGAGGTTTCTAACACATGTTAAATGAACAAAATTCAAAGCAACGAGTATACATAACAATCATGAATGAACGTTTTAAATGTAGTTTTAACCCATATAAGTAAAGAATATTGCATAACTTGAAGGAGAAGCCATCGAAAGCGAAAAATTAACAAGCCGTCAATTTTTGAAAGTTCCTCAAGGTATATTACTACTAGCTTATCAAACTTGTGACGGTCGATATAAGTTAGAAAAATTCCACATGAAAAGTGAAGAGAGAAAAGAATTGGGCGCATTTGAGAAATTTTCCAACGCAAAAATTAATTTAAAACAATCGTTGATCACGTCGATCAAATTAAAACATATATCGTTCACGGGTCTGATAAAAACAATTACGTCGTAAAAGAAAATCGCATGCACATAAGTCCATCGAAACGTTACAAAATAATCAAGACGAGGTGATTAGTACTAGTCATACAAAATCAACTAATTGCATTGATCTCGAATATGCAAACTTATTTCGTCAACAGCGAATTCATCAACACAGAAATCGTTCGGAGTATACATTACTCGATCGGAGGAACTATGATCCAAATCAAATACAAAAGCCACCATTAGGCACATATAATCACATTACGACATGCTTGCAAAATAGCTAAGCCATGCCAAATCAAATAAGTTCAATCAAGTTAAATCATGCTTGCTAAGTAGCCAAGCCATGATAAATAAGAATATTTGATAGGATTTTCAAATAAGTCCAATAAAAAGAAAGTTTGCAAGTTAAAGGATGTTCACGATCTTGATTGCATAGATGCATATATAACAATATTTTCGTCATCAGAGGGTGCTCACACACGGATCCATACCCAGAAGATATTACAGGGTGCTCACAAATGAATCCATACCCAAAAGATAATTCTCGTTACGTCAGAAAAATTATTCGATGAACCATCCGTAATAACAAGCAAAATTTCAAAATCTTTTCATCCAAGATAAGCTATCAGTGATAACTTAATCGCCGATCGATCCACAAGTACACAGTTAAATACTAGTGTCGATTAAACAAGTCGTCTATCCTTGGAACGTGTAATGGTTCTTAACGATCAGCTTATCAAGCTTACGATAATCGGGGCACATTATAAATGGTCCATAAAGACAAATCACAACTTGGGAAAATACTAATGGGTTACTCGTACATAGGCGATAATCAGTAATAACCATAATGATGACGAAAACGAACGATACGTACCAACGAAACATGAGTCGAAGAAATACATCCGTATACAAAAATAATCACAAACAAAGTCAAGCACTCTCGAGCCCACTTATTTATAATTTCTTGTTTTCATCGAAAGGCGTCCCAATCCATGTAAACAAGAATTTATAAATTTATGGTTCGGGAACTTATAACTTTCTTGTTCAAATAAAAAGGCGTCCCAGTTTATTTCAACAAGATGATTATAAATCATCCTACTCAGTAATACCGTCACAAAACACAATAACATAATCAAATTAAATGCCAAAAAAAAAGTACATGGTGTCAAACTTACATCATGATTTTTGTATTCAAACGTCCCATTCCATCTGAATAAAGAAACCATAAACAATCTAAGGTCCAGTGATTTAAAACTTTCTTATTCAAATGTCCCAATCCATTTCAATAAGATAACCTTAAACGAAACATAGTTGGACGATTTAAATTCTCTATATTTAAATGTCCCATTCCATTTAAATATAAGGTATTAAATTGCTCAACTAATGACTACTATGAGCATATCTTTGTTGTACCCAAATTATATAATGATTTGGGTATATATATTTTAGGTCCAACATTGGCATCCTCCTTTTCGCCACAAAACGTAATCAAACACAATTAAATTAAACGTTATATTACGTAGAAGATCTCTCCTTGAAGAAATGATTCTCCAAAATCATAAGGAGTGCAGAAATATAATAATACGCTTATCAATTACGTTTCAAAAGGAGATGTCCTAAAATGGCACATCACGATGCGATGACAAAAATCGAGCTTAAATTAGTCGACATGCGATAGATTATGAAACAATATATATGTACCCAAAATATCAAACGAGGTCCATACTCGTATTCGGATAATAAATTAATTATCAAGAAAAGTGATTGGCGGCGAGGCCAAACTCTCTGTAAAACCGTATCATAAAATGTACGATAATCACGTAAGGCTCATTGCTTCATGCACAATGCCTTTAAATACCATAGTATATACATTCAATATACATACAAACATTTCTACATACACACATGATCACAATATCACAACCAAGCTTCGGTTTCAAGGAGCCATGAGCGCGCGGATACTTTGTAAGGCAACCAAACAATTTTACGAAAGAGCAGTTATAGTCTAGGTTTTAAAAATGACCTAGTTCGCTATAACTAGTGCTCTGATACCAATCTGTAACACCCCCAATTTCACAAGGCAGCGGAATATCAACATTAGGCGTTACTTCATAGCACATCACACACAGTCATAGAAAACGACCTCAAAAGAGACGTTTTATAAAATAAACCATTCGATAATTTTATTAAATCAGAGTTAACTAAAAGAGGTCCCACCAATTTATACAAACCTTAAGAAATAATAAAGATTTGTCAACTGTATCGAATGGAAATTGTTTGTTTTGCCTTTACTTTATCCTGCGCGGCTCCATGCTCCAGCTGCTCTTAAACCTACATACCTGAGAATACATGCTAAAATGTCAACACAACGGTTGAGTGAATTCATAGGTTTTTAGATAAACAATAATGGGTTCTTAAATAAACCATAAAGCTTTTGAACACAAGAATCTCATCCACTGTCGATACTGCAACACATGCAATACCCAAAGTCCACGCTATTTTACTAAGCCATGACACCGAAGCCTTAAGTATAATAATGCCCTAGTCAGGTATCTTGCCAAATACCCCCTTACTTCTAATACAACACACCTGGCTGAGCCTCCAACCCACAGCTGCGACCTGCCTAGGTGGGGGCCATCCCCGATGGATCCATCCGTCTGTACCAGCGCCTACCCATTACATGTAGTTAACGGTTCATGGGTTTTAGGGACTTTCAAATTTTGGCAATACAGTACTTAGCAAATAGCGGTTCACAATCAATACAATCAACGCTTGTGTTCATCTTTCAAAAGCATTTAATCAAACATCTTACATTCATTTACAACAACTTGTATTCGTTCAAAGCATATAGTCAAACATCGCATGTTTATTCATAAGGATGTATTCTCTCAAAATCATATATATATATAAAAACATATATTCGTATACCGAGAGCATGTATTCCCCCTCGCGGGTTTATAAACACATATAAAGCAGTAAAAGCGAGGCTATGAACTCACCTGATATAGCTATTACACGTAGATCAAGGAACAAACGTCCAATAGTAGATACACGACTTCACGAGATAATAATCGCTCACTGATCGAGAACGAGATGCCCAACGGTCAACAAATGACCGAACGAACCTATAATGACGAGACGCGTCTTAGGGTCGAGACTATACATAAGTCATACATATATGTAAATAGTTCACTTTAGTAAGTTTGGATATTGCATAAGTTTTATAAAACTTTTTATAAAACCTTTCATAACTATTTAACATATATCTTCTCATTATGACCATTAAGCCCATTCTAGCCCATTAGTGACCCATTAATCATTTATATAACCTAAGTCCATTTCAAACTCATTATTGATCTCCATATACATTATTAATCTCAGGTCCAATAATGGCCCAATAGCCATTATAAGTGTAAGTTGGGCTTTTGTGGCCCAAATCCACTTTATATGTATTACGGGTTTTAAAACGCCTCATAACGATATAAACTTAATGTCCACGATGGCCGAGTCTCGGGTATTCTAGTTATCAATAAATAAAAGAGTCTATATTTACTAAAAAGCGGCTCATACCATTTCGGTGTTTATAAAAATCATCACGTTTTACCTTAATTTAATATAGTCTAATTCTTACAATTTTCACGACATGTCTCGTTAATTAGACCATTTCTCCTAAACCGTATATAATATAGATGAGTTATTTTTACTAATGTCATCCTTAACTTATTTAGTTTACTTATTATAAGTTCAATTGCCTCTAATTTATAGTTATCATAGCTTATTTACCCATTTTATTACTTAGAAGAGTTGGCTGTTTTTCGCAGCCAACTTCAGTTTCACCGTTTTGGTCGCCATTTCCAAACCGTTTATCCGTAGAAAACCATTCGACTCGTGGAGATTCTACATAAATTTAGCTACAACTTTTAGTTTTACATATTTAGAGGTCAGTATATAATTTTTAAGAGTTTTTGGCCGTGCAAAACTGGTAGATCAGATTCGACACTTTTCAGTATTTTGACCATATTTAATTCATCGGGTATCGTCACGAGACGAGCGACCCGACAAAATCACCACAAAACATAGGCCTATCAATCCATTAACTTAAACAAATCTAAAAGCCTACTGATTTTGGACAACCCATACGTTTGGCTACTAATGTAAACTAGAAGTTTTCAATCATGATGTTGGGCTTGCTTAAGTTACAAATTTGATACATTTGACAAATATGTATAATGTCCAAATCCCACGAAGCAAATATTTTACATACAATTACATAGGTTATTAATAAACTATACATGATAAAAAAAATAGAAAAAATAGAAAGATGAATATAAGATCATGAAATTGTCCTTACAAAGAAAGGATTATTAAAGAATCATGAATCAAGCCTTAGATTTCAACCCAAATGAATACCAATAAACTCAAACGCCAAATCTTACAAATATTGTGATGAACTTGGCACTTTAACACAAAGAGAAGATGAGATTTTATGTAATGATGATGGTTGATGATGATATGAAGATGAATCAACCTAAGAACAAATATAGATCATCAAAGTTTTAATATTTATCATAAGGATTAGCTAGAATTGTAGTTGAAATTGATAAATTGTTGGTGTTGATGTTCGGTGGTAACAAGAAAACCAAAGAGAAAAGTATGTGTATTTTTTTTAGTGGATAATTGAGATGGGATATTAGATGTATAATTGCATGTTGAAAATACACATATAAGTCTACATTTGTAAGTATGAGAGACATCACAAGACATCTGTCTTGTGAGAGTTGTGACGTGGGGATGCACAAACAAAAGAGGTGATGTATTGTTTATTTTGTTTCACATTTTACAAAAGCGGGTATTATCGAAAACCGATATTTTATAAGTTACGCGATTTGAAAGATATGTGTTAAACACGAAAAATAAACGCTCAATATAAAATAAAAACATCGACACTCGGGAGAACATTTATATTTTGATATAGAAATGAGGCCATGTTATTTAATAGACGTTAATGCGTTTCGTAAACGAATGACGCCTAATGCTTAACGTAAATTACGAAGAGGAAGCACAATATGAGAAATTAAAATGACGAGAATAAAAATATTTCAATCTCATAAAGACAATATTACGGTCGATGACTGACATATACTTTGTCGATAAATAATAAATGACACTTATATGATACGTTAATGCCCTAACCTTGTCGGTTAGCCGAGAATTTAATATTATTCGTCGAATGAACATGACAAATAAAAGTCGAGTAATAAATATTGATCTGAATACTAGAAATAAGATTAGATCTCGGTCTAAATGTTGATTTTAAAGTTCGGGTTATTACATTGAGCCTTTTTGTACAAAACTATATTTTCTTCTATTATAACAACACCCTGTTTGAAAGCCTCTACTTCTATAGTGCATGTGTTAACCTTTTGATACTGTTCCTCTAGTTCTACTTTTAGACTATTAGATTTAAGAATACAATCTTTAGAACAAGGATGTACCTCAGTATCTTCATGTGAGAGAGCCATTAATCCAAGCTCTTCTTCTTCTTCTGCCCAATTCACCACTCCATCTACAGTAACCAATGCTTTGGTTCCTTTAGGACTCCTGCAGTTTCCTTTTGGAAAGCTTTCAGTTATTCTTGGACTAGTTCTATAGCTGTTCTTGGACTTCAGATTGCTAGTTTCAGCTTTATCTCTATTGCATTCTCTTGCAAAGTGTCCATTCCTTCCACAGTTATAGCATTCAACTTTAGACTTGTCATATCCTAATGGCTCATTAGGATCAACAGTCATTTTTCTTCCAGTCTTCTTGAATAACCTATTAGATCTTACTGACACCATAGCAGCTTGCCATTTAAGATCCATTTCTTCAACATCAGCATCATCCATTTGGAACAAGTCATTGAGAGTTAATCTTGGCCTGTTGTCTTGTCCAGCAAAGAATGAGAAGGCATCATTGTCACTAAACAATTGTGAAGACCTTCCATGTGGATTTTGAGAGATCATTGGACTGCTTTCAATACTTTGTGGGTAAGTACTTCTTGTAAGTCCTCTAGCGGTATTTGTGAAGTATGTAACGCTGCTAGATCCACTAGCGGTATTTTGAAAGTAAGTACCGCTGTTCCCATCTGACACAAAAGCCAAATTAGACTTTGAAGTAGTTGCTGTCTTTACTTCAGTGCCTTTCACATCCATCTCATATGCTCTAAGATTGTTTTAGAGATTATCAAACAGAATTGTTTCCAAATCATCTCTTGTGATGAAGTGCATAGCCATTGCTTTCCACTCTGGTGGAACACTTCTTAAGAATTTTAGATTAGCTTCTTCATTAGGAATTACTTGTCCATAAACTGCTAACTAAATAAGCAACTTGTTGAACCTTCCATATCCACCATGTATTCCCTCTATACTGGTAATTGAGAAGTTATCAAATTCTTGTTTAGGAACAATCTTCGTATTTTTCTTAGATTTGTCATTGCCTCCAAATCTAAGTTTTATAGCATCCCACATAGCTTTGGCATCTTTATAATGATGAAAGCTTGGTAGAATGTCCTCAGAAAGAGCCATAGCCAAAGCAGTTCTGGCTTTTCTTTCTCTGATCTCTGCTTGTATCTGCTCAGCAGGTAGAGCATAGCATGTACCGTCTAGCAACCAGTGTAACTTCTTTGGTGTGTTCCCATTCTTGATAACTTGCCACACAGTATGATCTATGTGATTCAAGTAATGTTCCATCTACATAGCCCATGTCTCATAATTGTCACCTTTGATAACTGGGAGTTTAACAACAGACAGAGTATGAGAAGGTGTTGGTGTAGAGGTAGCTACAGCATTCACGACTTGAGCACCTTGTGCTGGTGTAGGATGCACAACTTATGGTTGTCCCTGTGGAATAGGATCAGGGATCTGAGCATCATCCAAGTAAGCATTATCACCATCTGGTTGAGACATTGAGATTTGGTATGTGTAGAGTGTATGGAGTCGTGTTCTTCTTTTTCAGAGTTTCTCAACAAGCTCTGATACCACTTGTTGATCCCTTTGGTTGGATCTATATTCTGTTAAGAATTAGTATAATAGTTTGTAATCAAACTAAAACACTTTGAGCACTCTTACTAATACTAAATAAGTTATGCGGAATCTAACTTATAAAGCACAGAAGAACAAAATTACTTTTACCTACTCGATTATCTTATTAATCGACTTGTATGAGGTACATGAAAGACATTGTACCTATGTTCCTTTTATAGAGTAAGGAACCCTAGAAACCTTAGAATATTCTATAAAGATAATTATATCACAGACGATATATTGTCAATATTCTAACTATTTAGGTATATCACATAAGATATACTCTAACTATAACTATGACATATCTTATACAAAGATATATTCGTCCTAATCATCATAGCAGTACTTACTTTATAAGTAGCAGTACTTACTATGTACCGTGTTAACACTAACGGTACTTACATAACACTAACAGTACTTGGAATATACTAACGGTACTTGACACTTAACAAATAATTCCCAACAAAATGGATACATAGGAGTTTGCAAAATTATGAGTCTCCGAAAAATAGACTTATTTTCGCGTAGGATTTTCTGGAACACCTAATGTAGTGTAGGGTTCTCACCTTCACGCATAAGCTGAGTCATGTTAAAATTAAATGTGAGAATCCATGTGGCTCATCGTGTCACTGTAATCCACTAGAATTTAGATCATAAAATTTCAAGGTGAAATTTCCTCTTTTTTAATATGGCGTGAAGATGGTCTTAGTGCTCATCTCTAGACTTAGAGAAGATTATATTGCAATAGAAGAAAAATGATAACAATTTGTTTATGAGTTACTGGAAACCCAATTTATTAAATCCATAATACTGTTAGAGCATCACAAAATCATGAATTTAGCATGACCAAATCAAGTACGAATAGCATTCATGGAATGTCCTACTATTTCCTTCGTCACTGTTGGCAGCATGATCATGAATCCGATCATGGAAAAGTGCTCAACACCCTAAAGTCGATTGGACACGTCGTCAGTACGTGGAGGAGGATGACAGTCATGAATGGTGATTTGTTTAAATCAACGGTAGTCGACACATAATCTCATGTTACTGTCCCTCTCTTAGAAGGTTACTCTGGAATACATGTGGTAAGATTCTGGAATAATTGGTTTGTTATGAGTAAGGGACTTCAGAAGTCGGGTCATCAAAATAGATAGAATCTTTGCAGCCATGAAACAACAAACACGTGCTTGTAAAGCATAAATATTTGTACAGATTTTCCTAATGGAAAATCTTGCTAAATGTATTCAGTAGCATGAACATCGCTGTACATACTCTGATATGAATGGTGACTAACCGTAGCATGGGCTGATGTTCTTAGTCCATAATCAAAATCATATTTAACTCTCATCTGTTCTAGGGAAGTACTTTAGCAGATTGGATCTTATCATTATACTGAGGGAAAACCTTCGTATAAATGGGTTATACGAATGGCGTCCTTTATGGTCATGGGTATATGAAATATGAAGTCAAGACATGAAAGCGTCATGAAGTAATGTGCTTTGCATGTCCCACGCAAAACGAGTCCTGCGTGTTCAAGCGCGTATAATACGCTGGTGATGGTATTGAAATCCTTGTGGCTAGATTATTACATGGCATAACGAAATGAGTATACCCCTTGGAGGGTACCTTGAATTTCTTAGGGATGTTCCAGAAATGGACGTGAGTCATGTGTCTTGACTCGTGTCTTGGGAAATATACGTATGACATGTGTCTTGAATGGTGTCTTGACATGTTTCTTTAGAACTGTACGTGAGACATGTGTCTTGACTGATGTCTTGACATGCGTCTCGAGATGTGAAACGAATAAAACTGTAATTCTTAGATTATCATGCCCGAATTGGCGGATCAGTTGGAGTGCTGACCTTTTATAATATCTGATCACGTCCATGACCGGTGTTCTATCGTGATTACTAGGATAGTTGCTACATAGTAATGGTTACCATCATCTTTTCTGTCAGTTCCATGATGGGTCATTCTCATGATGATGATTCATGTAACTATTCAGCTGAGTGGCCGGCTGGTACCGGTTCTCACTCATATGACTAAAAAGACAACTGAATGACGTGTGACATATAATTAAAATATAGGGACATGGAGTGTGATGGAGATTGTCTGATGGTGAAGCCTCTTCTCGTCCGATCGCTTTGATCTAACGCCTTTGTCTTCGTCTTGTAAGATCTCCAAGTTGTGAACAACATCAGCATCTCGTAGCGTCTCTAAAAATCAACAACATCAACCTTTAGTAACATTTCCATGCTATGAGCGGCATCAGCAATCTTGTAGCATATCAGCAAGTGGAATATGCCTGAGATGATTTAGATTCGACTACCGAATACTGGGGAAGTATTGTAAGTGAAATAAATATGGAGTACAGTACGTGTAATACCCATGGGATACGGTACATGGCGTACACGTGAAATATGGTGCATGGACTACACATGAAATGCACATAAAATGATCGGTATGGTCGATCAACTAACATGATTTAAAGGAAAATAATTGGTTCAACGATTAGAAAACCGAACTGGAATGAGCATCATGATAGTCTGGCAATTCCAACATAGACATTATAGAAACTAGAAGGGGGGGGGGGGTTGAATAGTTTCTTAAATTTGCTTGTTAAAGTTTGATTTTAAAAAATCATTTTTCAAAAAGTTAAGCTTGAGTATTTATGTGAAACCTTCTTATACATAATATAAACAAGGTATAGTGCAACTAACTAATAATCACAAGTATAAAGAATAATGAATGTATAATGCAACTGAACTAATAATCACAAGTATAAAGAACAAAGAATGTAAAGAGATAAGGGAAGGAAAGACCAAACCAAACACCAAGGATTTATAGTGGTTCGGCAACGAAGCTCACTCCTCGTTCCTACTCCACTCCTCGAGTACTCCTTACTCGAGAGTTCACTAATCAACAAGCTCCTTAAGGTGGAGAAACCGTACACAACGTCGCTTAACCAATTTCCGACTCTAAGCCCAAAGTCGAGCCCTAATCTTAGCTAGGACCAATCTACACCAATATACTTTGAGGACTAAGTATTAACCCTAATACATACACAACTTCCAAATAGACACAACTACTTGGATCTTCACAACAATGACACAACAATGAATTAATAAGTTTGGATCTTCAATGGATCTTTGAGGTAGACACAACACTTCAACAATGATAGTGTTCTTCTCTTTGCACTTTGAGAGGAAAAGATGGGAGGAGAAAGATTCACTTCTAAACAAGTAGTAATCAAACAAATGATCAAGGATTTGAGTGATTTAAGAAGTATGAAAGAATTTGGAAATTTGTGTGCAAAAGAGGTGGATTGAAAGTCTAAGAATGGTCCACTATTTATAAGACAAATGTCCCACGGTTCCTTATCGATAAGGAACCGCTGTAGGCGCTAAGGAACCGCCGGCGTAGAGTCCGCTCCCTTTTGTCTTTTAGTGGGTTGGTTTGAATCTAGGGATTAAAATATCCTGAAAGGATATTCCAAACAAGATAGAATATGTCATTTCCAAATTTCAAACTTTCAAATAATTAATTTAATAAAACATTTTCTTAAAAAAAAAGTTTAATAATAAAACTTTGTAACACTTAATAAAAAGTGAGTTTCAAGAAAAGATTAAATCCTTGATCACTTAATTAGTATAATTAGTTGTTTGTTCATACCTTAAATGATAATGGTTGAAATGAAAAATACTTGAACTCAAGAATTCGTTTTTCATTGTTTTCGTAAATGCTTGTTTTTACATATTGTCGTAATCAAAACAAAGCGAGACCGAAAAATGCAAGCAACGTTTTTAGGCATCACTGCATATATTTGTACGATAATGAGGTGAGAACCTTTCTTCTTTGAAAAGAGTTATTGTCTACCATCCCCATGGTATACTCATGTTATACAAGAAACGCTTTAAGTCTATCATACCAAGCATTGGGTGGTTGTCTGAGACCATAAAGAGCTTTCTTAAGCTTGTAAACATGATTCGTTTTCTCAAAATCAATGAAGCCGGGAGGTTGAGCCACATATACCTCCTCATTGATCAAACCGTTAAGAAATGTACTCTTTACATCCATTTGTTGAAGCTTAAAGTCTAAAGCACAAGCGTAAGCTAAGAGGATTCTAATCTAGCTATGGGTATGTATGTCTCGTCATAATCAATACCTTCTTGTTGATTATAGCCTTGAGCTACAAGTCTAGCCTTGTTACGAGACACAACACCATTCTCATCTAACATATTCCTATATACCCATTTGGTTCTTATGATGGTCGAACTTCTAGGCGGAGGAACAAGTTCCTAAACGTCATTAGCATTGAATTGATTCAATTCTTCTTGCATAGCGATGAACCAACTCTCATCCATCAAAGCTTCTTTAACATTCTTTGGTTCAATCAAGGAGAGGAAACAAAAGAAGTTACTTTGATTTTGGACTTGAGATCTTAGGGTCCTTTGATTTAATTCGCCTATGACGGTATCGAGAGCATGATCCTTAGACTCCTTAATGTTTACTCCCTTTTCAACACTAAGGTCTTCAACTCCTATGTTTCTAACATATGTGGCATTAACTATGTTTATTTCATCTAAGCCATCATCTACCAAAGGTGGTGTCTTAGATGAAGGTGGGGTTTCATCAAATGTCACGTTAAGTGATTCTTCAATTACACCTGAGGTTCTATTGAGGACTATGTAGACTTTGCTAGTTTGAGAATAACCTAAAAAGATACCTTCGTAAGACTTTGGGTCAAACTTTGTAAGGTAATCTTTGGTGTTTAGAATGAAGTACTTGCTTCCAAACACCCTAAAGTATTCTAATGAGGGCTTCTTACCTTTAATAATCTCATAGGGGTTCATTCCTCGAAAAGGTCGAATAAGAATTCGGTTGAGAATGTAAGTCGATGTGTCCACGGCATTGCACCAAAATTTTTGAGGCAAAGATTGCTCATTTAACATCGTCCTACTCATCTCTTGGATGGTCTTGTTCTTGCATTCAACTACCCCATTTGATTGTGGAGTGCGAGGAGCCGAGAAGTTATGGGTAATACCATGAGCTTCACAAAAGGCACCAAATTTCACTTCATTATCAAATTCCCTACCATGATCCGTCCTAATAGAGAAAATTGAACATCCTAGTTGATTTTGAATTCTTCAACTAAAGGTTTCAAAGTGATCAAAAGCTTCATTCTTAGACGCCAAAAATCTAGTCCAGGTGAATATAGAGTAGTCGTCAACTATAACTAGGGTATAAAAGATACCACCATAACTCCGTATGGCAGAAGGTCCAAAGAGATCTATATGTAGGAGCTCTAAACACTGAGAGGTTGAAACCAGATTCTTGACTTTTTGACTTGAGTGAACTTGCTTCCCAATTTTGCAAGCATCACAAAAGTGACAATCAAACTTCATTTTGGAGAGATGTCTTACCAACTCCTTAGAGACTAAAGATTGAATTAAACGCATATTAGCGTGACCTAATCTCCTATGCCAAAGAGTAGAACTATCATCTAAAGTCGCTGGACATAATTTGTCCTTTGACTTCCTATTAACCTTCATGACATAAAGCCCATGCTTTCTAACACCTTTTCCAATGACTTTTCCATCTTTTAAGATTTCACTGTCATATTCAGAAAAGATGACCTTACACTTATTGTCACAAATTTGACCTATACTTAGAAGGTTAAAATCTAAGTTATTTACGTGCTCTACGTTTTATATAGTCATAGAGTCAAGAGAGATCGTACCTTTGCCAATGATATTACTTTGTCTATTACTTGCGAATGTAACGTTACCTCCATCATATGCTTTGTAGTGTGAGAACAAACTTCGATTACCCGTCATGTGTTTAGAACAACCACTATCCTTAATCCATTCGTTGAGCTCTAGGTCGATTCCCAAGCATATCTAGGTAACAACACACAAGATCAAACATTTGGTCCCCAATATCTCATGGGTCCAAAATTGTTAGTTCTAAACATCCCTTGCATTTGGTTGGGATGCATGAATGAAGGAGACATCCCCCATGGGGAAAAGTATTGTTGTTGAAAATTATCCAATTCATATGGCCATTTTGTTGTCCATAGTTTCTCCTAGGTGTCTTTGATCTTGATCTAGTATAATTATTATTCCTCCTAGGTGTTGGAGTTTTACTTCTAGGTCGTGGTTTAGCTTGATCACTCTTTTTGGCGTAGATGTTCTACTTCTAGGTTTAGATTCATTTTGTACACTTGGAGGAGTAGATGTTTGTCTAGATAAGTTTCTAGTTCCCATTAGAGGTTTACTCAAGGGCTTGTAGAATTTATCTAGAGTAGACTTTTCAATTATAGGTACTTTGACCTTGCTAATTAGAATATGTTTTGGTCCTTCACCTAAAATTGACTTTTCAGAAAGTTCAGGATTTTAAAAAAATTCTTTTTCTGGACACGGTTCCTTAGCTCCATCAGCGGTTCCATAGCGATAAGGAACCGCCCCATATATTGGAGCACCACGTACAGAGGACTTTTTTCTAAAAACTTAACATGTTTTGGTTCACTAGTTGATGCTTCATTAGTGTTATATCCTAACCCAAGTTTTTCCTTAGAATGAATTTGTTTGTTTAACATATCATCAAGAGCATTAGTACGTCTCATGAACTTTTCAAGTCTAATGGAGCTGCTCTTAAGGTTTTCATTTTCTTGCCTAAGGTTTTCACATTTTAAGCATCCTAGATCTATTTCTTTATTTTTCTCAAGCTTAGCTAATTTCTCTTTTAGCTCACTAATCTCATTTTCAAGCTTAGTTCTAGTTGCTTTTAGCACTTTGTTCTTTTAAATAAATTTTAGACTAAGCTTATGCAAGTTATTGTATTGTCCTTCTAATTCACTATCATCTTGAGAAGAACTATTATTGCTATAATACTCGGTTTCAGAAAGTACCTCTTTAGAAGTGTGAGCCATGAGACACTTCTCATCTTTAGGGTTGTCATCAACATCTTTACTGCTATCGCTCCATGAACCTCCAACGAACGCCGTGTGGTTCTTGTCGCGTGAAGGCTTAGGATCATCACCAATGAAATGATTTGGATCACCACATCTAAAGCATTTCCTATCACCTTTATCATCTTTGGCACATCGGTTTTTGGAGAAGGGATTCTTGTCGTTGTTTGGTTGCCTCACGTATTGACTTCGTCTTTTGAAGAACTTCTTAAAGTCTCTAACCGCCAAGGCATATTCCTCATCATCACTATTCGAGGATCTTTCATGGTCACTTTGTGCCTTCTTGGCTTTGAGTGCAAGAGACTTTCTTTCACTCTTATTTTTCACCATTTCCGAGTCCTTCAATATTATCATCTCATGAACCTTCTAGTTACCAATGAGTCATCGAGTGATAATTTGGCGAGATCCTTTGATTCTTCAATCGCCGTGACTTTAGCTCTCCATTGGGATGCAACGCCCTAAGAAACTTCCTAACATTGTTCTTGCTAGAAAAACCTTCATCAAGTGCTTTTAGACTAGTAATAATAGTGTTAAATCTAGCAAATGCACTATCTATGGTTTCATCTTCTAAGATGACAAATTGTCCATATTGTTGATCAATAAGATCGATTTTAGTTTCTTAAATTTGCTTGTTAAGGTTTGGTTTTAAAAAATCCTTTTTCAAAAACTTAAGCTTGAGTATTTATGTGAAACCTTCTTATACACAATATGAACAAGGTATAGTGCAACTAACTAATAATCACAAGTATAAAGAATAATGAATGTATAGTGCAACTAAACTAGTAATCACAAGTATAAAGAATAAAGAATGTAAAGAGATAAGGGAAGGAAAGATCAAACCAAACACCAAGGATTTATAGTGGTTCGGCAACGAAGCTCACTCCTCGTTCCTACTCCACTCCTCGAGTACTCCTTACTCGAGAGTTCACTAATCAACAAGCTCCTTAAGGTGGAGAAACCGTACACAACGTCGCTTAACTAATTTCCAACTCTAAGCTAAAAGTCAAGCCCTAATATTAGCTAGGACCAACCTACACCAATATACTTTGAGGACAAAGTATTAACCCTAATACATACACAACTTCCAAATAGACACAAATACTTGGATCTTCACAACAATGACACAACAATGAATAAATAAGTTTGGATCTTCAATGGATCTTTGAGGTAGACACAACACTTCAGCAATGATAGTGTTCCTCTCTTTGCACTTTGAAAGGAAAAGATGGGAGGAGAAAGATAAACTTCTAATAAAATAGTAATCAAACAAATGATCAAGGATTTGAGTGATTTAAGAAGTATGAAAGAATCTGGAAATTTGTGTGAAAAAGAGGTGGATTGAAAGTCTGAGAATGGTCCACTATTTATAAGAAAAATGTCCAACGGATATATCTGCCCGTGGTTCCTTATTGGAGCCCGCGGTTCCTTATCGATAAGGAACCGCCGTAGGCGCTAAGGAACCACCGGCGTAGAGTCCGCTCCCTTTTGTCTTTTAGTGGGTTGGTTCGAATCTGGGGATTAAATATCCTGAAAGGATATTCCAAACCAAGATAAAATATGCCATTTTCAAATTTCAAACATTCAAATAATTAATTTAATAAAACATTTTCTTAAAAAGAAAGTTTAATAATAAAACTTTGTCACACTTAATAAAAAGTGAGTTTTAAAAAAAGATTAAATCCTTGATCACTTAATTAGTATAATTACGTGTTTGTTCATACCTTAAGTGATAATGGTTGAAATGAAAAATACTTGAACTCAAGAATTCGTTTTTCATTGTTTTCGTAAATGCTTGTTTTTACATATTGTCGTAATCAAAACAAAGCGAGACCGAAAAATGCAAGTAACGTTTTAGGCATCATTGTATTAACAGACATCATTCTGGTTGCATAAAGAAACGCTAAAAGTGTGGTTAAACGAGATTCAATGATGATTTGTATGAAAGCATGATTAATGAAAACCAACCATGACTATCATGAAAGTAGGATTACATGAAATCCATCAATGTCTTGCATGAAAGCATAATCAACATGATGAAAGCATAATCCACATAAGAAACATAAGACACAATCAGCTTGAAGACGAATTCATCATGAAGAAACATGGAACAAACTTAACATGAAGGAGTATAAAACATAGTCAGTATGAAAACGAAGTTAACCATGATAACATGAAAACATACTTGACATAAAGAGACATAGTACCTAATGAGGGGACAAAAAAATATTTATGACTGTAATGAATCCAAAAATCGCTGGTGTGGACGACCATGAGTTTGTTCATAAAATAAAATTTGACATGATTTATTTGATTAGGACATAATACATAATCACGAAAAAAATTTATGCATGTAAACATGAAAAATTTATGCATAAAAACAGTGTATGGATGCATGATAATGAAAATGACATGAGTTTGGGTGAACGCCTATGGGTCGATTCACCTAAACAAAATGACATGACGAGGATGAACGCCTATGGTTCGGTTCATCAAAGCAAAATGATTCGATTAAAAGCACATGTGACTAAATATGGCCAGTCATGTACCAACCATTACTTAGTCAAAATACGTGCAACAATAATACATGGAATAAATGAGTGAAAATCAACTGTCAAAACTTAACAAAAAAAAAAATTATGTGACCAATTATGAACTACTGGGTTTTAGTCCACATTAGCCACAGTTCACAAGGAACATCATGCATGAAACAATGACAAGTAACTAAGTATGGATGACGGTTGTTCATCCATATTAGTAAAACAATACCGATAAAAACATCATGGTTAAAACAACAAGGTGCTGAAAACATCAATACATGGAATAACGAGTGTTAACTAGGAAACTTTTGGTGACTACCCACTAGTCACATGTCGAGTTATAGAGCCTACAGGTCGAAACCTTGTCTCTGATACCATAATTGTAACACCCCATTTTGGTAAATGGAATGTCACGCGTGATTATGACGTGTCATCAAAGCATGCAAGGTAATATGTAGTAAAACATACATGACCATAGAGAAAACTAGAATCAAACATCGGCTCCCAACATAATCCCAGAACATAAATAAAGTAAATGAACTAGGAGGACAAGACAAGTGTCCAAACAAGCATAATTATGAAGGCAAAAAGGAGAAGAAGTCTAAGGCAGCTTCCATCCTATGCACGCCCTCGATAAGCTCAAGTCTGTCCTTGGGTACCTGCCGTTTTTGGGACATGGAAAGGAAAGTAACGGTTGAACATAACGCCCAGTGAGCGGGTATACAAGTATAGCATGGAATATCATAAGCATAAAAGACTAATAGCAGCAGAAAAGTATAAGTCCAAAGTAACCTGGAATCATGTTCATAAAATTGGTTTATAGTTTGAAATGACTTATGCTTTTATGTAAAATCAGTATTAATTAGCCAATAGCCCATATAGGTCACGAGGTTCCACCGTGCATGAATACTTAGAGGGGAGACCTCGTCATGCAATTAGAGGGGTTGCCTCTAATTAATAGTCTGGGTAGGAGGGATCAACTCCTAGTGAAGGATGCAAGGCACACATCGCATTCACTCTGGTAATACTTGTAAAACATGTAACTAGGATGCACCCATACGACCCACATGATAATATAATATAACGGCCAAAAATGTAAAGGGACGCCATGAGCAATCACTCCGCCGTATGGAAGTCATAACACTGGTCATGCATGTATATGGCTTAGGCTTTAAAACTAACATAAGTAATTAAACATATAAAACAATACTGGGAAAACAGTTGGCTATAAATGGGGAATCCTAATAAGGAAAGAATGTCCATACTAAAAGGACGAGAAATCTGTACCTTATGTCTAGTGAACGAAGAAGACGAAAGAATGAAAGTCCTACTCCGATCTCACTAATGCTACATAAGTAGGGGACATGTATAAGTATTCTTTTTACTGAGTACGTAACTGATTATATCATGTCTTAGCTTGTTTTATATGTTCTTTTCTTGTTTAACTGATTTTAATATTATGATGTGTTTATTATGTATTCTAAGTATTTTGGTTAAGTATTACTTGTATTCTTGTATTATTATACTTGTTGTGTAATAATAAATAACTTTCTAAAAATAGTAGTTTTCTAAAAATAGAAAGTTTCCAAAATAGAAAGTTTCTAAAAATAGATCAACTTATAAAAATTGATCAGTTTCTAAAAATAGCAAGTTTCCTGAAATAGAAAGTTTCCATATTTAGAAATAAGTTGAGTTAATAAGCTAACATATAAGCTTAAGTTTACCGGTTGAATATCATAAGTCATGTAATTATTTGTATAGTTTATTAATAATAACATGTTAATTAAATAAACTATAGGTTATACGATTTAATTAAATATAAGCATGACTTAATTAAATTAAGGTGTATAAAATACTTAGGTTAAAACATGTATTTTTTCATAAATAATAGTAACCTAAGTCCATGTTTAATTAAATTAATTATTAGTCATGTTTTAATTAATTTAATATTCTTGTTAAATAATATTAACTTGTAAAAACTAATAACTTGTAAAAGTTAGTCGTAAACCGGACCCGTGATTTTAATTTAGACTTATCATGAACCGGACTGAATTCCCCTTGAACAGGACCAAACAAACACCCCCTTAACAGTCGCGAACCGGTTCAGTCGGTTGCCACTGTTTGTGTAAAAACGCCACCGGCTTAAGCCGGTGGTTGGCCACTGGTCTGCCTCGGATAGCCACTACCTCAACAAAGTTCCCACCGGCGGTTAGCCGGTGGTTCCCCCTGTCGAGCCATGTGTTCCCCTTGCTTGACCAAAACAACCACCGGTCTTGGACCGGTGGTGTTTCTTACTGATGCCACGACCAAGAAAACCACAAGGCCACCCCGACTTACGTCGGGGTCCCTTGTTTTACCCTGCTGTCGAACCATAAAGGCTACACCGAGACCCCAAGGTCTCGGCTGTGGTCACACGTGAGACACCGAGAGCTTCGGCTCTCCGTTTGTGTGTGTCGGCTGAACCAAACAAACCCCAAACCGGATTGTTTTCCATTCTTTTATTTATCCCATGATTTTAACATGTTTATTTACTTGTTTTTATTAATCCCCATGTTTACATGTTCTTGATCTAATAAAAGAATAAAAGAAAAAAAGGATTTAAGGATTTACTGAATGCGTGAAACAAATGAGAACCAATAACACGAACACTATACTTGTTTTTAATTCACCAAGATCAATCAAACACCTCCTTTGGTGTGTTGTAGCCGGTGGCCAAGGAAGAAAGACAAGGAGGCAAGGGTTTTTATTTTTTTTAGAAAAACTCTGTATAATGAAAATTTGTTTTCCCTTTTTGTCTATTTTACTAAAAATCAAGTTGGGCTTGCCCCCCCCCCCCCCTTTCTTCTTGTCCGCGGCCATAAGGGTCCACCAAGGGAAACTCGAATGTTTTATGTGTCTTATAATTTACGTGTTCGTATGTTAGCGTTTCCGTGCTATGTTATAATTAATTGTTCGTGTTATACATAGATACTTGTACATGCACGGTATTAATCACATTTTATTAAATACGTACGTAATTACATGTTCGTGATTTAACGTTCATGATTTCATGTTCGTCATTATAATTATAATTTTTATTAATTATCGTGTACTATCACGTACCTAATACTTATCGTGTAATAACACGTACGTAATTTCTGTAATTAATAATCGTGACACGTGTTCGTGCTATAAAAGGAAGTTTTAATATGTACATACGTTTACTAAGTGTATTGTTTATGGTAAAAGCATGCGGGTTTTACAGACTATGTATAAATGCAGTCTCATCAGCCCTGCATGCATGTTGCATGATCCTTCATGGATTTCACTGATAACATAATTCGCTTGTCGTGGCCCTACGCATCGTAACCATGGCTGCAAAAATGATCACTTATAAAGGATTCCGTTACGGACCTCAAATTGTTGTGATTGCCTCCGAATTTTACCGCGCCTCTATGTCATCCTGTGGAAGTGTCTCACTGGTCAAATAATCAATGATAGGAGTCATCCATTTGGGACCTTCCTCCTCCACGAATGTGGACACTTCCGCTTCTATTATCGATTTATCCTTTAAGATTTCTACCGAAACCTGTTTGGATAGGTGTGCGAAGCTAGTGGATGCGATCTTGCTGAGGGTATCAGCCTTCTTGTTCTCTTCTCTCGAACCTGCCGTATGGTTAACTTTCTAAAACCCTCGATCAATGACTTAGTTTTCCTTAGATATAGGACCATGTTGTCCCCCTTAGCTTCGTATTTACCTAAAATGTGGTTCGCCACTAGACGTGAGTCTACGTCACCTCCAGGTTAGGTACGCCTATGCGAGATGCGATCCTCAAACCTGCTATTAGTGCCTCATACGCGACCTCATTGATTGTGGTTGTGAATTCAAAGCGTAAGGCATAAGTGAATTCCATCCCTTTCGGATTTGTCAAAATAAGGCCGCCCTGGATCCATCAACACATGAGGACCCATCCGTGAACAAGACCCAAGGATCTCGAGGTTCTTCCTCTTTCTTGGGCGTGGCTTCTTCTTCTTCTTCTTCCGGTTTTTCAATAATGAAATCTGCCAGGATCTGTCCTTTAACTACAGTACCTGGTCTATACAAAATATTATGCTCGCCCAACAGAACACTCCATTTTTGTAGCCTTCCCGCGACATCTGACTTTGAAATAACCTGTTTGATAGACTGATATGTGAGCAGCTAGCACCTTGCCGGTCTTGGTTTTGTCTCAGCAAAGTGCGTGGATGAGACGCTGGGGACGGTGCCCCTTCCTATGTAGGTACTACGGCCTAGCCCAAACTTTTAGACTGATTTGGGCTAAGCAAGTTTACGGGGGAAGAGTCCTTAGAAAGGCTACTTTCCCTTTTTCCCGATCTGGATCAGGACAGAAGAGGGTCTGACGCGTTCATCAAATTTAGGGGTAAAGAGTTTGATTCTGATTCGGATTTCACTCTAATCAAGGAAGGAGGCCACCAAACCAAATGGGAGGTCTTTGCTTGCTTTCACGATTATGGGATATGCTTGGAAGGAGTGATGCAATCTTTTCGCAGCATATACTAGTGCCAAAACTAGTTTCTCCATCAGGGCATAATTTAATTATGTACCTTGAAGCGCCCTGCTTATGAAGTAGACCAGTGTCTGAACAGATTCCCTATCCGTTATTAGAACTGTGTTGATCGCTCCATGCGTATCTAATAAATACACAATTAGTTCCTCTTTAGGTCTGGGTGCGACCAACATGGGGTGTGCGGCCAAGTGCTTCTTTAGTTCATCAAAAGCCTCCTCTGCCTATTTTCTCCATAAAAGTCTCCCTTCTTTATATATTTCTTGAGGGTTTTAAATAAGGGGAGATATTTCTCCACAGACTTGGAGAGGAATCTATTTAAGCCTGCCAGCTTTCCATTAATAGATTGTACTTCCTTCAACGTTCATAGACATGGGAGTTATATTACTGCCTCCGTCTTATCTGGGCATGACTTAATGCCATTAGGGTCTATCATGTATCCCAAGAACATGCCTTCAGTCACGCCAAAGGTTCACTTCTTAGGATTCAGCTTCATGTTGAGCTTGTTTAATATCCTAAAGGTTTCCTCGATATCTCGGATGAGTTCTTCCTCCGTGTGACTTTTTATAACGAGGTTGTATACCAATCGCTGATAAGTAGCTCCTGCATTCTTCAATCCGAAGGGCATCTTAGTATAACAATAGACTCCCTAGATGATATGCAATGCCGTCTTTTCCTCATCTTGCTCCGCCATTTGGATCTGGTGGTATCCCTTGTATGTGTCCAGGAAGCATTTAAAGGGATAACCACACAAGTATTCAACCTTCCAATCTATCTCTGGTAACAGGTAGCAGTCCTGAGTGCAAGCTTTGTTAAGATATGTGAAGCCAACATACATGTGTGAGCTGTCGTCGTGCTTTTTGACCATGACTGGGTTAGAGAGCCAGTTGTGGTAGTACACTTTGCGCATGATTCATGTGTCCACTAGTTTCTTCATGTCTTGCAATATTGCCTGACTGCGCTCGGGGGCTTACCCACGCTTCTTTTGCCAAACTGGTGGATATCCTTCAGGGATCAGCAGTTTGTGTTCTGCAATTGAGCGTGGTACTCCAGTCGTGTCTTTTGGTTCCCATGCAAAGATATCTAGGTTATTCTTGAGGAGAGTGCACATGGCCGATCTCCCTTGGTCGGATAACATTCCTCCAATTATAACTTCTTGTTCTGGTAGATGGCCATCTTGAGGTAAGGTGGTGATGACACCTTTGGTTCTGCGACTACTCTTGGCGGTTTTACGACCGTATTGCATTCCGCCTACGGTATGATAGTGTTGAAGATTGTGATGACACCTCCATCTACTGGGAATTTCATCATGCCATGGGCAGTAGATGGCACGGCTTGCATTGCTAAGATTCCTGGTCACACAATGATGCCATTATATTGTGATGGTGAACGTATCACCAAGAAGTTCATCCACACTGTGTTGAATGTTCATCGTCCCCGACTGTCACTAATAAGCGTAACTGGCCCAACGACCATATTACTTCCCCACTAAAGTCGGTTAGCGGTGACGTGGTTGGTATCAGCTGGTTTTTGATATCCTGGCTCAACCGTAAGAAACAAGGTTCGTCAGAATTTCAACCGAGGATCCCCTATCGATATACATACGGAGAACAACGTGGTCCCCCATAATTACCTCTAATATCAGACGCCTTTCCGCCACATTTCTTCGGTGAGCGGTGGAAACGAGATTTATGTTCCTCGAGAAAAATTTGACTAGTTTTTTGTCTAGTCCTTCGCTGCCACGATTGCACCATATAGATCGTTTTGGACATATCGTTCAGCTTATCTTTCTTATCCTCGGTATTTTCTCCATCCTTGACGAGATGACTCAGTTTACCTAAATTTACCATGCTTTCGATATGCCTTTTTAGTTGGATACACTCATTTGTTCTGTGTGCCTTCTCGCCATGGTACTCTCAATGCCTATTGCCATACGCCTTTCCGCCGGGTTGGTCATTGGCGGAGATTTTGGAAAGTTTGCACATCCAGATAAGAATATTTCTCTAGGTGTCATCTTGAGAGGGGTAAACTTGCTGTTGTTGTCACGTCCTCCCTTCTGGGTTCCTTGGTAACCGAAACTTTGGTTATTATTGTTTGTGCCTCTTAGACTGGTCGAGGGCCCCGTAGTTTGAATTTCCTCTTCTACTGTCGGTGGTCACTACTTCTCCTTGAATAAAGGATCTAACTCGCCGTATTAATTCAATGAAGGTCACGGGAGTTCTATTATTAAGCTTTCTGATAAGGTTTTGGTTAGTTATTCCTACCATGAAACCAGAAATTTTCAAGATCTCTGGACACTCCCTGATGTGATTGCATTTGCCTTTGAAGGGTTCTACAAAATCTTCCAAGTACTCCCCTTGTTTCTGCTTGACCCTTACGAGTGACATGGGGCTCTTGTCGCACTTCTTTTGTTGCGTATAATTTCTCCTGAAAGCTTTTCGTAGATCTTCGAATCCATCGATAGTTCGATGCGGGAGTTTATCAAACCAATTTCGTGCATTATCGATTAGGGTAGAATTCAACATATGACACCACGTGTGTTCTGGCCAATGCTCAATTCATGCTTGTGACTCGAAGACCTTCAAGTGGTCATGAGGATTAGTAGTACCGTCGTAGGTCTTCACATTCGACGGCATGCGTCGCCTTTTACTCTCCAAGTAATTTTGTATGCGCTTCGTAAAGGCGTCGACCTTTCCTCGACGCCATGAAAGAGATAGGTCTATGTCCTCACGCTGGAAAACCTGATGGGAGTGTCTCCTATGTTTTTTCTCGCCATTCGAGGATTCTGAGGAGGAATACATAGGCATGCGACGCCTGGGGTGTCAGTCATTCGAATCAGAGCTAGGCGAGTTGTAGCTCAGGGATCTCATCCCCCGCTTAAGTCTGCCATGTCGACTTCTCTTGGGCTTCCCTTCTTTGGATTCTGGGTGAGATCCCTTTCTCTAATTAGGGTCCAAACGTTCCGTGGAGTGTTCTTAGCGGGAGTTTCTGGGACCTTTCGAGGTCTGTTAGTGTGATCCAAAGTTAGTTCCTTATCCTCTAGATCCATTATTATTTGGTCTCCGATCTGTTCGAAGACATTCCGCGACTTTTGTTGTAGAGAGATTCCTTCTTGGTCTGCCTTATCCGTGTGGTTACGATTGGAGCTATAGCATCAAAGTTTTGAATATTCTTCGAAATCCCGCTCTTCAACGAAGGCGGTCTCTATCTTTTCCGTAGTGGGTTGTTCTCGTGCCCCCTTTTGGGGGAGGGGGAGGTGCTAACCCTAAATTAATGTGACCCACTCCTAACGTCGGGGTGGGAGTGGTGAATGGTGACTCGAATCCATGTGGAAGCGTGCTTGCCATGTTTTTGTTACTTGCTCCACTGGTTGATCTAGGAGTTAATTGGGTGGAGGCAGTGCGTTGCTCGTAGGTCTGCGACTTCTTGCCTCCAAACTTCGGGTTAAACTGATTCATAATGCCCTTAGTCATGTTAAGACTTTAGTGTAGGGTCCCACGGATGACGTCAACTTGTTGATACAAAAGTTGGATGGATCGCGCTTGACTCGAATTAGGCTTAATTCGGGCGTTGAGGACTCCGGCTCTTGCACCAAGTGAACTTGTATGAAGACCTTGCATGCTAAAGAACAAACACCATTAGGCTTACCATAGTAATGTATCCCACGATTAGAATCCGACGTGAGAGTAAGTAATCGATTTGATTAAGTAATCCGTTAGGGTTTAGTGATCGTAAGAATCGTACCTTTGTGGAACATTGGGGGTTCCTTTTATACCCGATGAAACCCTAATTGGGCTTCCCTATTCTTGCGGCCTAAGTAAGAGTTAATTACCATATATAACAAGATCCTTATCGTGTAAATAATAAGAGTGTATATAATTTTAACTTAGGTGAATCATAATCCTAATTAGATTATGATTTTGTTTGATCCTGTCCGCCTGCGACCAGAGTGCGGCTTTCGTTCAGACATGTGCGACAGCGGCTTGTTGGGCCTCGTGGGTCTCAGCGCTGTCTGTCATAATCCACATCTAATGGATTAGATACGAGTAGTACCCGTGGATCGAACTTACAGCCCGATTATAGACTATACATCATTACTCATATTCTTATTTTTTTTATTATTAAGCGATGCTAACATCGTCACTAACATTCTCTTTATATATTTCAGAGAAGCTTAATAGGATGTTATAAATTCATCGCTTTGTTTACAGTTTCATTTTAATAATTTCAATTTTAGTTTCGATAAACACTTATCACAAATTCACATATCCTTAATTATCTGTTGCTAAGCATTTATATCGTTATACGCGAATACTCGTCTATGTTTATTAACGGGATTGAGAACCGATTTGAGGTATAAAAAGTATTAAATACTTAATATTATATTAAAATAATACATAACAAATAAAAGAGAATCATACAATCCGGTGATCTTCAAATTCTATACATCACTAAAAGTGGTGCACATCACTAATTTTGCTTCTACGTGTTATACTCTATACATTTTTAGTAAGTATAATTTAACTAGCTTAAAGACCCGTCTAACGCCGGGACTACTTTAAAGAGTGATTTTCGTAAAAGAAAATTAACGGATGTTTATATTTATAAAGATGAAACGGGTTCTCGTAACAGTTGAGGACAATAAAAGAAAGAACATGTAGCATTCATGTCCATATTAAAGTTTGTGACAATTAAAAAAAAGCCTTTGATCCACTATGGTCTTCACGTATGATGTATGTGAGTCCCAGTTGATTGAAAAGAAACTGACCATGTCGTTAACACCTGAAAGTTTAAAATTAAAATGATTACAAATGGATACGTGAACTTTAAGTAAGACTTATAATTTATGTAAAAAAATAGATTACAATACCATTATAAACTTCGTCAAAGATCATGTAACACTTCCTTGTATACAACATCTGTAGTTGTTTTACATACATTCCCGTCTGTGTCACATGCAACAACCTTCAACCCTTTCTTGCTTTTTACAATCGAAACACAGCTACATATAGTTGTCAGTGAGTAAAAGCTGGACGTGGTAAGTAGAGACTGGCTTTAGAAAGTGATTGTCCTCTTTACACACAAACATTGAAATGTATAAAGTTGTAGTCACTGGTACATGTATTTACAAACAGACAAACGTAAATAATGTAATAAACCTATGCTAACATTGAAATGTATAAAGTCGTTACCGTTTGTTACATCACTCAAGGGGGATTGTCGGACACGTGTTGATGAACTCGCACCTGATGAATCCTTGGTAATACCATACGCAACAGGAGTCGTAGTAGCATTCGCTGTCTTTGTTGGTCTACCTCGACCAATTTTGGGTTGTTGCATCGTTACTGAAACAATTATTAAATATCTTTATAAATGTATTTTTCTTTAAACGATCTAATTTATACATGAAATGTATAAAGTTCTTACCGTTCATAGCATCACTCAACTGAGATTGTGGGACACGTGTTGATGAACCTATTAAAACTTGTATACCGCATGACACCGGTTTGTTTGTAGGGCTTATAAAACGATTAAAATTGATGTCCGTGCTGGTAAGTAGTGGACTTTGGGACACTGCAAAGAAAAAAATAGATTAACTTTCCAAATATATTGTATACATTTTACAAACATATCAATAGTGTACGGAACTATATGTAACATTACCGGTTGAGTTTCCAGCTGCTGGATTAGTAATAATATCATGCGACAAAGGAGGCGTAGTAACCTTTGGTGTTTTCCTTGGTCTACCTCTACCAACCATTGGTGTCACAATGTTTGTTTTTTTATCTTGCACAGACGCAACGCGCTTTTTTGGTGTCTTAACATTTGAATTAGCACTATTTTTGCCATTATATGTAACAGATTGCTGATTTAAATCTAACATAATATAACATAATTTATAATGGATCAAATGTAAAACATAATACATAGTCATGTTAACCAACAAAACTTGATACTAAGGTAAGTAAATAACACACCTAATTGTAATTGATTAGTTTGAAGTAATGTTTGTCTAAACCGTACAGGGTCATTTTGAAATAATGGTGATAGACTTGGCATGGAGGTTATATTTTGTGAGAAATCTGTCACATGATAAATAAACAGAGGTGTTATGCTTACTTTAAAAGATGCCTTTTTAAGGATACGGAGGTTACAATTACCAAAGCCAGAAAGTAGTTTCCGATTATTGCTTGCTTGTTGGGACATTGTATGTTGTGTTGAAGAACCTATTCATAAACATATAATAAGTTTAGTCTAACCAATGCTCATGAAAGGAAACACAAAGACAAATATACGACTAAGAGCAGAATGTACGTAACCTATATGTGATTCAGATATTGTCAACCCTGTTTGCCTAAAAGGAGGAACATTGCACAACAATGTTGATAATTGAGTTACAAATGTGTTCCTATTTATTCCCAAACCTGTTACTTCATTTCATTGCAGGAGGTTTGTAGGTCATTATTTTGTTAAACCAACGCCAATCGTGTATTAACATAACATAAAGTTAAATACTTTACACAACGACAGGTTAACTTACAGTTACTAACGTCTGATAAAGGAAGCCTTGTTTGTTTCCTAGTTTGTGTTGAAGAACCTATTACCGTTCAAACCAAATAATTAGAATGCATATTTTTTCATACATCTGTAGATCATTCTAACTATAATGATAACTACTTAGCATAAAGTATTTTAAAGGACAGTTTCATAAACCTGTAATATTGATTTGTCTTGTGAGAGCAGTGTTGTATTTTGGAACACCTCTATCAAGTGGATCATCTAATAAAATAAGAACAAACAAATCAATATATTGATTAACATGCAAAAACAAATCAATTATTTAATGTGAACAACCAACTTACAATTGAATATCTTAGCAAGTGATACTCTTCTTTTTGGGCCGGTGTACTTTTTTGATGTAGGAACTACTTGATTTGAATGTTGACGGCTCATGTTGACATTGAAATAAGAGTTTTTATTTGAATGCTGTGTGTTTTGATTCACAGCAACTTTTTTTACGGTTTCTTGATTCGATTTGATTGTTATCATCCATCTTAATGGATTAGTACAGACGTGGAGAACTTTTTTGTGTTCCTGAATGTGTGTTGTTGCATACAACACAAAACAAACGATATTAATAAATGTTACATTTTAATATGCATGATTTTAGAGATTCTTAGTTATTACTCAAAAATCAGATGATTTGTTTGTAGAAGTCACATTTATGGTCATTACTAAAAATATTGTAACTGAAATGGCACAATTAATAACAGATCAACACTAAATTTAATTCAAATCAAATACAATTGATGAAAGATTTCATTAACAATTATTAAAATTTATTACTAAAAAAAGAAGGACAAACATTTCTTGATAACCATAGTTCCACCATGTATGTTTAATCATCACAAAAGCAGTTGATGTCAATATAGAAGTCATCGTCTAACTCAAGTCCAATTGCACGAAGTTCCTGAATTATGGCATCGACCTTAAGAAACCTCGCACGTACGCAGTTTATAACCTCTTTGCAATCATTATGATCCCCAACATTAAGTTTTAGCCAGTCAACCATAACACAGGTGTCTAAATCAGTTGTAACCAAAAAAAAATTGTGACGAACATACAAAATGGTTATACAAAACTATAATGAAACTGTTTAGAATTGTAACTATACCAATTCTGGTGGATTCTACTTTTTCTAAGACAGAAAAAATGAACGAAATCGCATCATCAACCTTTTGATTAATTTTTTGTGCGTGTTGTTGAGCCATACTAATGCTTGTACTGCCATTGACATCTCCTTGCTCATCCTTCTGTTTCTGTTGTTGTTCTTCATTTGGTTTGTCAGTTTTTGGTATGGACGAATCTTGAACGATTTCAGGTTTCAAATTATCCATGATTATTATGTGTTATGATTTTGAGGTTTATGAAATTACTGAATGAATATTGAATGAGGTTTAGGGTTTGATGGACGAATACGTTTTTTGTGTGTGTTTTATGGGATTAACAAATGTTGTATATATAATAGTGTTTAGGCCCCTTATTTAAACTTTTAGTCATGAAAAAAAATACAAATGTAATGAATGACACAATTATAAACACTCTTTAAGCTAAATAAATGTTAAACAACATATAATTAAACGATTAACAAAAAGGATAAAACAATGTTTATTTATAGCTTAATAGCTTAAAAGAACATAAACGAAAAAAAAATTATAGTAAAATGAAACATAAAAATAAAACATATACTTATTAAACGAAAAACCGTACTAAACCAGTTTTTACCATATTTCAATTATCGTCATCTTCATCGTCCGTACTATCATTATCAGGATCATACTTATTATCACTTGCATCGTTACCCGCATTTTTATAATCTACGTCATCTGAAACATCGTTATTTGGATAATATTCTCTAACAACCCCCATTTACCTTGCGCAGCGGAATATCACAATTGGGTGTTAGTCAAAGAATCATCCCACACAAGCCATATTGAACGACTCAAAAGAGACGTTTTAAGCATAAGTAATTTAAAAACATGTTAAATTACAACAACAACATAAATTGTCTAAATGTTTCCAACCCCAAAATATACCAGAGTAGCGTTAGGTCCCCACAAATCTCAACCCGTTTAAAATCAACCCACATTGTTTACAAGACATACAAGAAAATACAATTGTCTTTGTTAAAAGGGAGGAAAACAAGTTAGACCATCCACAAGCCACAACAACATCCATTACATGCTCCGCTTCTATCATCCTCGATTACCTGAAAAACGTGCTTAAAATCGTCAACAAATAACGTTGAGCTAGATCTACAGGTTTACAAAATCATAATTGAACATAAGTATAAAATTCATTCACGATCATTTAATAGTATGCAGATCATTACAAACTATTTTTGGGTCTTACTCGTTATAGCATAGGCTATTTAATTATGTTTAAGCTCATGACACCGACCCTATAAACTAATCACCCGCGCCAAATGCCGGCGTGATTTAAGTGAAACCATTTCCCCTCTTAGGTATTCGTTGCCATTTATACCTCTTTCTTGACACAAGTTATCCTTACGCAGAGGGTACTCAACGTACTATCTCTCGTCTAGGATAGGATCGTCAACCCAATAGTACTACCAATTGTTCAAGAGGCTATTTCCAATCCACACTAGGATCAAACAATAATTAACGGTTCATGAATTTAGGGTCTTTGGCAACTAGCTACTCAACATAATTCAAAACATCATTCGGGTCCAACAATCATTCATGACTTATGTTCCTTTTCATTTAAATAGCATGTATCCCCCTCGTGGGTAAAAATCATTTAAAATACAGTAAAGATCGAGGCTATAGACTCACCTTAAGTAGTAGTGGTTGTATTAACGAAGACGTAGACGGAAAACAATCACCGACGATGAGGACGCCCCTTGAAATCAATTACAACACCTAACAACAAATCGCGTAATGAATCAAAAGCTTAAAGTACCTTCAAGTACTATATGTACAAAATTAAGAACACTAGATCTTCATATAAACTCATGCCAAAATTCCAAACAAGTGATATTTACTAGACACATTCATTGTTATACGTTATTAAAATTATTACTCGATTTACAATTCTGCCGGTACATACCTAATGTACGGACTGAATTCTCATACTTAAACATCACGAATTTTTACGAAACTAGTTGTAGACTTCAATTACATCATGTGAAAAGATCACAAAAATTTTCATAAAAAGTTATTACTTTTAAGTCACGCTGCCCAACACATTTCCAACCTTGAAAATCCGGGCAGATTTACACCCTAACGTTGTAAAACCATTTTGACTCACTTAACCAATTCCGTTTGCAAAACTAATTCCTAAGTTTGAAAATAGACTCAAAAACTCAAGTTTTGAGCCAAAGAACAGCCCTCAAACATTTTTAGAACTCTACTTATAGTCCCCGAGATTTGACCTAAAATCAAACATAAATTCGGATTATGTCGACTTTCATCTCCCGGTACACAAAACGTCAAACTAACGTAACATTTGACTCGTTTGGAGTTAAAAGCTCTATCTTATATCAAAATGAAGCTAGAAAGAATCTCTACAATTCTATCCTGTAATAAAAATCTGGACTCAGACTTAAAACTATGAAAAATAGCCTTTGATAATCTGTTTGAAAAAGACACTTTACAAATCACCTTTTTACCCATTTTCAACTCATACCATCTACTCCTATAATCCTAAAATCACCAAAAAACTATCCTAACACCTCAACAACATCCTAAGTCACTTGAATTATTCATCCACACAAAAACCTATTTCATAAAAGTACATGCAATCTAACCAACAAAATTAAAAAGCATCTAAACATGTATTTAAACATAAACCCATAAACTAAATAAATCAAAAATCAAAATCAAACAAACACCCCCCCCCCCCCTTACCGTGGGGTTTTGTGAACAAACACACCAAAAAAAAAGTTTTTCAAGCCTTTTTAATCAATACCCCATGTTTATAAACACTTTTTACAAACATAAATACAAGATATTTAGATCAAAACTCACTTAATCATGAACAAAAATTTTTGAAAAATTAGAAATGATGCATGTATGTTTTTAATGGATTACTAGACTCACAATATGATTTAAAAGGTGGGCCTTCAATTGGTTTCTCCAAAAACCTAGAAAAAATGGTGCTGGTGTGATGGTGGTGGTGTAGGCCGGCGGTAAAGAGATAAAAAGAAAGAGGGTGAAATTTTTTTTGAAGTGAAAATATGTAGTGTTTGTTTAGTCTAATTTGTAAAATTAGGAGGGACCTAGTTGCAATTGTTACTTTCTTTTGGCCACAATGGTAAAATTTGATTTAAAGAGCGGGAATTCAACCCAATTGTCGGTTTTGAATTTTTGCGGGAGTCGGGGTTCATCCCGGCTACTCCAAAAAGATTTTAAATGGTTCAAACGTACCCAAAATGGAATAAAACCGGTTCTGACTCGACTTAACACGAAAAAAAATTAAAAATTAAAAAAAATCCAAATATCGATCAATCGATAATAAAATTTAAACTTTGGGCATCCGTCGGTATCGTAATCGTCATCGGTTCCTCTCAATTTGTAAAACGTAAAAATTGAGACCTCCAACATTGGTTTCAACTTAAACCGTCAAACATATTACCAACAAAAATTCTAAAAATTTCACAAATATACGTAAAATAGGATTAAATAATGACGTCAATTTCTGGGGTGTTACATTCTCTCCTCCTTAAAGGAACGACGTCCCGACGTTCTCCTCTTCTTATACTCACATTTCGTACCACTAGAACAAATGAGGATACTTTACCCTAAAGAAGTCCTCACGTTCCCACGAAAAATTCAGTCCATGCCGAGAATTTCATTGTCACAAGAAATTCTATAAGAGTCCCATCCATAATCTCCACCGGTTCCTCCGCTACTTTAACTTATCGTCGCGTTGAATCTCATCCAATGGAATCTCCAATTCCCTATTCACTAAGCATACATCTTCAAAATCCTTTCAGTCAAATCCACACTCTCCGTCATCATCAAAACTCTAACTCTAAGAGGCCTTCCCCTTCCTTCCTACTAAGTACCATAGCAGCAGATGCACTCATAGCAGACGTACTCACGGATGATCGACTCGTATGAGTGAGTGTTTTCTCATGCAACTCCAACTCATAAGTGGGGAAAAAACTTATTCCGATTCTTCTTAGTAAGCTTAGTAAATGGCGTCACAATCAACGAAAATTCTTCGATGAATCACCAATAATAACCAGTTAAACCAAGAAATCGTCTAACTTTAGTCGGCGTTGTTGGTACCGAGCAGTCCTTAATTGCCTTAATCTTGGAAGGATCTCCACAACATCTTTGTTGTCAATCACATGCCCAAGAATAACGTACAGATCTTCAACCAAAATGCGTCAATCTAAGCGCGAATAATGGTTCACTCCGAGAAATTTGGCGTACGGCTTCTCTTTCTCCAACAATTCCAGAATTGTTTTCAAATGCTCCTTAATTTCTTCCTTGCCCTTGGGATAAATAAGGATATCATCAATAAACATAGTGACGAACTTATCCTACTTACGACTTGTACCCATCTACACGGTTCCTCAATTCCCTAAACACAGGTGTTGCATTCGTAAGACTAAACGACATCTCTTGAAACTCAAAACGATCACACTAGGTATAAAAAACAGTTATAGGAATATCTTCCTCTCTAACTCATAGTTGGTGATAATACTGATCTCCAGTCGGTCTTCAAATATGGATACGAATTAATCAGTTATAAGGATCAAATAACACAGGCGTGTTAACTCATTTGATTTAGCTCCCTAAAATTGATACACATTTAAATAATCCGTCCTTCTTCATAACAACCAGCACTGACGCCACGCGAAACTAACTAGTCCATCCTCATAATTACATCGAACGACCTTGATTCTAAAAGCGTCAATTCTACATCAAACACATAATTCCCTAACTTCAAGGAACTCCCTTTTAGTATAGAATTTGTGCTAACAATCCTTCCATCGGCTAACTCCACATTACATTTTGTTGTTAACTCTATTGGTTCTTAATCTATAAGGCGACCGAATTTGTATATCTACAAAAACTCCTATTTGAACCAGAATCAAACAATATACTAGCATAACGAGTATCAAGCAAAACGTACCGTTCAACACGTTAGGTACTTGAGGCTTGTCTACGTTTCCTACAACATAAGTTGGAGCAGCAGCGTTTCCTCCTTGTCGATTTCCAGCCTTGGGACAATTTCCTTGTTTGTGTCCCTTCTCACCAAATCCAAAGCATACCATCACTCTTGTGGCATTTTCACCCGTCGCCACGCCTCTTGCTCGACATTCCACAACCCTATGACCTGCTTTTCCACACTTGTTACACGCAGGAGGGCAATTCCCCACGTGATACAAACTAAAACAGTTACATGTTGGGTTGACCTTGTTTCCTTTGTACATTGTGGCAGCTCTCACTCCATCATTCCTCTTTTGTTTAAACTGTTGATTTCTGTTAGATCCTTGGGTGTTATTGTGGTATCCACCACGATTCTGACCTTGTGCTTGACTTTCTTGAGCCATCTCTGTTGGGTCCACTAGATGTGGATCTTGCAGCCTGTTAAGGATGGTGAACGACTTCTATAATCACAAGTCTATTCAAAGAGAGACTCTTAATGAAACACACAGTATAAGTGCGGAATACAAATACTATGAACAAGAAGAAACAGAATAACTAAATAACTTGATCCTTACTAAGGATTTCTACTATTAATATGAAATAAATAATGATGATGAAGGTGTGTCTAACCCTTCTGCCAATGGGTTCCTTTTATACTACAAGGAAACCCTAATACTACATTAAACCAAAATGTGTAACTTCTGATATGCATATCCTTTCCTAACATATCTGCATATCCTAACAAACTACTAAGAATAATAATGTTTGACTTTCTACTAGACCAGGAGCACGTATTGCTCCTACTACTACTAGGACCAGGAGTGTTAGCCCTAAAATGTAAGCGCAATTTATGGAATTACATTTGATTCAGATAGGCAAAACGTGGAGGGACTACTATTGACATGTTGTCAAAGTTACCTCTTGTTTAGCCTATATATACCCCTCCATACTTCCATGGAGGGGTGAGGTTTTTCTATTAGTGTAATTCACTTTCTCTCTCTAAATACACACTCATTTCAAGTTTATCTTTCTCTCTCTAAAAATGTCTAAACATCACTTTTATCCTCCCCGACCTCCGGATCACCCTATTGTTAGCTTGAATCTTATGATGTTAACAAGGAGGAACTACATACCTCCTAGCTTATCTATTACAAATATCTAATCCAGAGGTCCTAACAATCCTCCCCTAAACTTGAATTTGACTGGTTGAGTTCATGTTTCTTGGTAGATCTTGCAAAACAGCACGAGGATTGAAACAACAGCACAAACAGCAGGAATGTAACCATCAACATTGAAAACACAAAGACTGCTGCACGAGTAACACCGAGAAGCTTCTTGAAATCGTGAAGCAGATCTGCACCTTCTTGAATCTTTAAAGCAACATGAGCAAATTTGATGAGCCTTTACCAAGTAGCTGCTTGCTCTTGGGCTAGCTAGTCTTTGTGGTGGAATAAGCATCACCCTGGGAGACCAGAACCCAACCCAACTCTTAGAACGTAAATCAATGGTGAGTGGGGGTACCCTAGTGATTTTGGGCAAATCATCACAACCGTCAACGGATTTGATTAAGATCTTTACCAGAAGTCGTACCCTTCCGGATTAGCCAACTCTTAGCAATAAAGCATCGGTGAGCTGAAAACCCCTATAACTTTGAGCAAGCTACTACAGCTGTCAACGGTTTTGATATGAGTCTTTACCAAGAGCCGTACCCCTTGGACTAGCCACTTTTCAGTCTAGGACCATGGCAAGTGAAAACCATCCAATTTTGGGTAAACTGGCAACCATCAACGGATTTGATAATCACACCAGATCCGTACCCTCATGGTGAATTATTTCTTGTCTGCAAGACATGGTGAGTTGAGCACCATTTGTTGTGTGGACTACGTCCAACACCAGTAGTACTTCTCATGACATCCCAAGTGTGAAAATACCAAGTGGAAAACAGTTTCATGATAGAAAAGTATAAGAAGATATGATATGATTTACAAGTTTGAAATTCCATCACATGTTAAAAGTATAAGCAGATATTATATAAAAGTATATTTTTTTTCTTTTAAAAAAAACAAACTAAAATGATAGTCCCCAATCACTGTACATATTGGTGAAAAGAATGTATGTATATAAAAACGATAAAAGAAACAAACCAACCACATACCAGAAGCAACAACCTTGTCTGCATGCAGCCGAGCCTGAATTCCCTCAACTAAGGTAGTAGCCATGGCAGACTCGTTACCAGAAGGAGCATTAGACACCACCAGGTGGCACTCCAGCATAGCTTCAATGGTAGCAATGGTCAACGGATACTCCACATCAACAAGCATAAACACAACAGCACCAGACTCAAGTTCCAACACATGAACACCACATCCAGCATACAACTTCCACCTCCTTACCACCCAGCGAGGTTGTTCCTTCCATACACCAGCACGAGGAGAATCAGGGGGGAATCCAACATTAACTTCAAGTCTCCCCAAATTGTCAACCCAGGCCAGTTTGGAAGCTCACTAGGAGACTTAGGAATCTCAACATCAACTAAACCATACAACAGCATAAGATCACGACGCTCCACCCACGACAAAATACTTTGCAATCCAGAGACATATCGAGTTTAGCCATCACTAGTCGTAATCTTATGAGTATAGGTACCACGATAAATAGGGGATGGTCGAACCTCCCAAGCTACAATCAAGCCTTTGCCAAGGGGTAACTCAGTCTCACTATCAGAACCATCATCGATGAGATTAGCAGGACCCCTCTTCTCAAATGGGACAATCTTACCACGACGAGCCTTCTTCGTTCCGAATAGAATGGCGAGGGGTGGGGACACCAAAAGAGGATTCCTCCTTAACCTTGACATTGGCAGTAGCAGCCGCAGCAGAAACAAAGTCATCAACAACCATAGGTTCAGAAGTAGCAGTAGATGCAGATGGAGTAGGGAATGGTGGAGGAACCGGTGTAGGTGTTGGAGCAACAACAGGAGTAACAGGTGTGGGATTAACAGCAGGAGTGGGAGTAGCTTCAGTAGTGGTGGTAGTATCAGCAGTAGAATGAGTGGGATCAATCTTTGAAGAGGTAGTGGTGGGAACAGTAATAGTAGGTGCACTAGTAGATGATACTCTATAAGTACCTTCTTGAACAACCGACAAAGAAGTGGGAGCAGCAGCAGGCATAGAAGTGTGGACAACACAAGGAGGTGGGCGATAGATAGCATGTTCAGGCACAGGTATAAAGATCTTTAAGCTCATCAAAAGATAGCCTCCTCGCCTTCTTCCAGGTCCACCCGGTCTGATAATAATCAGCCGATTGATTCTTCACATACTGCTGCATCAACTGTCTCTCTTCTGCACGCGACAGAGGTCTGTTGCGGCGTTGTTCGCGAAGCTGAGCGGCAAGAACTTCATTTTGTTTTTGCATCAATGACATTGCCCGTTGAACACAGTTACCTTGATTCATATCCGCACCCAATAAATCGGAGAACTGAGAGTAGTCAGAAGTGAGGATTGTAACCACATTCATCCAGTCATGATTATCCCAATGCATGGCATTGTGCCTTAGCTGCTCACGTCTCTGTTGTTGCAGGGCTTCATCCTCAGCCGCAGCCGTGGAGGCAGCCGCAGCCTGATGGTCAAACTCTTCTTGCAATCTCTGAGAAGCCTCTTCCCCCAATCTTTCTTCCTCTAATTGTCTGCGAGTTCGCTTTTTGGGAGGAGAGGCTACATCAGTCATAGGGGCTTTACCCTTTGGATCATGAGATGGACCAGGAGTAGGAGATGAAGGACCAGCAAAAGCATCATCCCTTCGCATGGGGCCAGCATCAGCATTAGGAATGCAAGAAGGACTAGGAGGAGCAGGCAGGTCATCACTTGGCTTAGCAGCAAACGCAGCCCTTGACAAAAATAGTCAACCCATCCTCCTTAAAATCTTCATTAGAATCAGTGAGCACCACTTTATTCCTATGGCGCTTGAGCTGCGTCTCCAAGGATTTGACCCTATTCGCCAGTGGGAGCACAAAATCCCTCGTGATCTTGCGATGTTGGTTGAGCTCATCCTCCAATGAAACAATCTTGGCATAGTACCTGTGCATAAGAGCAAGCAATGAAGTCAAAGTAACAGGTTCCTCAGCTTCCCTACCAAGAGGACTTAGTTTGGGGGATGCGTCATTGGGACCAGAAGCAACTGATGGGTCATCCATATGGGCATGAGAACTAGAGGGCTTCTTAGTAGAATGTGGAGCTGGACTAGGAGGGGGAGAATCAGCAAATAGGGACTCATGTAGGCGAGAAGAAGGGGCAGCCTTTGAGGTAGATGGCAATTCTGTCACCACCTCTCTAACTGGCTCCTCAACCTCCACATGAGGGACACCAGTAGTAGGGTTCTCCTCCTCCATAGGATCATCCACCAATGGAGGTTCCTCCTCGGCATGGCCAGCCGGAGGAACCACATTCGGACCCCCTTGGGCAAGGCCCAACATAGCATCAGTGAGGGGCCTCAAAGGATCATTATAACCAAGTTCCATATTCGCACAAACTTTCTGAGTAAGCTTAGGAGGCACATATTCCTTCCTATTCCTAGGTAAGCACATAAGAACTTGCTTCAAAAACCTAGGGTACATCAAGAACTTCTTTCTAGAACCATTGACACTAAGATTACTAATCATGCCATCAAACAGGTAAAGAGAAGAGTTAAAAGTGCGACCCTGAGCAATACATATCAAACCAGTAGCAAGGGGGATGGGAAACGCATCCCAACTCCCATATTTTGGACTCAAACAGTGAATCAAAAAGTGAACCAACAGCTTCCATTGAGGGGCAAATCTATTTTTTTGGAAGTTAAACTTCCCCTCATGATTATATCATATGGCAGCCATACCATCCAACACCTCTACATTGGGAAGAGAGATAATGCCATCTTCATCTTGGAGATGAAGGGCAGACCTAATGGATACCTCAGTCACCACATAGGAGCGACCATCTATAGTAGCATGGAGCTCTAATGGGCGACCCAAAACAGCATTGGTGTTGGCAGTTTCCCAAAACTGACAGATAACAATGTCATACACAGTGGGGCAAACAGTAAGAGCATACTTGAGATTTGAAGCTTCAATGTATTCCAGGATGTCTGTGAACTCGTCTCTTTTAGGACCTTCTCCAAGATAGGCCACCTTGTTGTGATCGGGCTTGTATTGGAGTGATGCCATTGATGATGATTTGAACAGTGGAAGATGTTTGATTGAAGAGGGTGGAGGGTAGGAGCGTATGTGTGTGTGATTAAGTTTGATAATTGAGTCAAATGAGCCTTTTGACTATTAATAATGGTCTCAAAAACTGTTCATTGACCCCTAATTATGGGGGTTGCCCTTTCCAAATTAAGTCATTAATGCTGGAGTAACAACTTGCCCTTTAACTCATAATTAGCAAATCCCAGTTACCAAAGATAAACAAAATATGTGCACTAGAAGTAGCTCGCGTTGACTGAAAGTCAAAACCCGTAAAGGTCAACACTAAAAGCAGCGAGTGGTCAACAAAAGTCAACGTAATGAACAGTGACCCAATAATTGATACTAGAAGCAAACCACAAGTGAAGAATAATCGTTGGTACCCACTAGGAGCAACCAAAGTCTTCCACTAGAAGTTGCACACATCGCGGATACCCATGAAAACTGTTGTTAGAAGCTACCATATGTAAGACTGTACAAGTAAATATGTACAATAAGCCTCCCCTCAATCCTAGACCTCAAGGATTGAACATACCAATATGAACCACCAAGTGGTTGAACCTTGGACATCAAATGCTTTAGTCAACAAATCAGCAACATTATCATTCGTATGTACTTTAAGAACCTGTATCAGCTTTCTTCTCATTGGCATCCCGTATAAAATGGTGTCGAATCTCGATATGCTTGGTTCGTTGATGAAACACAAGATTCTTCACAATGCAGATAGTGCTTTGATTGTCGATGAAAATTTTGGTGTTCATGAAGTTGAACCCATAATCCAACATTTGATTTTGTATCCACAAGACTTGTCCACAACAACTAGCAGCAGCTACATATTCATCTTCTATTGAGGAGGTAGCTACGATTGTCTGTTTCTTACATTGCCATGAGATAAGTCTTCGACCCTAAAATTGACAACCACAAGTAGTAGACTTTCTATCATTATTAGCACCTGCATAGTCACTATCACTATAGGATTCAAGAACAAAAGGTGATTCCCTTGGATACCACAAGCCTAGCTTGGGTTGTGCCTTGATATACTTAAAGATTTTCTTGACTGCGTTCAAGTTAGACACGGTTGGAGCCACCTGATGTCTAGAACAAGCACTTACTGCAAACATAATATTCGGGCATGATGCAGTCAAATACATGAGTGAGCCAATCATTGACCTGTACATGTGAACATTTACTGGAGGATCAGGCTCATTCTTGAGTTTGACTTTAGTGACTTCATAAGGTGTTGCTGCTGGTGGAAGAGGTTCTACATCAAACTTCTGAATGATCTCATGAACATACTTGTCTTGACTAATGAAGATACCATCTGACTGCTGCTTGACTTGAAGACCAAGGAAAAATGTAAGTTCTCCCTTGGCACTCATCTGAAATTTGCCTTTCATTATCTATTTAAACTCATCACACCATTCCTTCCTAGTAGAACCAAAGATAATATCATCCACACATACTTGAACCAGGATGATGCCTTTGGCATTCCTTTTAAGGAACAGTGTTTTGTCAATAGTGCCTCTTCTATAGCCGTGTTTCAACAAGAAAGTGGACAGACGCTCATACCAAGTTCTAGGAGCCTGATGAAGTCCATAAAGAGCTTTGACCACCTTGTAGACTTTCTTGGGATGAAGTGGATCCACAAAGCCCTTAGGTTGAGTGACTGATGAGATGGCATTTATACATGATCTCATCGTTCTTTTCGGGCTTTAAATGCATAAAAATGTCATAAAAATACCATATATATGCTTGTGTTTGTTTACTTGTGTATTTTAGGTATGGATATCATGAAAAAGACAAAAGATCACAAGAAACAAGGAAAAACGAACACGAGAAACGAAGCCGTATAATGAACCAGGCCCTAGTTTGTGAATCATCAAAGAATATACCTTGAAGACTTGAAGATGTACAAGAATGATCCCTCATTTATGAAGAAATGACACTTAATACCCTTGTATATTCATAATTACAAGTTTGGTCCCTTAAGTTTGTCAAAATTATAAAAAGGTCCTTCAACTTTGAAGATTTGGCAAGTTTAGTGCCTCAACAATTCTAAATTGTCAACAATGGTCCCTCATGAAGTCAAACATCCAATGAAGACCTTCAAAGATGAGAAATGTCCAAGATAAGTCCTTGAACTATTCAAAAATGGCAAAAATAACCCTTAAAATCCTTTTGCCAAAGTTTTGGGGCAAAAGTATGAAGTTTGAAAGTTTTATAACAAAGAAAACCAAGTTTTAGGGCTGAAAAACATGATTTACCACTTCTGCCAAAACACAAGGACTCATATTGAAAATTCACAAAGTTCAAACGCACAAACACGCGCCAAACAACTCCACCCCACAAAAAACGGATCAAACTTGTTACTGTTTACCTTTATGAACCCATAACTTACCCCACTTAAAACAAAGGGTAAAATGAAATTACCCATGCACACGCTTAATTCACATGCCCAGGAACTCATCCCACACCCAAAACCCTAATCCCCACTCACCATGTGACCCCACCATTTCACACGTCAACCAATCAAATGACACCCTCCTCTCCAAGCAATCCTAGTTGGCAAGATTAATGATTTTTAGCTACTACTTGGTCCCCAAGCATAAAATGAACAGCCAAGATCATTTTGGACAGCTCAACAACAACAAACGTCTAGAAGATTTCAAGGGTGTTTTGGACACTTCATAGCCTAGGGTTTTGCATTTTTCTACCTTGTAATCGTCTATATAAAGACTCCTCAACATGTGAGAGAGCTTTTGTTCCAGATTTTAGCTATTTTCTTTGTAATTCCTTTCTATGAAATAAAATTTGGATTTCTAAAATTTTGAATTCTCTTTTGTGATTTATAAAAGTTTGGTGTTTGAATAGCTAAGATCTGAGTTCCATTTACATGTTTGATTGATTTTGAGGAAAGGTTTTAAGGTTTAAAACTCTTGTTTTCAAAAATCAAAGGATAATCTGTTTTGATCTTACTTTTGTGTTTGTTTATCTTAGCAGTTTATGGAAGCTGGTACTTATTCTTGCTAGCACCTCAGCTCAAACATTCCAAAGTGTGGATGTACATTTTGGAGGTTTGATTCTCTTATCTCTTTTACTTTTCTGAAAATATTGCATGATTTATGTGATTTTGGAATTTGGTATGTGAATCTTTGAATTTGTGGTTGCTTTGTGTTTCTGAGGGTGGATTATTGTTGTTAGGGTTGTTTTGATCTTGGATTGAGGGTTAAATCATAACAATCCTTTGGAAAATTGAGAAATCAGATTCCAAAGGGGTGTTTGGGTTAACTGAGTTATCAAGATTCAAGGCAACCTTTGTGGTTGTTTGTTGTTTCTTTATGTTGGTACTTGTTTATCTGGTGCAAGTGGTCTGTTATCTGCAAGTTTTGAGGGTCTAAACACCTAAATCAATCAAAGGTTTATAAAATCTGTTTTACTTGGGTATTTTGGCTAAAATTTTGGGGACACCTAGATCTAAGGGTATACTAGGGTTAACAAGTGTAAAATTTTGGTTAACATAACCAGGGAAAGGGATTTGAGGGCTTGAAATTGGGTTGGTGGTCAAATAGATCAGCAAAAGGATTTTTGATAATCACCTTAGTTCATCAGTAACTTTTTGTGCTTGAATCTGCTTATTTACTTTGATCCAGTGTTTGAAACAAATTTATTTGTGCTTAATTGGACTTTATTATAGCTTGTGTATGCATATGGTTCATTTTGGTTGGCTTATTCATGCTTAATCTGCTTATTTTGTCATAACTGCTTATTTTAAAGGTCTGTATCATATATGTGGACTGTTTGGTTATTCTGTGCTTATTGAGTGAACCAAATTGTGATTTCTCTGTTGATATTGACTCATTGTGATCCACTGATTACAAGGGTGCCCTTGTTTTCTATTAAATCCAACTGGATCTTTCTAAAAAAGCAAGTCAAATAGTCAAAGCAGTGGGAACTCCTTTCCCCTGCTGCTAGCCACTGCTAGTGTTATTTCAACTGGTGCTTTTCAATAAGCTAATCTAGCTTATTTTAACCTGCAACAACTTTGAATCTGTAATAGGTGTCACTTATTTGACCCATTTTTTCATTCTGGAGCATTTGAGGGGTTGACTTTGAGGTTTGTATAGAAAACCAATAACTTTGACTTTTACATAAGTGCTTATCATCTTATTCAGCTTATTTGGCTTGGCTTATTAAACTTTTCTTTGTTGATTTGTCTTAATTAAGTCATTTAGAGTCTTTTGCAACTTATTTGAAGGTCCGAGGTGGTCTAGAACTCTAAGTCGACTATTTTGTCTTTTAGTGAAATTCCACTTTGCTTATTTCTGGCTTATTGGGTTTGCTTTTTCAAAAAAAAATTTCATAGATCTCTTAGGCATCTCAAAAGAAGGTTGTGTGTCAAATCTGAGCTTATGGCATTTGCTTATTGCTTAATGGGCTTATTGGCCCAATAAGAATAAGCTGTTGAATTATTAAGCTGTGATAAGCTCAAAACCAGATTTTGGGCCTTCAGAATTTTGTGTTCAGAATCAAATTTTGAGTTAGATTGGGCTTTTTCAGGTCTTTTGGGCTTAGTTGAACTTTTTGGGCCAAAAAGCCCATTTAATTGGACTGTTTTTGTTTTTAGCCCATTAGGGGTATATTGGTAATTTAACTTTCATTTTATGTTTATTTAGGTTAAATTAATCTAGTTTGCAAGTTTTTTAGAATTTTATATGATTTTTGGATTATTAATAATATTTTAATATTATTTTTTATTAAATTTCAATTTTGACATTTTTGCACTTTTTATATTTTTCTTAGGTCTAATACATTAAAATATGATTTTTGCAACTCTTAGATTAATTTTATCATCATTTTCTTAATTTCTAGAATTATTTTAAGGTTTTAATAGTTTTTAATCATTTTTAATAGTATTAATTAGTTTTAAAATTTACAAAAATAGTTTTTATTCTTATTTAGTCATTTTAGAGGTTTACAAAGTGAAAAATCTTTATTTGGGCTTTTTAATAGTTATTTTGATTTTTAGGGCTTTTATTAGCATTTAAAAAGTAATATTTAGTTAATTAAAAGGTTTGAAAAAGTTTTGATCATTTATAAACTCTTAGTTTATTTAATTTGATTTTTGGTAATTTTTTGGGAACTTTTAGAATTAATTTTTATTTTAGCACTTTTTACGGTTTTTAATTTAGTCGTCGTAGTAATAATTTTCACGTATCCGTCATTCTGTTTTCTCATCCCCTTCTTTCAAATATTAATCTTAAATATCATTACATTTTAGTCACACACATATACCTCCTTGGGAAACGAACTTAATTGGGTCATTAACACTTGATTTTCTTAATCATTTGTTAAATACTTACCGCTTTTACGCCTTTTTCCTAAAAGGTCTAATTTTTCCCACAACCAATTTGGCGTCGCTGCCGGGGAGGTGTGTCGTGATTAATTTGTCCTTTTGTTTTTAATATTAGCCATAAATAATATTTGTATTAGTAGAACTCTACTAATACATATTATCGGTTTTTTTCGTTTTTCTTGTGAAATTATTATTACTATATTGTATTAAGTATCACAACAAAATCAAAATATCTCCAAAAGTTTGCAAACACAACCTTAATTGGGATTTTATCTCCTAATTATTGTATTCGAATCTCAAACAAAAAGACAAAGGCAAAAATAGATAAATACTTTCGTGAAGCTCGATTTTGAAAAAAAAAACTATAAGGTGGGTATAAGGCGGGTATTATAAAATATACCCTAAGGAAAAAGGCTCTTATGTGCTTCGCGCCGCCTCGTTTCCCCGCTTGCTTGTGAGTATTTTGAGATTGAAGGCTAATCGAGGGTTTTGCCGCCCAAAGTATTATTACGTATCATATATATTTGCTTGGTTTCTTTGTGATTAAACCCTCTTGAACAATTTGGTTTTCACCAAAGTTCTAAAGTCATTCGAAGGCGTTCACTCCACATGATCATTTTCATTGTTTTGAGGCTTCTTTAATCAAGAGTTTGATTCGAGGAGAGATTTGGTAGATTGTTGTCTACGAAGATACACAAAATCCAAAAAAAAAAAATTAAAAACAATCAAAAACACAAAAAAATTGAAAAATCACAAAACACCCAAAAAGAATATTCTTTGCTCACCTCCCATTCTTCGTCAAGTTTTTTGCTAACTTGTAATCAAGCAAAACGAGCTCGTAAACGTCGTCAAAGTCAAGGAAATCAAAGTCCTTTGATTGAAGAACAAACTCCAATTGTCGAACCCGTTGTAGAACCAATAGTCACCATGGCTAATCGTACTATGATGGAGTTGCTTCAAGCACCCACCAAGGGTTTTGGAGAAGCTTTTGTGATTCTCGTCATCCTTGCGGAGAATTTTGAGATTAAGACGGGTTTAATGTCGATGTTGCAAGAAAATAAGTTTAGAGGTCATGAGAAAGACAACCCGCGTTATCACATAAGGAATTTTAATCGTCTCACCGCAACAAGCAAGTTTAAGGATGTTCCACATGACGCCAGTTAGATGATGTTATTTCCATACTCGTTGGATGGACCCGCTAAAATTTGGCTTGAGAAAGAACCGCCAAATTCGATTTTGACATGGGGTGATCTCGTTTCTAAGTTTGTGAACCAATTTTTTCCACCATCTAAAACAACACATTTGAAAAATGAGATTTCAAGGTTTACACAACGAAATAATGAAAGTTTTTCAATGGCATGGGAACGATTTAAGGAAATGTTACATGAATGTCCACACCATGATTTTTCGGAATTGCATCAAATAGATACTTTTTACAATTGGCTTAATGATCATGAACGAGATTATTTGAATGCCGCCGCGGGTGGTAATTTTTTGTGCAAAACGACCGATGAAGCTTTAAAGATTATCGAGAATAGATCTAAGGTTTATAACCCTCGTAACACACCGAGTGTTGCTAATATGGGTTCGTCATCGTCTCGTAACATGAATGCCTTACATGATGAAGCAAATGAGGAAAATCGGTTTTTCTATAAGTTTTCAAATCTTATGACTCATTGGAAAGCACAAGATGCTTTGAATTCCGCATCGGTTAAAGCGGTTGAAAAGAGTTGTTTATCTTGTGGTGGAGCTCATGATCTTTCTAAGTGCATTACCGTAAGTGGTAACACTTCGAGTGCTTACGTAGAAACGGGAACTTACAACCAAAATGGTGGTTATCAAGGCAATTCACGTAATTACAACAAAGGGAATTATCCAAGTGGGAATGGACAAGTTTCAAATCAAAACAAAAACCGTGATTTTCAAACTACTACACAAGGTTTTCAAAATGGTCACACCAAAAATCTTCAAGGAGAATTTTTGAATTATGCTAAAGCAAACGATGCTAAGTTTGATAAATGCAACGTGAGATGATTAGCTTAAGATCCGAGTTGAAAAACGAGCTTAAAGACGAACTTGATAATGAACTTAAGACTCATGCTAATAAAATGGAAGGAAACGTTCAACGTCTTCAACAAAATCAACAAAAGATGGAACAAGGACAACATGAGATTAAGCAAGAATTGTTAAAAGCGGATGCTAGGCAATCAAAATTTGAAGACCGAATGGCAAAAATGTTTGAAGAAATCATGTGTAAACCCTCTTCCTCGGGTGGTCTTCCTAGTGATACCCTTGCAAACACGAAGGGGGAAATGAAGGTTATTACTACTCGTAGTGGTAAAACTTTCAAAGAACCAATCTCTCGTCCAAGTACTTCTACGGAGAAGGAAATCGAGAAAGAGCCCGAGGTGATGGTCGAAAAGGAGCATATCACAAGCCCACGAAGTACCGATCATACCACGCCTACGGTTGAACCAATACCAATTATGGAACCCGAGATTCCAAGGCCGTTACCTAATGTCCAACCCACACCACCTTTACCTTACCCTTCGGGACGAAACAAATAGAAATTGCAAGAACGTAACAAACAACAAATCGAGCTTTTTATAAAAATGTTTCAACAAGTTCATTTTGATGTAAGTTTAGCCGACGCGTTGTTATATATGCCTCGTTTCGCTTCCACTTTTAAAAGTATGATGAATGATAAGGAAAAGCTTTCAAAGCTTGCTAATTGTTCTTCGGTTTATGTTAACCGCATACCAGAAAAAGTTGGTGACCCCGGGAAGTTTCTCATTCCTTGTGATATATAAGATATGAAAGAATGCCTCGCCTTGGCTGATCTTGGTGCAAGCATTAATTTGATGCCATTTTCCATTTGGAAATCGCTTTCGCTTCCGGCTCTTACTCCTTCAAACATGTGTATCGAGATGGCCGATCATTCTATGATTTTAGCATGTCGAGTAGCCGAGGATGTTTTCATAAAAGTAAGGAAGTTTTACTATCCCGTTGATTTTATAGTAGTTGACATCCCCGCGGATCCTTAAGTTCCTCTAATTTTAGATCGTCCATTTTTAGACACCTCGAGATCGCTTATCGACGTTCATGCAAGAACTATTACTTTGAGATTCAACGAAGAGGAACTTGTTATAAACTCTACTCAAAACTCGACACCTTCTCATGTTTATGCAATCGCTACTATCAATCACATCGACTTAGTTGATGTGGTTTCCGATAGCTCATCAAGTGGCAATCCCACTATTTTGGATTCGATTCTTGCTAATTCTACACCAAATCTCACTCCATTCCAAGGAGGCGATTTCACTTCAAATGAAATCGACAATGAAGATGAGGTGATTATTGGTAATGATACTTCTATTCCACCATTTCTTCCACCAATGGAAGTTATGAGTGTTGAGCAAAAATCTTCGATCGAGGAACCGCATATCCTTGAATTGAAAGATCTTCCATCTCACCTTGAATACGCATTCTTGGAAGTTGATGACAAGTTGTAGGTTATTATTGCAAAAGGTCTTGCTAATGATGAAAAAACGACACTTTTGAAAGTTCTTAAAGCTCATTAAGGGGAAATTGCGTGGAAAATTTCCGACATTAAGGGTATTGACCCAAAATTTTGTACTCACAAGATTTTAATGGAGGAGGACTACAAACCCACAATCCAAAGTCAAAGAAGGGTAAACCCCAAAAGTCACGATGTCATCAAAAAGGAAGTTTTAAAACTCCTTGACGCGGGAATGATTTATCCTATCTTCGATAGCCCATGGGTGATCCCAATCCATTGTGTCCCTAAAAAAGGAGGAATGACCGTTGTACCTAATGAAAACAACGAGTTAATTCCCACTCGTGTTGTGACCGGTTGGAGGGTGTGTATTTACTATCGAAAGTTAAATGACGCCACTCGTAAAGACCACTTTCCTTTGCCCTTCATGTATCAAATGTTGGAGCGACTCGTGGGAAATAAATTCTATTGTTTTTTAGATGGTTTTTCCGGTTAATTTCAAATCCCTATCGACCCTCGTGATCAAGAGAAAACTACGTTTACGTGTCCTTATGAAACGTTTGCTTATCGTAGGATGCCTTTCGGACTTTGTAATGCAACGGGTACGTTTCAACGGTGTATGATGGCTATTTTTCATGATATGATCGAGAAGTCGATGGAAGTGTTTATGTATGACTTTTCGATGTTTGGCAATTCGTTCACGTCATGTTTATCTAATCTCGAGCAAATGTTAAAACATTGTGAAGAAACCAACCTTCTGGTTAATTGGGAAAAATTTCATTTTATGTGTAAACAAGGAATCGTCTTAGGACATAAGGTCTCGAAAGCGGGGAGTGAGCTCGATAAATCTAAGGTAGACGTCATCGCCAAGTTACCTTATCCCAAAACCGTTAAGGGAGTTAGGAGTTTCCTAGGCCACGCGGGCTTTTATCGTCGTTTCATCAAAGACTTTTCGAAAATCTCTTGACCTATGACACACCTTCTCGAGAAGGATGCTCCTTTTAATTTCAATGAGGTTTGTGTTAGAGCTTTCGAAATTCTTAAAAGGAAACTTACTGAATCTCCCAGTCTTGTTGCTCCTAATTGGGAATTACCCTTTGAAATCATGTGTGATGCAAGTGATTATGCTATAGGGGACGTCTTAGCAACGTTATGAAAAGCATTTCCGTCCTATCCATTATGCTAGTAAGACAATGATCGAGGCTCAATTAAAGCACACCACAACGGAAAAGGAATTCCTAGCCGTGGTCTATGCTTTTGAGAAATTCTGACCTTATCTCGTCTTAACTAAAAGCATCGTGTATACCGACAATTCGGCTATCAAGTATCTCTTAGATAAGCAAGATGCTAAGCCAAGATTGCTTCGTTGGATGCTCCTCCTCCAAGAATTTGATGTCACCGTACTTGACAAAAAAGGAGCCGATAATCTAGCGACCGACCATCTCTCTCGTCTAGAAGATCCTCACAAAGATGTTATCGAGAACAAGGAAATTACCGAAACATTTCATCTCGAGACTCTCGGTGTAGTGAATTCTAAAGACACCACCCCATGGTTTGCCGACATTACAAATTACCATGCGGGGAACTTCATAATCAAGGGTATGGCGACATAACAAAAGAGAAAATTCTTTCGTGACGTCAAGTTCTATTTTTGGGACGACCCTTGTCTCTTTCGGGTTTGTGCGGATCAACTCGTTCGACGTTGTGTTTTTGGTGCCGAAGCTTCTAACATCCTTAGAGCTTGTCACGAGGGACCCACGGGTGGTCACCACGGTGCTAATCTCACGGCTAAGAAAGTGTTCGATTCCGGCTTCTTTTGGCCTACGATCTATCGTGATGCACATGCACTTGTGAAGTCGTGTGATTCTTGCCAACATCAAGGAAAATCGTCTCAACGTGATGAAATGCCACAAAATATAATTCAAGTGTGTGAGATTTTCGACATTTGGGGCATAGACTTTATGGGGTCGTTCCCATCGTCTCATGGTAACAACTATATCCTCGTCACCGTCGACTACCTTTCTAAGTGGGTGGAAGCTAAGGCTTTACCTACTAATGATGCTCGTGTGGTAGTGAAGTTTTTGAAGCAACTATTCTCTCGGTTTGGAACCCCTTTTGCTATTATAAGCGATCGTGGAACCCATTTTTGTAATGAACAATTCGACAAGGTCTTAAAGAAATATGGAGTTTCTCATCGTCTTTCTACGGCTTATCACCCGCAAACGAGTGGGCAAGTCGAGGTTTCAAACCGAGCTTTGAAGAGGATTTTAGAGAGGTCGATTGGAGAAAACCGTGCTTCATGGTCCGACAAACTCGATGACGCTTTATGGGTCTTTAGGACCGCTTATAAGACACCTGTCGGTTGTACTCCATATAAGTTGGTTTATGGAAAGAATTGTCATTTGCCTATTGAATTGGAGCATAAGGCATATTGGGCCCTTATGCATGCAAACTATTATTTGAAGACCGCGGGAGATCACTAGAAAATACACTTAAATGAATTGGATGAACTAAGAGATAATGCTTATGAAAATTCATTGATTTTTAAAGAAAATACTAAAAAGTTTCATGATGCAAAGATTAAAAACCGGGTTTTTAAAGTTGGTGATCAAGTGTTACTTTTTAACTCTCGATTAAAGATATTTTCCGGAAAATTGAAATCTCGTTGGTCGGGTCCTTTCACCATAACACAAGTGTTTCCTTATGGGACCATTGAGCTAGCTCAAAATGATGGTCCTCACTTCAAGGTGAATGGACATAGGCTTAAGCACTACTTTGGTGGGGAAGTTCCTTCGTTGGACGACCTCGACCAAGTAACCTTCCCCAATGATAATTATCATTGAGGGGATCGAGTCGAGCTCATGACTCGGTTATAAAAAACGAGGTGCCTCGTGGGGGAGATCCCATGCTTATCCTTTTTATGCTTTATAATAAATAACGAGAGGGGATTTGTGCCCTTCCAACTCGTTGTCTCGTGGTTGTTTGTGAATGTGTTATCTAGATCATCATCATCACTACGATTGAAGACTCTCGTGTTCGTTTATGTGAGCCTCGATCGTTTGCTTGAAGAGTTTTTCACGAATCCATGACATATCCTTTATTGTTCTAACAATTATCTTTTAGCATAATTAATAAACGGCTTTAGATATATTGTTTATCACCCTTTCCATGCTAGAAACTAAGCATTTGATTCTTTGTCTCTAGTATGGGGGTGCTCCACCTTTAGACTCGAAACATTGAGGACAATGTTTAATTTTAGTATGGGGGTGAATAGATACTTGATTTGCTACGCCCTCACCTTTTCCAACTTTCAACATTTTGTTTTGTTTTGTTGCTAATAAGGCTAAAAATGGCCAAATTTTAAAATTTTTCTTAGTTTTCATAAGTGTTTTTAAGACACGAATGTATATTTTCCGATGGGTAGAATAAGAGTTAATTTTTGACTTTATGGGCATTTGAAGCCCTTTACATTCCTTAACCCGCTCGAATCAAGTTTTGCTAGACTTTTATATAGGGAACTTTAAAATGCGAAAGTCTTAGCTCATTCGGGTTAAGACCAAGAACTTTTCGCAAGTTCCTATAATTGATCCTAGAAAGTCACTTATCAAGGGAACTATAAAATGCATTCTTTAAACTTGAAAAAGTCTAAGAAAGTGAAAGATCCTATAGGTGGCTTGAAAATCCAAAACTTTGATTTGATATAGTCTTAATGAAAGCTAATCCAAATTCGGCTTAATTTTGACTTGCATGGCTAAGTATTCACGAGTCTCTTTAATTAGAGGTCTTTAAATAGTGAAGAACGAGAGATGATAGAGTTAGACAAGTGATCATGCTAAATGTAGAACATGAAAATGTTCTTTAAAAAACTCATATGTTTTTAATTGTGGCTTTTTCTCCTATAAGATCAATGCATTAGGAATAAAAATAATTGCAATAAGTAAGGTCGTACGATTTGAAAGGTTACTTAGCTTCTAGCACAAGATCGTTTAAAAGTTGCTCGGGGTTGAATAGAGTTCATAGCCAAGGCATAACTTATTGAATCGAGATGCGATGATTGGTGAAGATCCAAAAAGGCCCTAACAAGGCATGAGGAGCTTTATTTTGTTGCTAAAGATCCAAGATGATGTTAAGTATCATTATTCCTACATCAATATGAAGGATCAAGACACACGACAAAAAGCAATTACTCCCCTAAAGATCATGGAGAAAGTCTATCCAAAAAGACCCTTACTGTGGAAACCTTGGTTTCCGGATCTTTTAAGCTACTAGGAATGATCATTGTTCATATGATTAAACAATCAAAGCGGAATTAGAACAACAATCATTAACAAGGTGTTTAGGCACGAATAACATGAATTAAAACAAATGGGATGTTCATCATATTAATAACAAACATCCACTAGACGTGTATACATTGAATCCCACGTCTAGTGCACACACACGTTTAGGTTTACATTGTGAATGAATTGAATAAATAAAACCTAAGACCCTTGGTTCCTTTTATAGTGTAAGGATTAGGGTTTACAAGAGATAAGAATGAATAAACAAGTAAATCTTCTATTTAAATAAACTTATGCAGAATATCTTTTGCATGTTTATCTAAATAGAAGCTTCCATAAGCTTCTTTGTCTATGTTTTGTCAATGCTTGAATTGCATGTGACAATGCTTGGATTGCACACGACAATGCTTGAGCCATCAACACCTAATTAACTCTTGTCAACGCCCAAATTAGTCTTGACAACGTTTAGACAATAACTTCACGTTTTCTTCATTTTTGAGTTTCTACCACATCAACTTTTTGACCCAACAATCTTCCCCTAGTTGATAGTGGCAAAACTCTATGTGTATCTCTTGTAAGTTGTACATGATCTTCAAATTGCTTCCCCTCAAGTGTAGCATGTATTTCTTCCCCTTTTTGTCACATCAACAAGGAAGTAAACAATGTATGCAATCTTTGAAGATTCTCCAAATGTAGCTCTTTGTAATGATCTTGAAGAACAATTAATATGACATTTTTGATGTAGAAGTAGAAGAACCCAACCTTGTGTTCCATGTCTTGTACTATCCACGTGATAAAGAACTTATAGAGGAGATATAAGTAGACCTCGATCCCTTGTCAATATTCTCATCCTTTGTGAGACACTGAGCACTATAATGTAACTCCTTCAAGTGTTATGAAAAGTCTTCGTCACCAAACATGTAAAGCACGAACAAGTTATCTTTAAAGTCTATGACTGGAAGTGCATGACTTTAAGATATGATAGAACACAAACTCGCGAAAATCTTCTTCAATCATCAAACTTACCATAAGAATTCTTCCCCTTAAGCTAACACCTCTTCATGAAGACCATCATTACCTCACGAAATGTTGCTAACTCACTTTAAGATCATTAATCCCTTTCAAAATATCCGAGCCATAAATATCATCATGATATTCTAAATTAAAACGGAGATTCCATGTACCTTCGTGTGTATTTTCCTCCTTTTTGTGTGCTTAAAACGTATCCATTTTCTCAAACAGCAGCAAACCTTGTGTTGTCCAATATCCTCTTCTGTCCAATATCTTTGACAGATGTATTGTCCAATATCGGACAATACCTATCAGCGTTGAAGTTCATATATCGGACGACACTGTCAACCTATCAGCGTTGACTTATTCTGTCAGCGTCAAAATTAAGCCTGTCAGCGCCTAAATAACAAACATCAGCGTCAACTTTAAACCTTGTCAGCGTCTTGTCCCAAACGCTGACGTTATCAGCGTCTCATCCATGCCTTATCAGCATCTAAATAACTCCCATCAGCGGCTAATTGTTCTAGGGTTTTATAAACCCTAAATCATTATTTCATGTGAAAATCCATAAACTGCAGTGAACTTCGACAGCGAATAACTTCTTCATAAATGCTCAGATCGAAGATCCCTTCAGTGAGATCCTAGACATAAGTGTCAAGAACCTACAGATCGAATTTCACGACGATCCAACGGTTAACGAAGGAGAAATCGCGTTTTTACTATAACTGTTCACAGAAAACAGCATATGACCCCTGCTGACTTCGACGCTTAATAACTTTTTCTTGGGGATAGAACTCGACAATCCCTCCGTTGGATATCTAGATATATGTATGTAGAACACACATATAAAATTTCGTGACGATCCAACGGTCCAATCAAAAGTTATGACCTTCTGAATACTGCTGCGCACACAAAAACGTCCAGAAAAACCCTAGACGGATTTTTCTTCTTTTCACCATACACGAACACCTTTTTGGTCCTAGCATCACGAGCCACGAGGCTCTGATACCAATTGTGGAAACCTTGGTTTCCGGATCTTTTAAGCTACTAGGAATGATCATTGTTCATATGATTAAACAATCAAAGCGAAATTAGAACAACAATCATTAACAAGGTGTTTAGGCACGAATAACATGAATTAAAACAAATGGGATGTTCATCATATTAATAACAAACATCCACTAGACGTGTATACATTGAATCCCACGTCTAGTGCACACACACGTTTAGGTTTACATTGTGAATGAATTGAATAAATAAAACCTAAGACCCTTGGTTCCTTTTATAGTGTAAGGATTAGGGTTTACAAGAGATAAGAATGAATAAACAAGTAAATCTTCTATTTAAATAAACTTATGCAGAATATCTTTTGCATGTTTATCTAAATAGAAGCTTCCATAAGCTTCTTTGTCTATGTTTTGTCAATGCTTGAATTGCATGTGACAATGCTTGGATTTCACACGACAATGCTTGAGCCATCAACGCCTAATTAACTCTTGTCAACGCCCAAATTAGTCTTGACAACGTTTAGACAATAACTTCACGTTTTCTTCATTTTTGAGTTTCTGCCACATCAACTTTTTGACCCAACACTTACAAGGTATGAGGATAAATATATCCAAGTCCTAAAAGGAGGCAGATCGTTGTATATCAAAATCCAAAATAAAGATTGAAGAAAAATGATGAAGTCGTAGTCCAAGTATGAAGAATCTCTCAAAAACGTCAAGTGAAGAATTCCATAATAAGAAGAGAAGACCATAATTTCAAGAACGTCTTCCCAAGATTTGAAGTATGAAGTACATGCCAAATATCGGTCCGAGAAAGGTCTCAAATCGTGAAACGAGTTATGTCAAGATATGAACTTAAGGAGATACTCAAGAAGCCGTTTTAAAATATTTTGTCCTTCGGCTAACTATCAATTAAATCGTGCTACTTTACTTTCGGACAAATAAATACTCAAATAAGTCAATATGAATCACTTGTGATCCATGACAAGTAGTTAAAAAATTCTAGAAACCAATTTCTTTTCATAATAACTAGGATTGCGGGGAGAAAAAGTATTACAGAATTAGAACGTATGAGTAGTGTTAGCATTGTGACTTGTACCAACAATGATCTCGTTTTTGCACTTAACATGGAATGTATGACAATCAAGGATGACGAAATTTACTCTATGGGACATTCACTTGTTTCTATTCATTGACCCTAAAAGTCACACACGTGATGAAAATCATACATTATGTCTTTACACATCTTCGTAGTATTGTTGCAAGTTTTTAATTTTCAATAAAGGGTAATAAAATTGAATTTTGGAGATGCTTAGATACTTTATTCTAGCATTACGTGAGGGCACGACAATGGCCTAGTATGGGGGAGTGATGAGATGGCATTTATACATGATCTCATCGTTCTTTTCGAGCTTTAAATGCATAAAAATGTCATAAAAATACCATATATATGCTTGTGTTTGTTTACTTGTGTATTTTAGGTATGGATATCGTGAAAAAGACAAAAGATCACAAGAAACAAGGAAAAACGAACACGAGAAACAAAGCCGTACAATGAACCGGGCCCTAGTTTGTGAATCATCAAAGAATATACCTTGAAGACTTGAAGATGTACAATAATGATCCCTCATTTATGAATAAATGACACTTAATACCCTCGTATATTCATAATTACAAGTTTGGTCCCTTAAGTTTGTCAAAATTACAAAAAGGTCCTTCAACTTTGAAGATTTGGAAAGTTTAGTCCTTCAACAATTATAAATTGTTAACAATGGTCCCTCATGAAGTCAAACATCTAATGAAGATCTTCAAAGATAAGAAATGTCCAAGATCAGACCTTGAACTATTCAAAAATGGCAAAAACAACCCTGAAAATCCTTTTGCCAAAGTTTTGGGGCAAAAGTATGAAGTTTGAAAGTTTTATAACAAAGGAAACCAAGTTTTTGGGCTAAAAAACATGATTTACCACTTCTTCCAAAACACAAGGACTCATATTGCCAATTCACAAAGTTCAAACGCACAAATACGCGCCAAACAACTCCACCCCACAAAAGACGGATCAAACTTGTTACTGTTTAACTTTATGAACCCAGAACTTAACCCACTTAAAACAAAGGGTAAAATGAAATTACCCAGGCACACACTTAATTCACATGCCCAGGAACTCATCCCACACCCAAAACCCCAATCCCCACTCACCATGTGACCCACCATTTCACACGTCAACCAATCACATGACACCCTCCTCTCCAAGCAATCCTAGTTGGCAAGATCAACAATTTTTAGCAACTACTTGGTCCCCAAGCATAAAATGAACAGCCGAGATCATTTTGGACAACTCAACAACAACAAACGTCTAGAAGATTTCAAGGGTATTTTGGAGACTTCATAGCCTAGGGTTTTGCATTTTTCTACCTTGTAATCGTCTATATAAAGACTCCTCAACATGTGAGAGAGCTTTTGTTCCAGATTTTAGCTATTTTCTTTGTAATTCCTTTTTATGAAATAAAATTTGAATTTCTAAAATTTTGAATTCTCTTTTGTGATTTATAAAAGTTTGGTGTTTGAATAGCTGAGATCTGAGTTCCATATGTTTGATTGATTTTGAGGAAAGGTTTTAAGGTTTAAAACTCTTGTTTTCAAAAATCAAAGGATAATTTGTTTTGATCTTACTTTTGTGTTTGTTCATCTTAGCAGCTTGAAGAAGCTGGTGCTTGTTCTTGCTAGCACCTCAGCTCAAACATTCCAAAGTGTGGATGTACATTTTGGAGGTTTGATTCTCTTATCTCTTTTACTTTTTTGAAAATATTGCATGATTTATGTGATTTTGGAATTTGGTCTGTGAATCTATGAATGTGTGGTTGCTTTGTGTTTCTGAGGGTGGATTATTGTTGTTAGGGTTGTTTTGATATTGGATTGAGGGTTAAATCATAACAATCCTTTAGAAAATTGAGAAATCAGATTCCAAAGGGGTGTTTGGGTTAACTGATTTATAAAGATTCAAGGCAACCTTTGTGGTTGTTTATTGTTTCTTTGTGTTGTTACTTGTTTATCTGGTGCAAGTGGTTTGTTATATGCAAGTTTTGAGGGTCTAAACACCTAAATCAATCAAAGGTTTATAAAATCTGTTTTACTTGGGTATTTTGGCTAAAATTTTAGGGACACCTAGATCTAAGGGTAGACTAGGGTCAACAAGTGTTAAATTCTGGTTAACATAACCAGGGAAAGGGATTTGAGGGATTGAAATTGGGTTGGTGGTCAAATAGATCAGCAAAAGGATTTTTGATAATCACCTTTGTTCATCAGTAACTTTTTGTGCTTGAATCTGCTTATTTACTTTGATCCAGTGTTTGAAACAAGTTTATTTGTGCTTATTGGACTTTATTATAGCTTGTGTATGCATATGGTTCATTTTGTTGGCTTATTCATGCTTAATCTGCTAATTTTGTCATAACTACTTATTTTAAAGGTCTGTATCATATATGTGGACTGTTTGGTTATTCTGTGCTTATTGAGTGAACCAAATTGTGATTTATCTGTTGATATTGACTCCTTATGATCCACTTATTACAAGGGAGCCCTTGTTTTCCATTAAATCCAACTGGATCTCTCTAAAAAAGAAAGTCAAATAGTCAAAGCAGTGGGAACTCCTTTCCCCTGCTGCTAGCCACTGCTAGTGTTATTTCAACTGGTGCTTTTCAATAAGTTGTTCTAGCTTATTTTAACCTGCAAAAACTTTGAATCTGTAATAGGTGTCACTTATTTGACCCATTTGTTCATTCTGGAGCATTTGAGGGGTTGACTTTGTGCTTTGACTAGAAAACCAATAACTTTGACTTTTACATAAGTGCTTATCAGCTTATTCAGTTTATTTGGCTTGGCTTATTGAACATTTCTTTGTTGATTTGTCTTAATTAAGTCATTTAGAGCCTTTTGCAACTTATTTGAAGGTTTGAGGTGGTCTAGAACTCTAAGTCGACTATTTTGTCTTTTAGTGAAATTCTACTTTACTTATTTCTGGCTTATTGGGTTTGCTTTTTCAAAATTTCTTTTCACATATCTCTTAGGCATCTCAAAAGAAGGTTGTGTGTCAAATCTGAGCTTATGGCATTGGCTTATTGCTTAATGGGCTTATTGGCCCAATAAGAATAAGCTATTGACTTATTGAGCTGTGATAAGCTCAAAACCAGCTTTTGGGCCTTCAGACTTTTGTGTTCGGAATCAAATTTTGAGTCAGACAGGGCTTTTTCAGGTCTTTTGGGCTTAGTTGAACTTTTGGGGCCAAAAGCCCATTTAATTGGACTGTTTTTGTTTTTAGCCCATTTGGGGGCCCATTAGTGGTATTTTGGTAATTTCACTTTTATTTTCTGTTTATTTAGGTTAAATTAAACTAGTTTGCAAGTTTTTTAGAATTTTTTATGATTTTTGGATTTTTAATAATATTTTATTATTAAATTTCAATTTTGACATTTTTGTACTTTTTATATTTTTCTTAGGTCTAATACATTAACATAGAATTTTTGAAACTCTTAGATTAATTTTATCGTCATTTTCTTAATTTCTAGAATTAGTTTATGGTTTTAATAGTTTTTAATCATTTTTAATAGTATTAATTAGATTTAAAATTTACAAAAATAGTTTTAATTCTTATTTAGTCATTTGAGAGGCTTACAAAGTGAAAAATCTTTATTTGGGCTTTTTAATATTTATTTTGATTTTTAGGCCTTTAATTAGAATATAAAAATTAATATTTAATTAATTAAAAGGTTTGAAAAAGTTTTGATCATTTGTAAACTCTTAGTTTATTTAATTTGATTTTTGGTATTTTTTTGGGAATTTTTAGAATTAATTTTTATTTTAGCACTTTTTACGGTTTTTAATTTAGTCGTCGTAGTAATAATTTTCACGTATCCGTCATTCTATTGTCTCATCCCCTTCTTTCAAATATTAATCTCAAATATTATTACATTTTAGTCACACACATACCTCCTTGGGAAACGAACTTAATTGGGTCATTAACACTTGATTTTTCTAAATCATTTGTTTAATACTTACCGCTTTTACGCCTTTTTCCTAAAAGGTCTAATTTTTCCCAGAACAAGTGACATAAACTTCCTCGTCAATCTTGCCATAGAGAAACGCACTCTTGACATCCATCTGAAAAACCGTGAAGCCAACATAAGAAGAAAAAGCCAAAAACAGACGAATGGCCTCAATCCTAGCAACAGGAGCAAAGACTTCAGTGTAGTCAATTCCTTCTATTTTTGTGAGACCTTGTGCAACCAGCCTAGCCTTATTTCTCACCACAATACCCCTTGCATCTTTCTTGTTTTTGAGAAGCTGTCTTTCCATCTGGTAAGTCAACTGGGATCCAAACATTCTGAAACAAGAACTGCTGCATCTCCTCCTGCATAGCCTCAACCCGACTTTGATCCTCAATAGCATGTGAGACTGACCTAGGTTCCACCTGTGAAAGAAAACAAGCAAACAAAAAGTGAAGAAAGTGTGTGTATTTATTACGCTTTTGATCTTCAATGTAGCTCATAAGAGCATGATGACCAGATGTTGCTTTCTTATACATGCGGCGAGTCTTGACAGTAGAACCAGGATCTGCTATGATTTGAATAGTAGGATGGTCTTTATTTATCTGGTGAACAGGAGTAGGATCTACATCCACTTCTGGTGCCAAATTATTAAGATGCCCAACAATGTCATCATCATATGAAGCAGAGTCGAAAATGCCATCTATTGGCTGCTTATGAATATCATCCAGCTTAGTAGAAGGCTTCTTTTGATAGTTTCCCAAGTCAGAAGGACCAGAGAACCTAGTTGTGGAAGTAGGATCACTAACCGGACTACCAATAGGTGTTAAACTTGCACTAGGAGTAACACTTGGATCACTAGGAGTAACTGGTACAACAGGAGTTGATATGAGCTAAAGTACTCATATCGATTATATCAATAAACAATGAATAAATGCTTAAAATGAATAAATATGGCATTTTATATGTGTATTTGTTGTTTAATGTGTGTAGGTACCGAAGTTCACGAAAATCGGCAAAAACGACACGAGTTTGAAGAAAAGATCAACAAAGCCAAAAAGCGAGTTCGTTTTAGTGGATTTAACTTAAAGGAGGTTAGTTGGGCCTTGTGGCTCCCACATTTGGGTTAATGGGCTCAAAATCCCATTTGAAGAACATGTTTTGTTTGTTAAATGGCTATAAGCCCAATACATGGCCCATAATAACAAAGAAATGTGACGGATTGACTAATTGGGTTTCAAGCCCAAACTAATGCACAAGTTAATGATTTTGGACGTTTAAATGGGTTTTACAAACTCATTTAGGGTTAATAACTCCAATTGGGAAACAAGTTGCAATAAACGAATTATATTCACTTGGTCAAACGAACCACACATTCTCACCACACACGTTTATCAAACCTTTCGTTATTATCTATGTTTCACCCTCTCATCTCTCCCCCAAAATAAACCTGTAAAAACATCACTATTCCCTTAACCCTAGATAAACCAAAATTTGGGGCTTTTTATTGATTAAGGGCGCGTGTACTACACAGCCCTTAATTAATTCCTAATTTTCTCAGATCTTGAAGATGGGTGCAAGTTAGATGACGTGGCTGATTCCTTGCACCTGATTGGTGGAAACACCTCACCATTCACTATCCTCTAATCATTGGATGCCACCTCAGCTTGGAGAAAACACAACAAACACAAATCCCTTCCAGTTTGGCGATCCGTGTGATAGATGATCACTTTTCCACCGTGATGATACTGCTTTTATACATAGTCTCATCATCCAAATAGGGCTTAAAATGCATTAAATATCATCAAAATACCCATATATATGCTTGTGTTTGTTGCTTGTGTATTTTAGGTACGGATATGAGAAAATGACAAAAGATCACAAGAATCATGGAAAAACGAACACGGGAAACGAAGCCGCACAATGAACCAAGCCCTAATAAAGACTTTCCCAAGATCAACCCTTGAATATTTGAAGAATTATGAAGAAGGGTCCTCCAATATGGAAGAATTGACACTTTATACCCTTGTATCTTCATAATTACAAGATTGGTCCCTAAACTTTGTCAAAATTACAAAAAGGGCCCTCCACTTTGAAGATTTGGCAACTTTATCCCCTCAACAAAGCTAAATTGTCAACCATTATCCTCCACAAAGTCAAAGACATTATGAAGTCCTTCAAAGTACAAGAAATTATAAGTTTGTCCTTTGAAAATCCCAAAATTACAAAAAGGACCCTTGACTTTCAACATTTGGCAAGAATGGTCCCTCAATCATCAAGACTTGGCAATTTTAGTCCTCCAAAATGTCAATTATACAAGTCTAGACCATTATCATTGAAGAAAATACCAAACCAGTCCTTCAAGAATGCAAAAATGGCAAGAAATACCCCTGAAAATACTTTGGAAAAGTATTTGGGGCAAAAGTGTGAAAAAGAAAACTTGAAATACAAAGGATTCGTATTTGTGGCTGGTTATTTACAAAATGAAAGGAAAAGGAAAGAATAGGGGCTAAATCTGGCAGACAAAGAAAGATACCTAGACCACTCTCCTTGTGACACCTGTCCCACTCACCAAAACCCTCTAATCAGCTTCACCCATTCCTCCACCTCATCCATCCACTCACCAGATTAATTAACTAATTAATTAGTTAGTTAAAACACGCGCCTAACACATATTTAAAAACCAAAACAGATTAAACACCATGTTCTTGGTGTTCTTCATCAAATTGGGTTTTCTTAATCCTGTTGAAATTAGCCCCTTAGATTGTCCAGATTTATGATTAAGATGACCTTAATCACATCCAAACTTTCAAAAAGTCTGCCACATCACCAACCAGCTCACAAGATTCTCCTGTTTTTCACCTTTGGACAAGAAGACAAGAAGAGGACAAACATCCAACGTCCAAGGATCCTGCTTACATCCTAAGCTTAATTTTCACCCTTTGATCAAGTTTTCACACTGCCAACTCATGCTACAAGCCAAATTCAGTCACATGATCCTCAAAAGTTCAAAAAGCTACAAGGGCAATTTTGGGACTTCAAGCATTAGGGTTTAGAGTTTTTAGCTGTTCTTAGTTCACATGTAAGGCTATATATAAAGCCATAAGGTCCAACTTAGACGTTGCTTTTGTTTTTTCCTTGTTCAAACACTTGTAAATCCCTTTTCAGTTTTATGAAATTTGAGTTAAGTGTTTTGAAGAAAGACCAAGTGCCATCTTATTATTGCTTGTTTATGTTCTTAGTTTACTGATTTTGAAGTTAAAAACCAGTTTTCAAAAGAGGAGTGTGCAAAAGTTTGCACATTTTCTTCATTTTCTTGATATTTTGCTAAGTTCTTGTTTCAACCTTGGAATTCTTTGGTTATAGGGCTGATCATAGCATCCTAATTGAGTTGATTAAGGTGTGGTGAGGCTTATAACTTGGGGATAATCAAGTGTGGGTAACAAGGTTGCATTAATCAAGATTTTTCAAGTTTCTGATTTTATACTTGTGCTTCTAACCTTGTTGATTCTTAGCGTGCTTTGTTGTGGAAGCTTGTGCTTGTTCTTGCTAGCACATAAGCTCAAAATTCGTGGGTGTGGATGTACATCCATGAGGTACACACCCTTAATCCCAAAATCTGATAATACTTTGGATTTTTGTGATATTTGAGTGTTGCCTTTGTTCTTGTGTATTTTGTGGCTTTTACTTGCTTGAATTTGTTAATCTTACTTGTTATTTTGTTTATCTGAGCTTGGGTGGTCTTGAATCTCACTTTTCCTTTGAAGAATTTGATTTTGAAAAGATAAAGGGGTGTTTGGGTCTACCTGTTTGTGATTGCATCTTGTTATTGTGTTGTGGAATGTTTGAGTTTGTGTTCTATATCTGATATATGCTTGGTTGAGAGTGTTTTACTGCAAGTTTTTGGGTTTGAAGCCTTGAATCAAACAATCTGCTATATAATCTTTGTTACTGCCTGTTTTGACCTAGGATTTTGGGAACACTTAGTGTGTATGCATGCTTAGGGCTAAAACTGGTTTAAACAAAGTCATTATAACCTGTTTGAGAGATTTGAGGTGTTGAATCTGGCTTAAGTGTCAAATACATCAGCAAAGTGTAAAACTGCATGTGTTAGTGTTCATCAGTAACATTCATTGGCTTGAATCTTGCTTAATTCTTTGAATCATTGCATGAAACCTGTTTAGATTTGCTTATTGGAGTTTATAATAGCTTGTGTATGCATTTGGTTGAATTTGGCTGGCTGATTTGTGCTAAAACTGCTTATAAGTGCTCAACTGCTTATTTGTTCATGTTTGTATCATATCTGGGACTTTATTGATTAAACTGTATCAATTGGGTGTTTGTGATTGTGATATTTTGATTGTTCTTGACTCCTTTTGATCCAAAGATCATTTGGGTGCCTTTTTGTAATCTGAATCTCCAAAAAAGTCACTAAATACAAAAAGTCAAACAAGTCAAGCAGTGGAAAAAGTTTCCACTGCTCAACACTCAAAACTAGCCCCTGCTAGTGTAAAATTGAACTCAGCTTATCAATAAGCTATTCTAGCTTATCCAGACTTGCAACAACTTATTTTTTGTGATAGGTCTTCATTATTTGACCATTTGAGTAGACTGGAGCTTATCAGACTTTGACTTTGACTTTTTGCTAGAAAACCAACTTATTTGACTTTTACATAAGTGCTTATTTGCTTTTTCCAGCTTATTGAGTCAGCTTATTTGAAAACTCTTTGTTGATTTTTCTTAATTAAGTCATTTAGAAGCTATAGAAACTTGAATCAGCACTTGGGGTGGCCTAGAACTAAAAAACGACTATTTTGTCGTTTTCTGTAGATTGCTTATTGCATTTTCAGGCTTATTCCTTTGGCTTATTTCAAATTTCTTTTTGCAGAAGTCTTATTTAGGTCAAAAGAAGCTTGTGTGTCAAATTTTAGCTTATGGCATTGGCTTATAGCTTAATGGGCCAAAAAGCCCATTAAGAATAAGCTGCTTGGTATAAGCTAGCTTATTTCACACTTTCAGCTTTTGGGCCTTTGAAAAAAGTTGTTTAAAATCAAATTTTGAGTCAACCTGTGCTTTTTGGGCTTATTTTGAACACTTTTTATTATTGGGCCCAAATTTGGCCCAATAAGGTACTGTTTTGGGTTTAGCCCATTTTTTAGGCTCATTAAGGGTGTTTAGGTAATTTCACTTTCATTTCTGAGTTATTTAGGTTAAATTAAGCTAGTTTGCAAGTTTTTTGAATTTTTTTATGATTTTTGGATTTTTAATATTATTTTAATATTATTTTATTATTAAAAACTAAAAGTCTGATTTTCTAAGTTTTTATATTTTTCCTAGGTTCTAAACATTTAATTAGGAATTTTGAAACTTTCCAAATATTTTTAGAGTCTTTTAATTATATTCTAGAATAAATTTAAGTTTTAATTGATTTTAGTAGTTTTAATTGTTTAAAAATTGTTTTTAGTGGTTTTAAAATTTTGAAAAATACTTTTTAGCTTAATTAGGGTATTTTTGAGGTTTACAAACTTTAAAATCTTGTTTGAGACTTTTTAATAATTAATTTTGATTTTTAGGGCTTTAATTAGCATTAAAAAGTCATTATCTAATTAATTAAAAGGTTTTGGCAAGTTTGGATTTTTTTGTAAACTCTTAGAATATTATTGTGGATTTTTGGTAATTTTTAGGAATTTTTAGGGTAAAATTTTAATTTTGGTACTTTTTACGATTTTACGTGTACACCTTTTTCGACTTAGTTTAATCCGTCTTCGTAACCGTCATTCTCTTTAATCTCATTTCTATTTTTCTTTCTCAACAATATAATCACAAATCTAATCCAAATCATTACACACATAACACACTAGCCTCCTTGAGAACGAACTCACTTTAGGGTCATTTACACACGGTTTTCCTAAATCGTCGTATTCATTACTTGCCCTATTTGCTCTCTTTTCCTAAAGAGTAGTAAAACTCAACTATCATTTTGGTGCCGCTGCCGGGGAGGCGTGTTGTGTTTTGATTGGAATTGTTGTTTTTATATACTAACCATAAATAGTATTTGTATTAGTAGCACTCTACTAATACGTATTATCAGTTTTCGGTTTTTGTGTGAATACTATTACTATAGTGTATATGTAGAACAATAATTCACAAGTACTCCAAATACGTGAGAAATCACAACCTTGACTTGGGAGGTCATTACCCAATCATTGTATTCGAATCTCAAACCAAAGAAAAAGGCAAAAATAGATAAATACTTTCGTGAAGCTCAATCTTGGAAAATACAAACTATAAGGTGGGTTAAGGCGGATATTATAAAATATATCCTAAGGAAAAAGGCTCTTAAGTGCTTCGCGCCGCCTCGTTTCCCCGCTTGCTTGTGAGTATTTGATTTTGAGAGCTAATCGAGGGTTTTGCCGCCCAAAGTATTACTAAGTATCATATATATTTTCTTTGTTTCCATTGATTAAACCCTCTTGAACGTTTTGGTGTTCCACCAACGTTCTAAAGTCATCGAAGGCGTTCACTTCACGTGATCGTTTTCATTCTTTGAGGCTTCTTTAATCAAGAGATTTTATTAAGGAGGAGATTTGTAGATTTGTGTCTACTTAATACATTCACCAAACTCCAAAAAGGTTAATACAATCAAAAACCACAAAAAAATTGAAAAATACAAAACACCAAAAAGAATCTTCTTTGCTCGTCCCCTCGTTGTACGTGACGTTTATGCAAACTCGTAATCAAGCAAGACGTGCAAGTAAACGAAAGAACAAAACTCCCACTCCCAATCTTTCTAGTGAGGAGTCTCCTATTGACGAACCCATTGTAAGAGAAGCACCAACCATGGCGAATCGAACTATGATGGAGTTACTTCAAGCACCCACCGAGGGTTATGGAGAGGCTATTGTGATTCCCGCTATCCTTGCGGAGAATTTTGAGGTGAAAACGGGTTTGTTGTCGATGATCCAAAACAACAAATTTCGTGGTGATAAGAAGGAAAATCCACACAACCATATCCGCCAATTCAATCGTCTTACCGCCACTTGCAAGTTTAAGGATGTCTCGAATGACTCGATTAAGATGATGCTTTTTCCGTATTCCTTAGCGGGGCCCGCTAAAATTTGGTTAGAGAAAGAGCCACCCAATTCTATATTGACGTGGAAGGATCTCGTGTCTAAGTTTGTGAACCAATTTTTCCGCCCTCTAAGACTACGCACTTGAAAAACGGGATTTCAAAGTTTTCACAAGAATTTAATGAAAGTTTTTCAACGGCTTGGAATAGGTTTAAGGAAATGTTACATGAATGTCCTCATCACGGTTTTTCCGACTTGCATCAAATTGACACGTTTTACAATGGACTTAATGATCATGAAAGGGATTATCTTAATGCCGCCGCGGGTGGTAATTTTTTGTGTAAAACGGTTGAGGAAGCTTTGGTGATAATTGAGAATAGGTCTAAGGTGTATAGTCCTCGTAGCACGTCTAGTGTTCGTAAGGCTTCGTCTTCGGCTTCACCTTCTTTGTCTACTACCATCGATGCTTGCCAAATTGAGGCGAACTTGGAAAATAAGATTTTTGATAAGCTTAAAGGACTTTTGATTGAGTTTAAAGTTGGTGAACAAAGTGCTCCCGCCACGGCTAAAGGGGTTGAGGTGTCTTGCATGTATTGTGGTGGAGGTCATGATTTCTCCGAGTGCATTACCAACGGTGGTAACACTTCGAGTGCCTTCGCGGCCACGGGAAAATACAACCAAAACGGTCAAGTTTCCCGCTCTAATCAATTGACTCCACCGGGTTTTTGTTCAAATCAAAATGCTAACAACAACTATCGCAACAATCAAGTTGGTTTCAAAAACAATTACAACAAGGGAAACTATGGGAATCAAGGGGCTAATAATCAAGTTTTAAACAAGAATCAAAATGATTTTCAAAACAACAACAAAGGTTTGCAAACATTGAAAGATCTTCCAAGTGAGTTTGTTGAATACGCTAGTGGGAATGATGCTAGGTTTGACAATATTCAAAGAGAAATCATTAGCCTAAGATCCGAGTTTAAGAACGACTTGAAGAAAGAGTTGAAAAATGAGTTAGCTAATGAACTTAAAATCCACACCAACAAGATGGAAGGAAATGTCACTAGGTTACAACAAAACCAACAAAAAATGGAACAAGGGCAACACGAGATTAAACAAGAAATGATTAAAGCCGAGAAGAGGAAATCCGTGTTTGAAGATAAAATCTCGTCTATGTTTGAGGCAATAATGTGTAAACCGTCTTCGAGTAGTCTTCCTAGCAACACCGTATCCAACCCTAAGGGTGAGATGAAAGTGATTACCACACGTAGTGGTAAGACACTTATGGAACCGACTCCTCAACCAATTGCTCCTATGGAGGAAGCAATTGAGAAAGAACCCGAGGTGGTGGTCCAGAAGGAGCATGTCCCAATCCCACGAAGTACCACTCATGCAACACCTACGGTTGACCCATTACCATCATTGGAACCCGAGATTCCAAAGGCTATGCCTACTATGCCTCAACCCACACCACCTTTGCCCTATCCATCGAGACTTAGGAAGGAGAAACGTCAAGAGCGCGACAATTATCAATTTGAGCTTTTTATGAAATGTTTTGTGATTTGCACCTTAATGTGAGTTTCGCCGATGCTTTGGTCATGATGCCTCGATTTACCGCTAACTTTAAGAGTATGTTGAACAACAAGGAGAAATTGCACCAAATGTCTAGTTGTTCATCGGTTTATCTTAATCGCATACCTCAAAAAGTCGGTGATCCCGGTAAATTTTTGATCCCTTGTGCAATCCAAGATATGGAGGAATTCTTCGCCTTGGCCGATCTTGGTGCTAGCATTAACTTGATGCCACTTGCAATCTTCAAGTCGCTCAATCTTCCTAATCTTACTCCTTCACTAATGTCTATCGAGTTGGCCGACCATTCCACGATTCCCGCATGTGGTTTGGCGGAAGACGTTTTTGTGAAAGTGGGGAAGTTCTACTATCCCGTAGACTTTATCGTTGTTGATATCCCCACGGATCCTCAAGTTCCTCTCATTTTAGGTCGTTCGTTTTTAGATACGTCTATGACTTTGATCGATGTTCATGCTAGAAAGATCACCTCACGTTTCAACGACGAGGAACTTGTTATAAACGCAACTCAAAACTCTCAAATTTCTCATGTTTATTCCGTTGCAACCATAAACCTCGTTGATATGATTGACGTGGTTTACGAGGAGTTTTCACAAGAAGTTCTAGGTTTTGGTGATGAAGAAACTAGTGGCAATCCCACTATGTTGGATCTAATTCTTGATAATTCGACACCAACCTTCACTCCATTTGAAGGTGGTGCTTTTACGTTGGAAGAATTCTATGTTCCACGTACTTGTAACAAAGACCTCGACAACGATGAGGACTTCTCGATTATCAAGGATTTTCTTAACGATTTCCCATTTCCTCCACCCGAGGAGGTTATGAGTATCGAGCCCAAATCTTCACTTGAGGAACCACCTATCATCGAGTTGAAAGATTTACCTCCTCATCTCGAATATGTCTATTTGGAGGAGGGCGACAAGTTGCCGGTTATTATTGCGAAGGAACTTTCGAATGATGAAAAAACCGCACTTGTCGATGTTCTAAAGGATCACAAAGGGGCAATTGCGTGGAAGTTATCCGACATTAAGGGAATCTATCCCAAGTTTTGTACCCACAAAATATTAATGGAGGAGGATTACAAACCCGTAATCCAAAGTCAAAGGAGGGTGAACCCCAAAATTCACGACGTCATCAAAAAGGAAGTCCTTAAACTCCTTGACGCGGGAATGATTTACCGTATTTCCGATAGCCCTTGGGTGAGTCCTATTCATTGTGTCCCTAAGAAGGGAGGGATGACCGTTGTGCCAAACGATGCCAACGAGTTGATTCCCACTAGACTCGTGACTGGATGGAGAGTGTGCATTGACTATCGTAAGTTGAATGAAGCCACTCGAAAAGACCATTTTCCCTTGCCCTTCATGGACCAAATGTTGGAGCGTCTTGCGGGAAACGATTTCTATTGCTTTTTAGATGGTTTTTCCGGTTATTTCCAAATTCCCATCGATCCTCGTGATCAAGAAAAAACTACGTTTACGTGTCCATATGGAACGTTTGCCTATCGTAGAATGCCATTCGGACTTTGTAATGCACCGGGAACCTTTCAAAGGTGCATGATGGCTATTTTTCATGATATGATCGAGAAGACGATGGAAGTCTTCATGGATGACTTTTCCGTGTTTGGTAGTTCGTTCACTTCGTGTTTGTCGAATCTTGAGAGAATGTTGAAACGTTGTGAGGAAACCAACCTTGTGCTCAATTGGGAAAAGTGTCATTTTATGGTTAAGAGTGGAATCGTCTTAGGGCACAAGGTCTCGAAAGCGGGGATTGAGGTAGATCAAGCTAAGGTAGACGTCATCGCCAAATTACCTCATCCCAAAACCGTTAAGGGAGTTAGGAGTTTCCTAGGCCACGCGGGCTTTTATCGTCGATTCATCAAGGATTTTTCAAAGATCTCTCGACCTATTACACATCTTCTTGAAAAAGAGGCACGTTTTGTCTTTGACGAAGATTGTGTACGAGCCTTTGAAATCCTTAAGAGGAAACTTACCGAAGCTCCCATTCTTGTTGCTCCCAATTGGAACCTCCCCTTTGAGCTCATGTGTGATGTTAGTGATTACGCTATTGGGGCCGTTTTGGGGCAACGTCATGATAAGCACTTCTTGCCTATTCACTATGCTAGCAAGACAATGACCGAGGCTCAACTAAAATACACTACAACGGAAAAGGAGTTCCTTGCCGTGGTGTATGCATTTGAGTAGTTCCGACCTTATCTCGTCTTAGCTAAATGCATAGTGTATACGGATCATTCGGCTATCAAGTATCTCATGGCAAAGCAAGATGCTAAGCCTAGATTACTTCGTTGGATTCTCCTCCTTCAAGAATTTGATCACATCATCGTTGAAAAAAAAGGAGCCGAGAATCTAGCGGCCGATCATCTTTCTCGTTTGGAAGATCCTCACCAAAGTGTTTACGAGCCCAAGAAAATCACCGAAACATTTCCGCCTGAAACACTTGGTGTAGTGAATTCTAAGCTTGATTCTTCCACCCCATGGTTTGCGGATTTTGCAAATTACCATGCGGGTAACTTCATCATTAAGGGTATGACGACTCAAGAAAAACGAAAATTCTTTCGTGACGTCAAGTTCTATTTTTGGAACGACCCTTACTTGTTTTGAACTTGTGCGGATCAAATCATCTGACGTTGTGTATTTGGCACCGAAGCTTCTAACATCCTTAGAGCTTGTCATGAGGGACCCACGGGTGGTCACCACGGTGCTAATCTCACGACTAAGAAGGTGTTTGATACCGGCTTCTTTTGGCCTACTATTACCGAGATGCACAAGATCTTGTGAAGTCATGTGATTCATGCCAATGACAAGGAAAAGCCTCACAAAAAGATGAAATGCCACAAAATATCATTCAAGTGTGTGAGATCTTTGACGTTTGGGGTATAGACTTTATGGGGCCGTTCCCATCATCTCGTGGTAATAAGTACATTCTCGTTGCGGTTGACTACCTATCTAAGTGGGTGGAGGCCAAAGCCTTGCCCACCAATGATGCTCGTGTGGTAGTCAAGTTTTTGAAAAGCTTGTTTCTCGGTTTGGAACCCCTCGTGCGATCATAAGCGATCGTGGAACCCATTTTTGTAACGACCAATTCGAAAGGGTCCTAAGGAAATATGGGGTTACACGTCGGCTTTCTACGGCTTATCACCCACAAACGAGTAGGCAAGTCGAGGTTTCAGACCGAGCGTTGAAGAGGATTTTGGAGAGATCCGTTGGGGAAAACCGACAATCTTGGTCGGATAAGTTGGACGATGCTTTATGGGCCTTTAGGACCGCTCATAAGACGCCCATTCGGTGCACTCCCTATAAGCTTGTGTATGGAAAGAATTGTCATTTGCCTATCGAGTTAGAACACAAGGCTTATTGGGCCCTAAAGCATTGTAATGATGATATGGAGACCGCGGGAAAACACCAGAAAATGCAATTGAATGAATTGGATGAATTGAGGGACATTTCTTATGAAAATTCATTGATTATAAATAAAAAAACTAAAAAGTTGCATGATTCTAAAATTAAAAACCGGGTTTTTAACATTGGGGATCAAGTTTTGCTTTTTAATTCTCGCTTGAAAATCTTTTCCGGTAAGTTGAAATCCCGTTGGTCCGGTCCATTCACCGTGACTCAAGTGTTTCCGTATGGGACCATCGAGCTAGCTCAATATGATGGTCCTAACTTCAAGGTGAATGGACATAGGTTGAAGCACTACTTTGGCGGGGAAGTTCCATCCTTGAACTACCTCGACCAAGTCACCTTCCCCAATGATAATTAGTATAGAGGGGATCGAGTCAAGCTCATGACTCGGTAATCAAAAACGAGGTGCCTCGTGGGGGAATCCCATGCTTATCCTATGTACATATTATCGCATTCTAATGTAGTTAACGTGTGGGGATTTGTGCCCTTCCAACCTTTGTTTCGTGGTTGTTTGTGAATTATGGACTTTAGATGATCATGATCTTCACGATTAGAGCCTCTCGTGTTCGTTTATGGGAGCACTCGATCGTTTGATTTGAAGACTTTCTCAATATCCATGATATATCCTTTGATGTTCTAACCTTAGGTTTTTAGCACACTTCATAAACGGCTATTAATTTATTGGTTACACCCTTTCCATGCTAGATTAGGCATTCGACTACGTCTCTAGTATGGGGGTGTTTGCACCCCTAGACTCGAAACATTGAGGACAATGTTTAACTTTAGTATGTGGGGGGGGGGGGTGAATAGATACTTGCCTTGCCAAACCTTCACGCTTTCCAAAGTTTATCTTTTTGTTTATCGTTTTGTTGCAAAATAAGGCTAAAAATGGCCAAATTTTTAAAATTTTTCTCATGTTTTATAAGTGTTTGAAGACACGAATGTAGATTTTCCGATGGCGAGAATAAGAGTAATTTTTGACTCGACCGTGCGTGTTGAGCACTTAGCTTTGATTCCTTAACTACACATTAGGCTAAGTCTCTTAAATGAGGACGAGAAATGATAGGGTTAATTATAAGTTACTATGCTAAACGTAGAGTACTCGTATTCTTTCAAAAACTCATGTGTTCTCGTTGTTTGCTTATTCTCCCTTCGCATGTAAATATTTTTTGCTTAATAAATATTGACTTAGCGGTTTAGTTGGGATTGTTGGGTTTCTAGTCTTTTCTAGTAGCTTCCGTGTAATTAAATTGGGAAGACATTAAGGTATCGCCAGCGTCACGGTTTTGAAGTATTGGCACCCGAATAATCAAAAGCTTCACCCAATAATAAGATCTCAAGTGATAACCTAAATCAAGCAAACAATTTGAAGCCCCACAAGGCCGAAAAATCTATGCAAAATTGAAAGTGAATCAAGCCTTAATCTTCGAAGCTTTAAAGATCCAAAATTCGCCTTAGCGTGAGGATATACGTCTTTGGCTAATAAAACTACCGATGAGGTGGATAATAAAAGGCAAGGCAAGACCGAAGTCATAATAAAAGCTTCATGGCGAAGTTGAATAAAAGATGGAGGTAAACCAAAGATAATAAGGCCCTTCCGTTAGGGGGCGTATAAAAGTCTTGGTAATAAGTCTCATGTTCAAAACCGTTATAAAACCGTGTTTATCGATTCTTCTTGTCAACTTAATTTTTTGACATCGTTGTCTATTAGGAGGGGTTATTGATTTGATGGTCTTGGTTACACCGTTAGGACTCTATTTTTAGACCTAAATCTCTATTATCAAATAAGTCAAACAATGTATCCTCGTGAAACATTCAAGACAATATAAAATATAAGAGATACAACTTAGGAATAATGGGAGGATAAGTACGTGATTAGGGCATATGAGTAGTGTTAGCATTACTAACTTATAATAACAATGATCTCGTTGCACGCTTGGCATGGAATTGGGGTGAAAAACGAGGACGATGAAATTATTTCTAACGAAGCATTCACGTGTTCTTATTCTATGAACCTAAACGTCCCATTTTGCGATGAAAATCATACATTATGTCTAAAACACAAGTAGTAGTAGAAATAGTAGTAGTGTAGCTAGTTTAGCGTTCAATAAAGTGAATAAAAATGAATTTTGGAAATGCTACGATACTTTATTCTCGTATTGCGTGAGGGCACGGCAATGGTTTAGTATGAGGGAGTGATGAGACTGCTTTTATACATAGTCTCATCTTCCAAATAGGGCTTAAAATGCATTAAATATCATCAAAATACCCATATATATGCTTGTGTTTGTTGCTTGTGTATTTTAGGTACGGATATTGAGAAAATGACAAAAGATCACAAGAATCATGCAAAAACGAACACGGGAAACGAAGCCGCACAATGAACCAAGCCCTAATGAAGACTTTCCCAAGATAAACCCTTGAAGATTTGAAGAATTATGAAGAAGGGTCCTCCAATATGGAAGAATTGACACTTTATACCCTTGTATCTTCATAATTACAAGATTGGTCCCTAAAGTTTGTCAAAATTACAAAAAGGGCCCTCCACTTTAAAGATTTGTCAAGTTTAGCCCCTCAACAAAGCTAAATTGTCAACCATTATCCTCCATAAAGTCAAAGACATTATGAAGTCCTTCAAAGTACAAGAAATTATAAGTTTGGTCCTTTGAAAATCCCAAAATTACAAAAAGGACCCTTGACTTTCAACATTTGGCAAGAATAGTCCCTCAATCATCAAGACCTGGCAATTTTAGTCCTCCAAAATGTCAATTATACAAGTCTAGACCATTATCATTGAAGAAAATACCAAACCAGTCCTTCAAGAATGTAAAAATGGCAAGAAATACCCCTGAAAATACTTTGGAAAAGTATTTGGGGCAAAAGTGTGAAAAGAAAACTTGAAATACAAAGGATTCGTATTTTTGGCTGGTTATTTACAAAATGAAAGGAAAAGGAAAGAATAGGGGCTAAATCTGGCAGACAAAGAAAAATACCTAGACCACACTCCTTGTGACACCTGTCCCACTCACCAAAACCCTCCAATCAGCTTCACCCATTCCTCCACCTTATCCATCCACTCACCAGATTAATTAACTAATTAATTAGTTAGTTAAAACACGCGCCTAACACATATTTAAAAACCAAAACAGATTAAACATCATGTTCTTGGTGTTCTTCATCAAATTGGGTTTTCTTAATCCTGTTTAAATTAGCCCCTAAGATTGTCCAGATTTATGATTAAGGTGACCTTAATCACATCCCAACTTTCAAAAAGTCTGCCACGTCACCACCCAGCTCACAAGATTCTCCTGTTTTTCACCTTTGGACAAGAAGACTAGAAGAGGAGAGACATCCAACGTCCAAGGATCCTGCTTACATCCTAAGCTTAATTTTCACCCTTTGATCAAGTTTTCACACTGCCAACTCATGCTACAAGCCAAATTCAGTCACATGATCCTCAAAAGTTCAAAAAGCTACAAGGGCAATTTTGGGACTTCAAGCATTAGGGTTTAGAGTTTTTAGCTGTTCTTAGTTCACATGTAAGGCTATATATAAAGCCATAAGGTCCAACTTAGACGTTGCTTTTGGTTTTTCCTTGTTCAAACACTTGTAAATCCCTTTTTAGTTTTATGAAATTTGAGTTAAGTGTTTTGAAGAAAGACCAAGTGCCATCTTATTATTGCTTGTTTATGTTCTTAGTTTACTTATTTTGAAGTTAAAAACCTGTTTTCAAAAGAGGAGTGTGCAAAAGTTTGCACATTTTCTTCATTTTCTTGATATTTTGCTAAGTTCTTGTTTCAACCTTGGAATTCTTGGGTTATAGGGCTGATCATAGCATCCTAATTGAGTTGATTAAGGTGTGGTGAGGCTTATAACTTGGGGATAATCAAGGGTGGGGTAACAAGGTTGCATTAATCAAGATTTTTCAAGTTTCTGATTTTATACTTGTGCTTCTAACCTTGTTGATTCTTAGCAGGCTTCGTTGTGGAAGCTTGTGCTTGTTCTTGCTAGCACATAAGCTCAAAATTCGTGGGTGTGGATGTACATCCATGAGGTACACACCCTTAATCCCAAAATCTGATAATACTTTGGATTTTTGTGATATTTGAGTGTTGCCTTTGTTCTTGTGTATTTTGTGGCTTGTACTTGCTTGAATCTGTTAATCTTACTTTATAATGTGTTTATCTGAGCTTGGGTGGTCTTGAATCTCACTTTTCCTTTGAAAATTTTGATTTTGAAAAGATAAAGGGGTGTTTAGGTCTACCTGTTTGTGATTGCATCTTGCTATTGTGTTGTGGAAAGTTTGAGTTTGTGTTCTATATCTGATATATGCTTGGTTGAGAGTGTTTTACTGCAAGTTTTTGGGTTTGAAGCCTTGAATCAAACAATCTACTATATAATCTTTGTTACTGCCTGTTTTGACCTAGGATTTTGGGAACACTTAGTGTGTATGCATGCTTAGGGCTAAAACTGGTTTAAACAAAGTCATTATAACCTGTTTGAGAGATTTGAGGTGTTGAATATGGCTTAAGTGTCAAATACATCAGCAAAGTGTAAAACTGCATGTGTTAGTGTTCATCAGTAACATTCATTGGCTTGAATCTTGCTTAATTCTTTGAATCATTGCATGAAACCTGTTTAGACTTGCTTATTGGAGTTTATAATAGCTTGTTTATGCATTTGGTTGAATTTGGTTGGCTGATTTGTGCTAAAACTGTTTATAAGTGCTCAACTGCTTATTTGTTCATGTCTGTATCATATCTGGGACTTTATTGATTAAACTGTATCAATTGGGTGTTTGTGATTGTGATATTTTTATTGTTCTTGACTCCTTTTGATCCAAAGATCATTTGGGTGCCTTTGTGTAATCTGAATCTCCAAAAAAGTCACTAAAGACAAAAAGTCAAACAAGTCAAGCAGTGGAAAAAGTTTCCATTGCTCAACACTCAAAACTAGCCCCTGCTAGTGTAAAATTGAACTCAGCTTATCAATAAGCTATTCTAGCTTATCCAGACTTGCAAAAACTTATTTTTTGTGATAGGTCTTCATTATTTGACCCATTTGAGTAGACTGGAGCTTATCAGACTTTGACTTTGACTTTTTGCTAGAAAACCAACTTATTTGACATTTACATAAGTGCTTATTTGCTTTTTCCAGCTTATTGAGTCAGCTTATTTGAAAACTCTTTGTTGATTTTGCTTAATTAAGTCATTTAGAAGCTATAGAAACTTGAATCAGCACTTGGGGTGGCCTAGAACTCAAAAACGACTATTTTGTCGTTTTCTGTAGATTGCTTATTGCATTTTCAGGCTTATTCCTTGGGCTTATTTCAAATTTCTTTTTGCAGAAGTCTTATTTAGGTCAAAAGAAGCTTGTGTGTCAAATTTTAGCTTATGGCATTGGCTTATAGCTTAATGGGCCAAAAAGCCCATTAAGAATAAGCTGTTTGGTATAAGCTAGCTTATTTCACACTTTCAGCTTTTGGGCCTTTGGAAAAAGTTGTTTAAAATCAAATTTTGAGTCAACCTGTGCTTTTTGGGCTTATTTTGAACACTTTTTGTTATTGGGCCCAAATTTGGCCCAATAAGGTACTGTTGGGTTTAGCCCATTTTCTAGGCCCATTAAGGGTATTTAGGTAATTTCACTTTCATTTCTGAGTTATTTAGGTTAAATTAAGCTAGTTTGCAAGTTTTTTGAATTTTTTTTATGATTTTTGGATTTTTAATATCATTTTAATATTATTTTATTATTAAGAATTAAAAGTCTGATTTTCTAAGTTTTTATATTTTTCCTAGGTTCTAAACATTTAATTAGGAATTTTGAAACTTTCCAAATATTTTTAGAGTCTTTTAATTATTTTCTAGAATTAATTTAAGTTTTAATTGATTTTAGTAGTTTTTAATTGTTTAAAAATAGTTTTTAGTGGTTTTAAAATTTTGAAAAATACTTTTTAGCTTAATTAGGGTATTTTTGAGGTTTACAAACTTTAAAATCTTGTTTGGGACTTTTTAATAATTAATTTTGGTTTTTAGGGCTTTAATTAGCATTAAAAAGTCATTATCTAATTAATTAAAAGGTTTTGGCAAGTTTGGATATTTTGTAAACTCTTAGAATATTATTGTAGATTTTTGGTAATTTTTAGGAATTTTTAGGGTAAAATTTTAATTTTGGTACTTTTTACGATTTTACGTGTACACCTTTTTCGACTTAGTTTAATCCGTCTTCGTAACCGTCATTCTCTTCTAATCTCATTTCTATTTTTCTTTCTCAAAAATATAATCACAAATCTAATCCAAATCATTACACACATAACACACTAGCCTCCTTGAGAACGAACTCACTTTAGGGTCATTTACACACGGTTTTCCTAAATCGTCGTATTTATTACTTGCCCTATTTGCTCTCTTTTCCTAAAGAGTAGTAAAAACTCAACTATCACACCGTAAGATCAAAATGAAGAAAGAGAGAGATGGATTCAAGGGCCAAGATCATAGATTCGTCTCAACAAACCTTTTCAGCAGCCTTGGGAGTTTGGCTATAAAACCCCCCCTCTTCTTAGTGTATTATTCATCCTATTTTTTACTTTTCAGTTATGATGTCAAAATAGAGTTAGGAGTAATTGTAATTTTATTTTCATAGTATTGTAATTATATTAAGTGATTAATAAAAGTTTTTATTGATTTAAATTTGTCTCTATTTTATTTACTGTGAAAGGTTTTACTACAATTATTCTTTTAATCATCTGTTTGATAACATATAAATGTTATTTAATTAAGCTAAATCATAGCTTATACTAAATAATATAAGTAAAATTTGGGAACAATTTATCCCCACTGAATAAATTTATGAGTGAATGAAAGTTGGTTCGATTTAATGGTGGTTCAATATCACTATTATTGTTCGAGGGATTGTGGTTCGAGAGTAGTGAAGTGGTGACGAGATTTAGTTCATGGTTCGAAGCTGTTGATGGTTTTTGGTTCGAAGGTGGTGTTGCTTGAAAATAATATGTTTTTAATATCTAAAATGTTGTTATAAGGAGGTTTAAATCTGAGCTTGTTTTAACTGATTTAAAATGGTTTTCAACTGATGTCAAAATTGAGTTATAGGAGGATCTGAGTTGTGAATTAGCTATTTTGATGTTGAATTGATTTTCCTTTTAGACTCATAGCTTGCTGATAAGTTTGACTTTGCTATAGTAATATTGTTTTGCTGTAATTATTTGAGTTTTAATCTGCTTAGAGATGGTTTGCCTTGTTAAGTTTATTGCTGAGAGTTGATATTTGCTTTTAGTCTTATGGATTTTTGGTTTTACTGAGTTTAATGTTCAAGTTTGTGTATACTGATATATGCTTGGCCATTTTCTCATTTTGCTAAGTTTTGGTCATTGCACATACCTGCTGGATTTATTGGTTTAGTTTAGCTGATATAAGTTTAGTTTTGCTGTGTGGTTTATTTTGCTAATTACAAAAGCTATCAGACTCAATTGGTTAGATAGTATTTAAACTGATATTTTTCAGTCCAAATAGCAGTCACAAAGTCACTCCTGTGACGTTTATAAAGTTTTCTGTCCAAAATAAATAACCACAAAAAAGTGTGTCCCTCATGGGATTCGACCTCGTGACATCACGGGTAACAACCCAACGCTCTAACCATTTGTTCTAGCTCCTTATTTGAGTTTTAATATTGTTTCTTTAATTAATATAGGCTCTTTAATTAGGCTGTCAGTTTTATTTATTAGTTTTAAATACAAGTTTTTATTTAGTTAATTTTAATTAATAGTCTTATAAAATTACTTTTATTAAGTTTTAAATAAAAAATATATATTTTATTATTTTAAAATTTTAAAACTAATTTTAATAAATTGTTTTTATAAAGTTCTTAAATAGAGATAAATTTTAGTATTTTAGAAATTTTAAATTAGAATTTAAAATTAGTTTTTTTAATTCAAATTTTAATTAAATTAGATTTTAATAAAAATAGATTTAAATTAGATTTTGTTTAGATAAAAAGTTTTAGTTAAATATTAAATAGATTTAATAAGATTTAAAAAATCTTAAATAATTCTAAATTAGTTAAATTAGTTTTAATAAAATTTTTAATTAGTGTAAAAGTAAATTTGATTATATAGTTAAAGTTTTATTTAGTTTTTAATAATATAGTTGAATTTAATTTTAAATAATTGCTTTTAAATAGAATAATGGGAAACAATTCATGCACTTAGGATTTAATTTGTAGGATTCAATTTAAGTTTTAAAATACCGATAACCCATTTGAATCAGTTGTCCAAATCGAAACAATACGTCTCAAATTCACTCGATCTTCGTGTACAACGAACTTGGTTCATCATCGTGTTTAATTAAATCCGTCTTTGGTGAATTTAGTCTATTACTTTTTCCTAAAGGTAATTTTCTAAGTTTACCCTATGACGTATCTAATTAATATACATTCCACGACACATCAAAAATTTTGGCGCCGCTGCCGGGGATCTTGTGTACGATTCGTTTCCTTGAGATTTGTTGATCATTGATTTGAAGACCCTTTCCGTCCTCGGAAAGTTTTGTTATTTTTCTATTATTATAGTATGTATCATTTTTCATGTTTTTCATGTTTTTTGTGATTATTGTATTATATTACGTAGAACAATAAATTTACCTACTTCCAAATAAGACCTTAGTTGGGATTTCATCACCTAGCTATTGTATTCGAATCCAAAACAAAAAAAAAGGCAAAAAAGATAAATACTAATAAAAAGTTTGAACTCGATTTATACAAACTATAAGGTGGGTATAAGGCGACGTGCTATAAAAGGCCATCTAAGGAAAAAGGTTTTTATGTGCTTTGTGCCACCTTGTTTCCCCGCTTGCTTGTGTGTATATTGAGAGGGACGACCGATTATTGGTTTGCCAACTCAAATAAAATTATATCTTATTTTTGTAGTTTACTTATTGAACCTCGAGACGTTTAGGTTTTCACCTATCGTTTCAATGTCGACCGAGGGTAGATTACTTCCATAGTAGTTATCCTTATTCCTTGTTTTTTTATCAATCTTTTTGATTGAGCAATAGCAAATAAAAATACCAAAAATAATCTTCTTCTTGTCTAATTTCTTTTCTTCAACCCTCTAAAATTCTCGTTACTTTGGTTTATGCAATTACGATCTTCTCGCCTTTCGATTGATTACAGTAGGCTTGAAAACATTCCTCGTAGAAATAGAAATCGTCAACAACGAATAGTGGAACCCGAGCTTCCACCTATTGTTGTAGAGATGGCCGATAACCGAACAATGGAGGAATTTCTCCGTGCACCCACCGAAGGGTATGGGGAAGCAATCATTGTGCCGGCTATTTTGGCGGATCATTATGAGATTAAGTCGGGTCTTTTATCACTCATTCGTGCCGACCAATGTCGTGGCAATGAGACCGATATCCCACACTCTCACATTCGGTATTTTCATCGTATTACCTCGACTCTCAAGTTTAGAGATGTGCCGAATGACGCGATTAAGCTCATGCTTTTTCCGTACTCGCTCGAGGGTAACGCTAAGATTTGGTATGAGAAAGAACAACCGGGCTCGATTTTGACATGGGATGATTTAGTGTCTAAGTTTATGAATTACTTCTTTCCACCATCCAAAACAACACACTTTAAGAACGATATCACTAGATTTGAACAAAAAGTGCATGAATCGTTTGGGGTTGCTTAGGAAAGGTTTAAAGATTTGTTAAGACAATATCCACACCACGGTTTCTCGGAATTGCATCAAATCAATACTTTTTATAATGGACTTAATATGGTTGAACAAGATTCTTTAAATGCCGTCGCGGGTGGTGATATTTTAAGAAAAACTCCGAGAGACGCGTGGGGTATAATTGAGAATAATTCTAGAGTGCAATATTCACGAAACACACCAGTTGTTTCCAATGTGAATTCATCTAATACCGAGATTACTAGATTGGACTCTAAGATCGATAATGGATTTGCTACATTGTTGAATTAGATTAGGAAGAATCCTCATGGATCGATTAATATGGTTGAGAATTTTTGTGTATCATGTGGTGGAGCACATCCTAATTATGCTTGTTCAACCACGGGGTTTGATCAAGCTAGTGCTTTTGCCGCGACGGGAACTTATGGCCCTAACGGTCAAGTTCCTCGTCAAAATCATGTTGCTCCACCGGGTTTTACACCGGTTCAAAATAGGTACAACAATGGAAACAATGGGAATAACTTTAACCGTGGTAACCAAGGGAATTTCAATCAAGGAAATGGTTTTAATGCTAATCAAAACAATCAAGGTTTTCACAATAATCAAAATGATTTGTCAAGCTACACGAATGAGGCAAATTTGAAAGCTTTTCAAAACAATATTCAAGGACAAATGGCAACTTTGAAAAATTAGTTTCAAAATACGATTCAGGGGCAAAATAACAAGATTGAGCTTAATCAACAAAGACTAGAGCAAAACCAAAACCGTTTTGAACAAAGATTAGAGAAAAGTCAAAATCGTATGCAACAAAGTTTGGAACAAGGTCAAAACAAATTGCTTTCGATGTTTGAGTCTTTTATGAGCAAACCCTCCTCTTCTTCGGGTGGCTTACCTAGCAACACCATTAGAAACCCGAAGGGTTAGATGAAAGCTATAACCACACGTAGTGGGAAGGCTTTAGACGGAAAAGGAAATTCCTATTCCACCAAAGGTAGACCAATTGCCTATTCCGGAACCTGAGCTTCCGAAGACTAAACCCACACTACCCTACCCTTCGAGACTTAACAAAGAGATGCTCCGCGAAAAGACCAATGCTCAAATGTCTACGTTTCTTGAGGTGTTTAAAAAAATGTATATTAATCTTAGTTTCGCGGATGCATTGCTTAACATGCCTAAGTTTGCTTCAACAATGAAAAGGATGATGAACGATAAAAAGAAATTGGTTGAAGTGTCTACATCTTTAAATGAAAGTTGTTCCGCAGTTCTCCTTAAAAAGTTTCCCAAAAAGCTTGGATACCCCGGTCAATTTGTGATACCATGTGATTTCCCTAATATGGAAGAATGCTTAACATTAGTCGATCTTGGCGCTAGCAATAATTTGATGCCTCTTTCCGTATGGAAAAGGTTATCACTTCCCGAGATTACACCTACTAAGATAACTCTCGAGCTAGCGGATCGATCGACCGCCTTTCCAAAAGGTATAGCCGAGGACGTGTTAGTCAAAGTAGGAAAGCTCATCTTCCTAGAGGATTTTGTAATTTGTGATTATCCGGAAAATTCTCGTGTTCCTCTTATTTTGGGAAGACCGTTTTTAAATACGGCTAGTTCTATAGTTGACATGAGAGCGGGGAAATTGACTTTACGTTTTGATGATGAAAGTACCAAACTTTATGTTGGTAGTATCTCGAGACCTTCTTCCGAGTACGACGGGGAATCAATCAATCAAATTGAAGTGATTGATGTTGCAAGTGAAGAAGTTTCGCAAGATATGCTTGGTTTTTCGGATATTCCAAAAGTGGCAATCCCACATCATCAAATCCGATTATCTCTTTGGCTAAACCTCCACTCACTCCATTTGAGGGAGGGGACTTCGTTCTAGAAGAGCTCAAGGATAACGGTCATTCAAAAATCGATAAGGAAATTGATGATTACCTTAGCAAACCATTCGATCCTAGTGAGTTTGATAGTGAGAATTTTGATCCCGAGGGAGATATTGCATTGATTGAAAAGTTGTTGAATATAGATCCTTTTGAATCACAACCTATGGAATTAAAATTTGTGAATGAAAATGAGACTAAAGTGAAAACATCTATTGAGGAAGCACCCGAATTAGAACTTAAGGAACTTCCCACTCATTTGGAGTATGCTTTTCTTGAAGGAACGGATAAATTACCGATGATTATTGCTAAGGGATTAAAGGAACATGAAAAGGATGAACTTATTAAAGTGCTTAAGAAACATAAACGGGCCATTGCATGGAAAATCTCTGACATTAAGGGTATAGATCCAAAATTTTGTACTCATAAAATTCTAATGGAGGAAGATTATAAACCCGCTATCCAAAATCAAAGAAGGGTCAATCCAAAGATTCATGAGGTGATCAAAAAGGAAGTTACTAAACTTCTAGACGCCGGAATGATCTACCCTATCTCGGATAGTCCATGGGTTAGTCCCGTGCATTGTGCTCCAAAGAAAGGAGGAATGCCGGTTGTTACTAATGAGGATAATGAATTGATTCCTACTAGACTTGTGACCGGTTGGCGTGTTTGTATCGACTATAGGAAGCTTAATAATGCCACTAGGAAGGATCATTTTCCATTACCTTTTATGGATCAAATGTTAGAAAGGCTAGCCGGAAATGAATTCTATTGCTTTTTGGATGGATTTTCCGGCTATTTCCAAATCCCCATTGACCCTCGTGATAAAAAAAACCACATTCACTTGTCCTTATGTAACATTTGCTTATCGTCGAATGCCTTTTGGACTATGCAATACTCCGGGGACATTCCAAAGGTGTATGATGGCCATTTTCCATGATGTGATTGAAAAAACAATGAAAGTTTTCATGGATGATTTCTCGGTTATTGGGGAGTCTTTCACTTCATGTCTCTCTAACTTGGAAAGAATGTTGCAACGTTGTGAGGAAACGAATCTTGTGCTTAATTATGAAAAATGTCACTTCATGTGCAAATAGGGAATTATGTTAGAACATAAGATCTCTAAGGCCGGTATTGAGGTTGATAGGGCTAAAATTGATGTGATTGCCAAATTACCTCCACCCACCACCGTTAAGGGAGTTAGGAGTTTTCTCGGCCATGCCGGCTTCTATGGACGTTTTATCCAAGACTTCTCTAAGATAGCTCAGCCTATGACCCATCTTTTGGAAAAGGAGACTCCATTCCTCTTTTCGGATGAGTTTATTCAAGCCTTTGAGATGCTTAAAAAGAAATTAACCGAATCACTAATTTTAGTTGCTCCGGATTGGAACCTACCTTTTGAAATTATGTGTGATGCTAGTGATTACGCGGTAGGTGCGGTTTTGGGGCAACGTAAGTCAAAACATTTCTTGCCTATACACTATGCAAGTAAGACTATGACGGATGCTCAAACAAAGTACACTACAACGGAAAAGGAGTTACTTGCCGTTGTGTATGCTTTTGAAAAGTTTAGACCATATCTCGTCTTGTCTCAAACCATAGTGTATACGGACCACTCGGCTATCAAATATCTTTTTAATAAACAAGATGCTAAGCCGAGGTTTCTCTGGTGGATTCTCCTCCTTCAAGAATTTAATTACAAAATTCTAGACAAAAAAGGATCCGAGAATCTCGCGGCCGATCATCTATCTCGACTTGAGAATCCTCACCAAAGCGATCGAGAGAATAAGGAAATCAATGAAACATTTCCTTTTGAGACGCTTGGTATGATTGCTTTTCGTGGTGATGACAGTACCCCATGGTTTGCGGACATTGCAAATTACCATGCAGGGAAATTTGTGATCAAGGGTATGTCGTCCCAACAAAAAAGAAAGTTTTTCAAGGATATATCCTATTACTTTTGGGACGACCCCTATTTGTTTCGTATGTGCGCGGATCAAGTGATTCGTAGGTGCGTGTTTGGTAAGGAAGCTTAAGATATTCTTAAATCTTGTCATGAGGGACCCACTGGGGGACATCATGGTGCCAACGCCGCCGCGAAGAAAGTCTTTGATGTCGGCTTCTTTTGGCCTTCCATATATAGTGATGCCCAAGACTTGATCAAGACTTGTGATGCTTGTCAACGTCAAGGAAAGAACTCACAAAGGGATGAAATGCCTCAAAACATTATCCAAGTTTGTGAAATCTTTGACATTTGGGGGATCGATTTTATGGGGCCATTTCCATCATCGAAAGGAAATAAGTATACTCTCGTAGATGTAGACTATTTTTCTAAATGGGTTGAAGCTAAAGCTTTGCCCACGAATGATGCTCGAGTTGTGGTGAAATTTTTGAAACAACTCTTCGCTAGGTTTGGAACTCCACGGGCTATCATAAGTGATCGTGGGACCCATTTATGTAATGAACAATTTGAAAAAGTTCTAAATAAATATGGTGTCACTCATCGACTTTCGACGGCCTATCACCCTCAAACGAGTGGTCAAGTAGAGGTTTCAAATCGAGCTCTTAAGAGAATTTTGGAGCGTTCTATTGGAGTAAATCGCACTTCATGGTCGGATAAATTGGATGATGCATTGTGGGCTTTCCGTACGGCTTACAAGACGCCAATTGGTTGCACACCATTTAGGTTGGTCTACGGAAAGGCATGCCACTTGCCAATTGAACTCGAACATAAGGCGTATTGGGCTCTTAAGCATTGTAACTTTGATTTGAGGACCGCGGGTGATCATCGCAAGGTTCAATTGAATGAACTAAGTGAATTAAGGGATCAAGCTTATAAAAATTATTTGATCTATAAAGAGAAGACTAAGAGGATTCATGACTCTAAGATCAAAAACCGCATTTTCAATGTTGGTGATCAAGTCCTCTTATTCAACTCTAGACTTAATATTTTCTCGGGCAAGCTTAAATCCTGTTGGTCCGGACCATTCACCATTTCAAAAGTTTTCCCTTATGGCACCGTTGAGCTAGCTCAAAAAGACGGTCCTAACTTTAAGGTGAATGGTCATCGTGTGAAACATTACTTTGGAGGGGACATACCTACGGAGGTTGTTCCAGATCTTCAAACTTTCCCTAAGGACCAATGAATGCGGGGATCGAGTCGAGATCATGACTCGGTTAACAAAAACAAGGTGCCTTGTGGGGGAGTCCCATACATTCTATCTTCTATCTATTTTCTAACACTAATAAGGCTTGATGTTTCAAGCTCGTGCTCGTGTTTTGTTGTGTTTTGAAACTTAGGTATAACCCTAATCATTGAAGAATCTCGTGTTCGGTTTTTGCCGGTCCACTTGATCTTCCTTATTTTGATTGTAAAAAGGGGCACACTCTCTATCCTTTGACTTTTATCGACTAACGTTTTATCTTGAAGCATAATTAATAAACGGCTTATAGATTTGCGTGCTCTTTCCATGTTAGGATTTTACATTAGACTCTTCGTATTTTAGCAAGGGGGTGTTACTCTTGAGCTAAGAAACATTGAGGACAATGTTTGGTTTTAACATGGGGGAGTCAATTGATATAATCGCTTGCAATTGCTTTTTTCGTGTCTTAACGTAATCGTTTTTCTCGTTTTTCATAAAAATTTAAAATTTTTAGTGTTATTTTAAGTTTTAATAAAGGAAAATAAGTGCTTTTGACACAAATGTAGGCTTTCTGTTGGTGAAAATAAAAATAGTTTTTGACTCGACTCGGTTTTTACCTTAGCTTTTCCTTAACGTATTTGAATTAAATTTTGCTAGGCTTTTATATAGGGAACTTTAAAACGTGAAAGTCTTAACTCATACGGGTTAAGAACAAGAACTTTTCGCAAGTTCCTATAATTGATCCTAGAAAGTCGTTTATCAAGGGAACTTTAAAACGCAAATTTTAAGACTTGAAAAAGTATAAGAAGATGCAAGATCCTATAGATGACTTGGAAACCCAAAACTTTGATTTAATAGGCTAAGTATACATTGATTTCACATTTTTGAAATTTTACAATATGAAGAATAAGAGATGATGTAGTTTAATCATAAGTTTCTAAAATTAATTCTTCATTGTGTAAGTATTTTTGTTTTTTATTTAATCTCCTCGTATTTATTTTTCACGCTTGAATAATTATTTGCTTAATAAATGAAGTTTTTAGCGGTTTAGGCTTAATATCTTAACTCGTAACTCCTTCTTTTTCTTCCCTTGTAATTAAAGTGAGAACACATTAAGGGTGTCAGCGTCATGGAATTTTGATCATGGGATTGCGGAAATTTGGCTTACTATAAATATCATAATAATAAGAAGAATAAATAAAAACATGTTCTTTATGAGCCTTCGGGTGGGAGTCATGTAGCACTAACCTTGTCATTAGAGACTTAGGGTGTATGGCATGGGGACGTGTTGAATAAAAATTGCTTCATCATCATGAGCCATAAGGTGGGATGGTGAATGTCAATTCCCTTATTTTTGTCCAAGGAGCCTTCGGGTGTGGATTTTAAATAAGGATCACAATTGTATCTTAAAGAGCCACAAGGTGATATGATGTAATTGTTGCTAACTCTATTAATAAGGTCATAATTGACTTTGGAAGTTTTATTGTTTCTTTAAGTAATCCTATTAGCCAAATTTCGGGTCCGGGGATTTATCCCTCAAATCGTGTTAAGTTATCCTTGATGTGGGCTTTCTTTAGTGACAACGGTTTTTGAAGTCGAGGTTAGGTTTTGATTGTGGAGTTTACACCGTTCTTGCCTTCATTTTTGGACTAATAAATATCAAATAAGTCAAATGAGCCTTTGGGTGAATGACAAATAAATCTAGAGATACAATTAGGAATAATAGGAGATTGAGTTTAACACAAATTTCTTGTATGAGTTGTTTTTAATTTTGGGGCTTATGATTGACAATGATCTTATTTTTACACTTGGTATGGAAAAGTGAAAAGTCGTGGAGGATGAATCTATTTGAGTTTTATGATCCTAAAAGTTATTTTTCAAATAATGAAAGCAATACATTATGTCTTTGCAAATAAAATGTCAAAAGTTGAATAAAAGTGTAGTTAGTAGTTTTATTTTATCAGGAGTACTGATACAAGGCTTTTGCCCGTATAAAAATTAAAGTTCGTTGTGTTGGTCTAATCGAATTGATCTAGGTTCTCTATGTGACTCTGTTTTATTTTGGTGGAACAAAAATGTGTCGTTGTAGTATTTAAAATTAAAATGCGAAACTTTAGAGTAAAAGTGCAATTAAAATAAAACTAAGTCTAACTAAAAGTAGATGGTGCAAGTGTTTAAAACGTGACTGAATTTAAAGGGCGCTAAAGTAAATGACGCAAATTTAAAACTAACTAAGGCAATCTTAAAACGCAACTAAAACTTAAACTAAGGCAAGTTTAAAATAAAGCTAAGGCAAATAATTTTAAAGTGCAATTAAATAAAAGGCGAGAAAAAATAAAACTTGAAAATTAAAGACAGAATTTAAAAAGAAAGACTAAAAAGAACCTGAAAGATACCTTGATTCGGAAGTTCAAAACTTCCGAATGAACTGGCTTGACTCGGAACTTTCAACTTCCGAATGAATACAATCTTGAGTCGGAACTTCCAAAGCCCCAAAACCTTGATTCGGAACTTTTAAGTTGATCCGGAACTTTTTGAGTTCCGAATGAACATAAGTTGATCCGGAACTTTGGTTCGGAAGAACTGATCCGGAAGATTTCGTCCGGAAGTCTTGACTCGGAAGTTTCGTTCGGAACTTCTAGAGTTCCGAATGAATGTGCTGATCCGGAACTTTTCCCTTGATCCGGAAGTTTTCGTCCGGAAGTTCGAGACTTCCGAATGAGCAATGCTTGAGTCGAAACTTTTGGAGTTCCGAATGAGACCTCTTGATCCGGAACTTTTGAGTTCCGAATGAAAACCTTCTCTTCTCTTGGCTCGGAACTTCATCTGGAAAGATCAGATACAGCAACAACTTCTCCGAAGAACAAGGGATCACAATAACAAGTAATATATCACAGATTAAACAAAATCAAACAAACGATTTAATTAAGCTAATAACGAAACATCAATTAATCATAAAGAAACAATTTAAATCAACAAACAAACAAATTTAACCACAATAATCAAAAACCACTTGATCAAAATAAGAACATGAACATGAACACAACATAAACATAAAAATCAAAGATTAAGAAAGGTAGATGAGAGATTAACAAGATAAAGTAAAGATTGACAAGAATTAAATGAAAACTTACTTGAAATTAAAGGAATTTAATGTGCAAGACAAGGTAATTAAATTGATAAGTATTTAAATGTGCAAGAAAATAAATGTGGAAGAGCTAATTTGTCAAGTTAGCCAACAAGAAAAAATAATAATCATCCTATTCTATATATAGGGGAGGATTAGGAAGCTTCCTCCCCTCCTTCATTTCTTCTTAATTGCGAGATTAAGTCCCTCCTTCTTTTAATCTTCATTAATTGCATCATTAGTCCTTTATTCTTCTAATCTTCTTTGAACTTGGACTTTAATGACTTTTGGCTCGGGATTTCTTTGAACTCGTCTTTAAATTCTTCAATAAATTAGACTTGAGTTTCTCGGCTTTAAGTAAACTTCCGTCTTTTGACTTTTTCTTCGATAAATCTTCAGAATTGGTCTTGGACTTCCGTTCTTTATGCACTCTTGACTTCTTGACTTCGTCTTTCATCTTTTTCTTCAATAAAAGCCCGTAAATGCCCGTGAATATCCGTGTTTTCTCCACTTTTCACAATTTCGTCCTAAATCACAACAAAAACACAAACCACGCATAATTCCGACATAAAAGACATAAAATACACATTTTGGTCCAGTTATTATTGTAATTAAGTGTTAGAAAAGATGGGTGTTTGCACACATATCAAATCCCCTACACTTGACCATTGCAATGTCCTCATGCAATGCATTAGTTACAAAGCACGTTTACATTTTTCATCATAATCAATCCATAGTGGCCTTTATTAAAGAGATAGAAAATTAAAAACATTCAGAATAAAGAAATCAAAAGCATACCTTGGGTTTTGAAAATGTTATGAATAATCATCATCCTCAAGTTTTCACTTTCTCCAAACCAAGCTTAAAAACGAGATCATTGTTATTATAAGTTAGTAAACTATCACGAACTCATGTGGGCCAATTATTCACTTAGACTCCCTTATTCCTAGGTGTATCTCTTATATTTTATTATTGTCTTGAATGATCAAGAGGATGCATTTTTTACTTATTTCGATAGTTATTAAGTCTGAAAATAAAGTGAACGATTTAATCAATAGTTAGCTAAAGGACAAAATCTTTTAAAACTGCTTCTCGGGACCTCATAAAGTTCATATCTTGGCATAACTCGCTTCGCGATTTGAGACCTTTCTCGGACCGATATTTGGCAGTGACTTCATACTTCAAACCTTGAGAGACGTTCATGAAATAATGGCCTTCTCTTCATAATAGGAATTTCTTCACTTGAAGTTTTGAGAGATTCGTACTTGGACCACCACTTCTTCATTTTTCTCCAATCTTTATTTTGGACTTTGATATACAACGATCCGCCTCCTTTTATGACTTGGATCTATTTATCCTCATACCTTGTTAGGGTCTTTTCGGATACACTTCTCCATGACTTTTGGGGAGTATTTGCTTTTCGTCGTGTGTCTCGATCCTTCATATTGATTTTCGATAAATGATTCTTCACATCACTTTGGATCTTTAGCAACAAAATATAGCCCTCATGCCTTGTTAGGGCCTTTTCGGACTCGCCAATCTTCGCATCCCGCTTCAATAAATTATGCCTTGGCTATGAAATCTAATCCATACCGAGCAACTTTTAAACGATCTTGGGCTAGAAGCTAAGTAACTTTTCAAATCGTACAACCTTATTTATTAACAGATAAATTATTAGCAAGCGAAGGGAGAATAGGCTCATAATTAACTCACATAAATTCACGAAAGAATACCGAACTTATAATTGGCTCTATCATTTCTCGTTCTCCACAGTTTAAAATCTCAAGTAATGAGACTCGTGGATACTTAGCCTATTAAGTCAAAGTTTTGGGTTTTCGAGTCGCCTATAGGATCTTGCAAATTCTTAGACTTTTTCAAGTTTAGAATTCGCATTTTACAGTTCCCTTGATAAACGAATCTCTAGGATCAATTATAGGAACTTACGAAAAGTTCTTGTTCTTAACCCGTGAGAGTTAAGACTTTCGCGTTTTATAGCTCCCTATATAAAAGCCTAGCAAAACTTGACTTAAACACGTTAAGGATACTAGCTAGAGTAAACTTAGATAGGTAAACTCAGGTTGAGTCAAAAGATTCACAACGTTTGAAAATTAAAACCACTTTATTAAATATTTATTCTAATAAGGAAAGAAAATAACTATACAAAGGGAAAAACTAATAGGCCAAAATAGATCAAAAATTTTGAAAAATGTCGAAAAATTGATTTTCCGGTTAAAATGAGGACAAATACAAGGAAGAGGCCACTTAACTTCGATAGAAGTCCCCCCTACACTTAAGATAAACATTGTCCTCAATGTTTAAGCATGTGGGAATAAACTCCCCTACACTTAGGACATTGAAAACTTTGTTTAAATCTCGCTAAGGAAAAGACAACTAAAGAGATTACTATTTTAATATTGAGAAAATATAAAATAGTGAATCGAAAAGAGTTTAGGATAGAACCGGGAAAATGTAGAACACGGAATCATGGGTCGTCAAGAATCATCAAGAGTGGATCATTGAAGCTCGAATCCCTGATTAAGAAGTGAGGAGAGGGAATAGCAAACCAAAGGGTCCCCCTACACTTAGGATAAAGAAAGCTAAAAGATAGATGCATGGGTTGCCTCCCAAGAAGCGCTTGATTTTTGATTACCGAGTCGTGAGCCTGACTCGACCTTGATTATCAACGGAAGAAGCATGAAACATATCCACCAGGATCAAAGACATAGTTTTCATCCATCAAATAGCACAAGCTTAAGGCGAACAAGGCAAGCCAAAGAAGAGTAGGAAAGGTTCCCTTAAGCAACGATGGAGCACGGTGGAAGAAAGTATGGTGAGGTGCAAGCATGTCTTCAATATTTCCAAAGATTTTTCCTTTTATTTCATCAGGTGGATACTGAGATGGCTTAAAAATTTCAATACCAGGGTCGAACACCTTTTCCTTTAAGGGAAAATAGCACTAAGGCTCAACAGAGTGTGAAGAAGATCCGCGAAGAAGCACAACCTCGTCCTCAGAAGGGGGACAAAGAGGTGTTAACTCATACGTGCTGCGGATATCGGTGTCGACCGATTTCTTCTCCTTTGAAAGAATGTTCTTCACATCCAAAGTAGGATCAAGACGATAATCTTCAAAATCATAAGGAGGAGCATCACTCTCATGAGGGAAGTAAGTGTTGAGAAATTCAGAGAAATCTTCCTCAAATGAGTAATCGTCCAAAGTAGGATCGAGTGATGGCGGAGGATCTTCATCATGTGAAGAATCGCTCGAAAGAGTATCAGCCTCATCGAAATCATCATACGTGGGCAGATCGGGATACTCAGAAGTAAGGTCATCAAAATCATCCGAATCTGAGCTAGAATCATCATCATAAGCATCAAAGACCGGTGGAGAATCATAAATGGGAGAAGGTTCCAAAGTGGACCGAGAATCATCCACATCATCGTCAAAGAGTGGATTGTCGATGGAAGAATCGAATAGAGGATTGTCATAGACGGTAAAGTCATCGAGCACATTAATCATATTCACGGATTCTCGTCCATAATATTTGCCTGTAAGCTTCCCCATTTTGAAAATTTGTGAGTCATTCCCGACTCTTAAGATTAACTCACCTTCGGCAACATCCACTAAAGCACGTCCGGTTCTCAAGAATGGCCGACCAAGTATTAAAGGAATACGAGGGTCCATTTCATAATCAACCACGACAAAATCGACCGGGAAAGTAAATGCGCCAACTTTAATGAACACATCTTCGGCTATACCAACGGGGTAAGCGAGAGTGCGATTTGCAAGTTCAAGAGTCATCTTTGTTGGAGTGAGGTCGGGCAATGATAGTGTTTTCCAAACACTCAATGACATCAAATTAATACTGGCCCCGAGATCAGCAAGGGCAGTAAATTCTCCAGTTTTGTTGAACACGCAAGGCAACACAAAACGACCGGGATCTCCAAGCTTTTCCGGAAGTTCTTTAAGAATAACTGCAGAGCAGTTTTCATTTAAGCGTGTGTTGGCGAGTTCAATCAGCTTCTCCTTCTTGCTAAGCAATTCCTTGAATGCTTTGACAAATTTCGACATGTGGACAAGTGCTTCAACAAGGCTAATGTTGATGGTCATTTGAGATAGCATATTCACATATTTCGATACTTGACAGTCATTCTTGGTTAGCTCGTTGGTCTTGCCTAAGCGAGAAGGATATGGGATGTTGGGTTTATAGGTGGAAGGTGAAGGTGTAGTAGGTAAAGGTTGGGATGTTGAAGTGTCCTTCCTAGAGACATCGTCATGACGAGGCAGAGACGGTAATGGTGCACTAATACTAGGTGTAGGAGGAGTAGGGATACATGGTGGTGGAGGAGGTGTAGATGATGGGGGTGGGATTGGTGGTCCTACGATGGTGACTCCACTACGAGTAGTAATAGCACTCACATTGGCTCGCGGATTGGTGACGGTGTTTGAAGGTAGAGAACTCGAAGAAGAAGGTTGAGCGGCGGGCAAGAAACTAGCCAACAGATTCTTTAATTCATTCGTTTGAGTGCTGAAGGAGGATTGAATATTATCGCGAACCTCGGACCTGATCTCATTTCCTTGCTTCGTGATATCTCCTTTCAAATTGATTATTTGGCTCTGTAGATTCTTGATTTGCTCACCTTGAGTTCTCATGATGGCTTCAACATCGGGGTTATGGGTGGGGCTTGTTGGGTGGGTGGTTGATAAGGATTAGAAGCTCTTGGTGGGATTTGGTTGCTTCTATTGTAGTTGTTGGCGGGGTTTTGGTTTTGAGGAGAAAAACCGGGTGAAAGGTAATTGTTGGATCGGTAACTCAGCAGATTTCTATCCCCTTGTCGAGCTTGGTAATTTTCCGGTGAATAATTACCATAAGCTGCATACACAATTTCCGGATTTCCTTGTGTCGAAGGACAATCGTGTATGGGTGTGGACCGCCGCATGTTTCACAAGGAGTAGCAACAGCTTTAACTTGTTGTTGTTGTTGGTTTGAAGCTAAGAGTTGCATACTTCTGCTCATTTCAGTCAGCACACGGGTGAGTTCGGTCATATCAGGGGCGGCTGAAGTGGAGGAAACATTGACTCTCGGATTGTTCCTTGAAGAAGCAGAGGAATCCCAGTTTTTGTGGTGAGTAGTCATGTTCTCAATAAGCTCTCTACACTCCTCGGGTCTCCTTTTCATGAATGTGCCACCGGCGGCTGCATTGATCGTATCACGATCTCGAAAAGTCAAACCGTTGTAGAAAGTGTCTATTAAGGTCACAGGTAGCATGTTGTGGTTTGGACATCTATCGATCAAGACATTATATCTCTCCCATGCATCACAAAGAGATTCATCAGGATCTTGCATGAAACCGCTGATTTGATTGCGAAGGCTCGTGACCATGGATGGTGGAAAGTAGCGCGACAAAAAGCGTTGAGTCATATCATCCCAAGTGTGAATAGAATTCTTCGGGAGACGATCAAACCATTTCTCGGCATGATGTAATAAAGTATATAGAAAGAGTTGTAGGCGAAGTTCATCCATTGTGGCACCAGCCAAATTCATGCTTTGGGTGATTGTAATGAACTTGTCGAGGTGTTTGTTGGCATCATCATCAGGCAATCCACGGAATGGGTTAGTTTGCACTTGCTGAATCATGTGGTACTTCAACGAAAACTCAGGAGCGTTGATTTTCATTGGCGCAATCGGTCCTCCTCGTCCAAACATTGTAGGTTGACAAAGCTCCTCCATGGTCCGAAGATCGGGCTGTGGAAGAACATTGTTGTTATTATTATTATTATTGAGGTGCGGTGGAATGTTGTTGTTGACACCTGACATAGCTAAATCTTCTTGAGGCTCGGGCTCTTGATAATTACAAGATCTAGTACGCATACACCTGAAAATGCAAAAGAAAAAGAAACCAAACACAAAGACAATATATATACACAATAAAGATAAAATCTTTTTGGATTTTTGAAACTTTTAATTTTTATGGATTTTTAGCAATTTTTAATTTTTATGATTTTTTGGATTTTTAAGGCAAGAAAAATAACGCTCACAAGTGAACGGATCCCAAAAAGCAACGCGTCTCTCACAGAAAACCGTTAATCTTTACGAAAAGAGCCGGCAGCGGCGCCATTTGATACAAGGCTTTTGCCCGTATAAAAATTAAAGTTCGTTGTGTTGGTCTAATCGAATTGATCTAGGTTCTCTATGTGACTCTGTTTTATTTTGGTGGAACAAAAATGTGTCGTTGTGGTATTTAAAATTAAAATGCGAAACTTTAGAGTAAAAGTGCAATTAAAGTAAATCTAAGTCTAATTAAAAGTAGATGGTGCAAGTATTTAAAACGTGACTGAAATTAAAGGGCGCTAAAGTAAATGACGCAAATTTAAAACTAACTAAGGCAATCTTAAAACGCAACTAAAACTTAAACTAAGGCAAGTTTAAAATAAAGCTAAGGCAAATAATTTTAAAGTGCAATTAAATAAAAGGCGAGAAAAAATAAAACTTGAAAATTAAAGACAGAAATTAAAAAGAAAGACTAAAAAGAACCTGAAAGATACCTTGATTCGGAAGTTCAAAACTTCCGAATGAACTGGCTTGACTCGGAACTTTCAACTTCCGAATGAATACAATCTTGAGTCGGAACTTCCAAAGCCCCAAAACCTTGATTCGGAACTTTTAAGTTGATCCGGAACTTTTTGAGTTCTGAATGAACATAAGTTGATCCGGAACTTTGGTTCGGAAGAACTGATCCGGAAGATTTCGTCCGGAAGTCTTGACTCGGAAGTTTTGTTCGGAACTTCTAGAGTTCCGAATGAATGTGCTGATCCGGAACTTTTCCCTTGATCCGAAAGTTTTCTTCCGGAAGTTCGAGACTTCCGAATGAGCAATGCTTGAGTCGGAACTTTTGGAGTTCCGAATGAGACCTCTTGATCCGGAACTTTTGAGTTCCGAATGAAAACCTTCTCTTCTCTTGGCTCGGAACTTCACCTGGAAAGATCAGATACAGCAACAACTTCCCCGAAGAACAAGGGATCACAGTAACAAGTAATATATCACAGATTAAACAAAATCAAACAAACGATTTAATTAAGCTAATAATGAAACATCAATTAATGATAAACAAACAATTTAAATCAACAAACAAACAAATTTAACCACAATAATCAAAAATGACTTGATCAAAATAAGAACATGAACATGAACACAACATAAACATAAAAATCAAAGATTAAGAAAGGTAGATGAGAGATTAACAAGATAAAGTAAAGATTGACAAGAATTAAATGAAAACTTACTTGAAATTAAAGGAATTTAATGTGCAAGACAAGGTAATTAAATTGACAAGTATTTAAATGTGCAAGAAAATAAATGTGGAAGAGCTAATTTGTCAAGTTAGCCAACAAGAAAAAATAATAATCATCCTATTCTATATATAGGGGAGGATTAGGAAGCTTCCTCCCCTCCTTCATTTCTTCTTAATTGCGAGATTAAGTCCCTCCTTCTTTTAATCTTCATTAATTGCATCATTAGTCCTTTATTCTTCTAATCTTCTTTGAACTTGGACTTTAATGACTTTTGGCTCGGGATTTCTTTGAACTCGTCTTTAAATTCTTCAATAAATTAGACTTGAGTTTCTTGGCTTTAAGTAAACTTCCGTCTTTTGACTTTTTCATCGATAAATCTTCAGAATTGGTCTTGGACTTCCGTTCTTTATGCACTCTTGACTTCTTGACTTCGTCTTTCATCTTTTTCTTCAATAAAAGCCCGTAAATGCCCGTGAATATCCGTGTTTTCTCCACTTTTCACAATTTCGTCCTAAATCACAACAAAAACACAAACCACGCATAATTCTGACATAAAAGACATAAAATACACATTTTGGTCCAGTTATTATTGTAATTAATTTGTAGAAAAGATGGGTGTTTACACACCTATCAAGTACTCAAGGGAAACTCACAGCCTCCTTGAGTAGCTGTTGTAGTAGCATCTTGTTGTTGCTTGAGCAGTTTGTCAAGAGCTCCTTGTGAATCCACAATGTCTGATGAAGAAGCATCAATAGGAGTAGCATTGGTGTTGGGAGCGACTGTGGTGGAATAGGATGGTACAACAAAAATGTCATCATCCTCATTGGAGTCTGAAAATCTAGAAGTAGCACATACATTAGAAGTTGCAAACACTTTTGGACCTGCATCTTGGTTAGTTTTGAAATGAAAATATCCCAATGAGTCACTAAGATAATTAATATCAAAATAGCATTCAGGACCTTTGCCTTGGATGTTTGTCTTCTCCTCAAAGTACCTTAGATTTATAGTTTCAATGACATGCTTGGCATGGAGATTATAGACGCGATAAGCTCTAGAGTGAGCTGAATATCCTACAATGTAGCCTTCATCTGCCTTGCCATCAAATTTACCCAAATAGCACTAGTATTCAGAATGGTGACAGGACAGCCAAATGGCTTCAAATGAGCAATGCTTGGGACTTTGGCTGTGAGTAGCTCATAGGGAGTCTTCTTATGAGGATTGCTAATGGAAACCCTATTCAACACATAACTTGCAGTGTTGACAGCTTCTGTCTAAAACATAGTTGGAAGCTTGGAATCGGCAAGCATAGTTCTTGCACCTTCTATAAGAGTCCCGTTCTTCCTTTTTGCAACACCATTCTGTTGAGGAGTCCTGGCAGCACTATAATATCTTTTGATACCTTTGGAAATGCAAAGTGCTATGAGATCTGCATTTTTGAATTCAGTTCCATTGTCACATCGGATACCTTTCACCTTCTTAGACAGCTGATTCTCAATGAGTGTAAGGAAGTCTTTGAGAATTGAGTAGGTCTCACTTTTAGCAGCCAGAAAGAAAACCCATGTGAACCTGCTATACCCATCAGTTACCACAAGACAATATTTTTTAAGGTCAATGCTCCTAATGGAGGTAGGACCAAACAAATCAATGTGTAGTAGTTGCAATGGTTCAGTTATGAGGCTGAGAGCAACAATGGCCTTGAAGGATGCTTTGTGTTGTTTGCCTTTGCTGCACGCAAGGCAATTGATGTCATTTTTGAAAGTTTTGGGAGGTAAACCAGAGACCAAGTTCGAATTCGCCAGTTTGTGAATGGTCTTGATGTTTACATGTCCCATCCTTCTATGCCATTTGGTGGCTTCATCTTCTGATGCTTTGGCAACCAAACAAGCTAGTCGAGCAGTAGGATTAACTTCATTCAGCTTGATGCTATAGAGGTTATGTCTTCTAGGGATTTTGAGTAGAACTTGGGAGTCATCCGGTAGCTTAAAATCTTTGGATAACACCAGTGCTTCAGTATCCATAAAGAGGACAAACTGCTTCTTGTCACAAATCTGAGAGACAGAGATCAAGTTGAAGTTTTGAAGTGCTTCCACATAGTAAACCTGCTCAAAATTAAGGTTAGGTGTCCGAATAGTTCCTTTGCCATAGATCCTTCCTTCACCACCTCCGAAGTACACCTTTCCGCCTTGAGATGGTACAAAGTTAGTCAAAGTCCTTTATTTCTAGTCATGCTCCTAGAGCATCCACTATATACTATTCCAAGAGTTGGATCTTGGTATGGAGTAATCTACAACAACAAAAAAGTCATATGCAAAAGTTAGTGTCTTAAGGGGACCCAGACCTTGTCAGGCTTGAGTCTGCCTTGTGGATCTTTAGTAGATAGACAAGAAGATTGATGAGATCCACCATTGTTCTTAGGTTTGCTGTTCATCATACGGGTGTTATTTTGTGACCAAGAACAACCTGCTGAGGGCTTAACAGCAGAACCCGAATGTCCCAACCCAAAATGCATTTGGTCTGAATGAATAGCATAATTCTGATTAAAGTTCTGAAAATAGTTACCTGTTGGTCTATTGTAGGCATAAGCATTGCTTCTCCAAAGATTAGAAGCTGAAGGAGAGGTCCTTCTACTAGAAGGATAAGATTGGGCACATGGGTTTAATCTGCTAGAAGAAAAAGGAGCAACTCCTGGAGGACCAGGAGCATGATAATCTTGATAACCAGAAGGCGGTTGATCATAAAAATTATAATCCTTAATCAAATGAAATTTACTACCACAAACAAAACATGTTTTAAAAGACCTTTTATTCAAATGACATTGTTTCATACTGCTAAACTTATTACAAACAATTCTAGGAGAATCAACATTCCTAGGACTGAACAAACTAGAACTAGAAACAGTGGAAGTAGAAGCAGAAGCAACTCTCTCATCACTCATCCTAGCACTAGTAGCAATAGGGTCATTTGTCTTGGGACTTGAAGGTCTTGACTCTTCACTTGAACCACAGGATGCATAGTCACTGGCCTTGTCACTGAAAGTACAAGAGACAAAGTCATTACTATTAGTAGAGATTTTTGGAGACTCATGCATCTGTGATCCATCCAAGTCAGTATGCCTAGATATGGGCATAAAAGTTCCTGTAAGAGGTGGAGGAACAACATGCATTGCTGCAGCTGGTGTAAACCTATTGTAACTAGGTTTTCCCTCCTCCTCCTTGTCAGGATCAAAGACACTTGAAAAATCTAAATCAAATACATCTTCTGAATCAATATATTTATCAGAGCCTAATCCTCTCTTAGTCCTACCAGACATACTACTATCTATTAACTTTGAAAGATTCTTGGGTGCTTTTTGCCATTTTTCAAATCGTAAAAGTGTAGCATCCAATTTTTCTTGCATGTCTTGCTTAGCCTTAATACTTTCATTGTTAAGTTTTTCAGTATATGTAAGCATGTTAGTGGTGTTTTCTAAATCAATGCTTAGAATTCTAATCTTATCCTCATATTCACGTTGAGTATCTTGAAGCCACTTCTTTTGTTGTTCCAAAGTTTTTAGAGAACTCTTATAAGCTTGAACTTCTTAAAAATATTTGTCATTTTTTTCATTTAGTTCATCGTATTGAGTCAAGAGCTCTGAATATTTATCATGACAACCAAGAGGGCAATTTTGTACCTGAGGCAAGATTCCCATAAGAGCAAATTCTTCTGCTTCCTCTACATCAGATAAGTGCCCAGCAATCATAGCAAATACATCAGTAGAAGCTTCAACTGATTCCAAGGTAGTAGTCTGATGATCATTCCAGTTAACCATGGAGTCAACAGACACCAAAGCTTTGTTTTCATCCTTGAGCTCTTGAACCTTGAAGGCTGAATACATGTTCTTCTCCTGGTCATTTTTGTTAGGGCATTCCCTAGCAAAATGTCCTTGCTGCTGGCAGTTATAGCATCTGACCTTGCTTCTATCAAACCTGGTTGGCTCTCTTGGGTTGTAGTTAAATTTTCGACCGGCTTTCTTTTCAAACTTATGAACTCGAAGAGTGAGCATATCCATCTGCCATTTTAGATCCAGTTCATCAAAGTCAAGTTTATCAACCTGTTTGAAATCATCAAAAGCAAGCTGATGTTGTAGATCAACATCAGCAACAAAAGAGTGAAGAACAACTTCTACCATGCTACCAGTCTTGGCTTTTGATTCAGGAGTAAGAGTATGTTGGGATGACAAAGTATATCTTGGGCTACTGGCATAAGACATTGGACTAGATCCCATGGAACTCACAAAAGCAGAGTTAGAAGGAGTAGGAAAGGAATCACTTGAGTATCCTCTCACGTGAGACTCAAAGGTTTTGAGTTTATAAAACAAGTCATCAAAAGAAAGATAGTCAAGGCCTCCTTTTGCCTTTAAAGAGATGACTACCTGATTCCTTGAATGAGGCAGGGCTCTAAGAAACCTGGCATTGATGTCTTCATTTTCAGGTTTAGATCTGAGTTGATTCAATTGGCTAAGAATCTTTTGAAACCTGTCATACCCTTGATGAAGACCTTCTGTTTTAGAAATCTTGAATTATGTGAATTCATCTCTAAGCATTGATCTGCGCATCTTCTTGGATTCCTCATTCCCTCCGAATCTTGCCTTTATTCCATTCCAAATCTCCCTAGCATCATCCAAGTGATAAAAATCACCCATATGATCATCAGGAAGGGACTGAAGCAAAATAGTTTTTGCTTTGATTTCCTACTGAACAGCAGTTATTTCCTCATGAGTTTTAGGATCGAGAATGGTGATATTACAATTCTTGTCTCTACCAGTAGTTTTCTTGATGTTGCCATTCTAGACAATCTTCCATAGGTCTAGATCAGTATTGGTGATCCAGCATTCCATCTTCATGGCCCAGCTATCATACTCATCCTTCTTAAAGAGTGGGAATTTTCCATTAGTATTAGAAACAGTAGCAACGATTTGCTGTGTTTGCTGTGTTTTAGAGGTGCTAGCTTCTCCTATTTCAGTAGAACTAGAAGCAGACATGATTAAACAATGATGTTAGTAAAAAGAAAAATTGATTCTTCTTGAGCAGAGACTCTCCCAGGCTCTGGTCCACTAGATGTGGATCTTGCAGCCTGTTAAGGATGGTGAATGACTTTTGTAATCACACGTCTATTCACAGAGAGACTCTTAATGAAACACATAGTATAAGTGCGGAATACAAATACTATGAACAAGAAGAAACAGAATAACTAAATAACTTGATCCTTACTAAGGATTTCTACTATTAATATGAAATGAATAATGATGATGAAGGTGTGTCTAACCCTTCTGCCAATGGGTTCCTTTTATACTACAAGGAAACCCTAATACTACATTAAACCAAAACGTGTAACTTCTGATATGCATATCCTTTCCTAACATATCTCATGCATATCCTAACAAACTACTAAGAATAATAATGTTTGACTTTCTACTAGACTAGGAGCACGTATTGCTCCTACTACTACTAGGACCAGGAGGAACTACATACCTCCTAGCTTATCTATTACAAATATCTAATCCAGAGGTCCTAACAGTCTCTCATTTTCTCTTGTTACCTTCAGCCACACTATCTTTCTTGTCTTGCACCTTCACATCCATTAGAGCATGAGCCATTTGGACAGCTTCATCAAAATATTTTGGCTTTGACGAAGTAGTCTCACCCTTTATGTTGTTTGACATCATTTTCTTACAGTCACCCGCAAAAGTATCGGGGCACAGCAAGCTCAAATAATTAAATCTCCTTGTGTAAGCAGTGATGTCGTTGTTCCTCACACTAGATGCCTCAGTTCATCCTCTAACTGACCCAATTCCTCTTCGGGACAGAACTTATTGGTCAAAAGTTCCTTTGTAGTATCCCAAGTCCTCTCATTGGCCACTACAAGCCCAACAGTAGCTACTTGATTGTTCCACCAACTCAATGCGTCATCAAGAAAAGTAGCAATCGCGAACTTCACTTTATTAGCCTCAAAGCACCCACTGATCTCAAACGTACTTTCAATCTTCTCCAGCCAACGATGAAGTTCTAAAGCTCCTCTTGTCCCATGAAATTGCGTAGGTCTTCACTTCGTAAAACTAGCATAAGAACACTCCCTTGGGACTTGTTGTCCTCCAGCATTTCCACCAGCATTGCCACCTTGGCCTTGAACTCTAGCTGCACGATCCGCTTCAAGAGCATTGTCAATCGGCTCTTGAATCATAGTGTTCACCCGATCAGTTGTAAACTTTGGAGGCATGATCTACACAACCAAAGAAAACAAAGTAAGCATACACATCAAGATTAAGAAGGATTTATTTTTCAAGACATAATATAAATACAACAAGCACAATCAACGAATGCTACAAATATTCATCAACCAAATCACAAAAGAGCTAGTAAAGACACATCATAGATCATGAGAAATAAACATCGATTGCATTGATATCAACAAAATTGTGACAAGATATGCCACTACAATCATTCACCAAATAAAACTTAAAATCATCAACTTCTACCATAATACCATAATACAAAAGTCTGAAATAGTTCAATTACAACGAGGAATAAAAATGAAATACAGTAACTAATCACGTGATGATCCACATGATCTCTTTGATGGTCGCTCGTCCTTGTCATCATCATCCTCTTCTTCTGGCTCTTCCTCAAAATCCTCCATCTTTTCCTTACCCTTCTAAGTAGTTCCTTCTTCTACCTTCCTCTTTCACTTCGAAGTAGAGCCTTCACCTGATGGAACCATACGCTAAGCTAAATACAAATTATCCTTAAAAGTATAGTACTCGCCAACTTCTGGTGGTTCGAACATGAAATGCGTATTCGCATACTTTGGATCACTTCGAAACTTCCATGCATTCATCAAGAAAGGTCGTACACGAGCCTCCCAACATCGAAGACGATCAAACATGACACGATCTCCCTTGACTCCTTCAAACTCAGCACACAAATACTCCACAATCATTTTTAGCTTTGCCATCTCCATCCTTTCACGATCCCTAGTTTTGTTAGCCCTCTTCACACCTGAATAAAATCTCTGAAAAGCCTTCTCATTTTTCTGAAACCTCTTAATCACCCTGGTCTCTACCACATACCTCTCGTACAAAAGTCGGTCGAACTTTTTCAAACATTGCTTCGTGTTACTGTAGATCCTTGGTCCAGGACAGTTGACCCTTGCTATGTTCTCGTGGAGAGAACGAGCATTAAGCGCAGTACTAGAATCAGCTTGATCAACATCACTACTATCACGAGCAACTACTGGTAAACCCCTCCAATAAGCATCACATGTAAGTGTAGCAGAACGAGAACGAACAGGTTGCTGCTCAGTCTGTCCAACCGCAGCCACAGGAATTTCATCCTCCACAGGATCCTCCTCCGGGTCCTCATCGCTGTCAATCTCATCTTTTCCAACTTCATTCCTTTCAACTTCATCTGGTTCAGTCCATCCATTTTTTCCTTGCGGGTTAGGAGAATTAGGTCCACCTTGAGCCTCTACAACGTACTCGTCTCCATTATCGTTCGGTCGTAAATCTACCATTTCTACAAAATACAGAAAGTTCGAGGGTATATAAGGCCATTATCCCAAAATTAGGTATATACATGCATGCACATGCAATGCAAATGTAGTACGTATGCCAATATGCAACAAAATAATAGCCATGCAAATGCAGTGCAAAAATTACGATGTCACGTACTCCGCGCACGTTCACAATACCTCCATATAATACCATAGTACCATAGTACTTACTTAATAAATATTCAGGAAATCATTTCAGTTTTAAAAGGGATACATCTAAAAATAAAACCATGCTAAAAGAAATCTTACCGGAGCCATGCGGGATAGTTGTGTGCTTTGGAAACAAAATACTTACGAAACCAAAGTTATAATTTAGGACCTTTTTCAAAAATGACCTAGTTCTCTATAACTTGTGGCTCTGATTACCAATCTCTAACACCCCCAATTTACCTTGCGCAGCGGAATATCACAATTGGGTGTTAGTCAAAGAATCATCTCACACAAGCCATATTGAACGACTCAAAAGAGACGTTTTAAGCATAAGTAATTTAAAAACATGTTAAATTACAACAAAAACATAAATTGTATAAATGTTTCCAACCCCAAAATATACTAGAGTAGCGTTAGGTCCCAGAAATCTCAACCCGTTTAAAAAAAATCAACCCACATTGTTTACAAGACATACAAGAAAATACAATTGTCTTTGTTAAAAGGGAGGAAAACAAGTTAGACCATCCACAAGCCACAACAACATCCATTACATGCTCCCCCTCTATCATCCTCGATTACCTGAAACACATGATTAAAATCGTTAACTAATAATGTTGAGCGAGATCTATATGTTTACAAAATCATAATTAAACATAAGTATAAAATTCATTCACGATCATTTAATAGTATGCAGATCATTACAAACTATTTTTGGGTCTTACTCGTTATAGCATAGGCTATTTAATTATGTTTAAGCTCATGACACCGATCCTATACACTAATCACTCGCGCCAAATGCCAACGTGATTTAAGTGAAACCATTGCCCCTCTTAGGTATTCGTTGCCATTTATACCTCTTTCTTGACACAAGTTATCCTTACGCAGAGGGTACTCAACGTAATAGCTCTCGTCTAGGATAGGGTCGTCAACCCAATAGTACTACCAATTGTTCAAGAGGCTATTTCCAATCCAAACTAGGATCAAACAATAGTTAACGGTTCATGAATTTAGGGTCTTTGGCAACTAGCTACTCAACATAATTCAAAACATCATTCGGGTCCAACAATCATTCATGACTTATGTTCCTTTTTATTTAAATAGAATGTATCCCCCTGGCGGGTAAAAATCATTTAAAATAAAGTAAAGAGCGAGGCTATAGACTCACCTTAAGTAGTAGTGGTTGTATTAACGAAGACGTAGATGGAAAACAATCACCGACGATGAGGATGCCCCTTGAAATCAATTACAACACCTAACAACAAATCACGTAATGAATCAAAACCTTAAAGTACCTTCAAGTACTATATGTACAAAATTAAGAACACTATATGTTCATATAAACTCACTCCAAAATCCTAAACAAGTGATATTTACTAGACACATTCATTGTTATACGTTATAAAAACTATTACTCGATTTACGATTCTGCGGGTACATACCTAATGTACGGACTGAATTCTTATACTTAAACATCACGAATTTTTACGAAACTCGCTGTAGACTTCACTTACATCATGTAAAAAGCTCACAAAAATTTTCATAAAAAGTTATTACTTTTAAGTCACGCTGCCCAACACATTTCCAACCTTGAAAATCCGGGCAGATTTACACCCTAACGTTGTAAAGCCATTTTGACTCACTTAACCAATTCCGTTTGCAAAACCAATTCCTAAGTTTGAAAATAGACTCACAAACTCAAGTTTTGAGGCAAAGAACAGCCCTCAAGCATTTTAAAACTCAACTTATAGTCCCCGAGATTTGACCTAAAATCGAACACAAATTCGGATTTTTTCGACTTTCATCTCCTGGTACACAAAACTTCAAACTAACGTAACTTTTCTATCTTATATCAAAATGAAGCTAGAAATAATCTCTACAAGTCTAATCCTATAATAAAAATCTGGATTCTAACTTAAAACTATGAAAAATAGCCTTGAATAATCTTTTTGAAAAAGACACTTTACAAATCACCTTTTTACCATTTTTAACTCATACCATCTACTCCTATAATCCTAAAATCACCAACAAACTATCCTAACACCTCAACAACATCCTAAATCACTTAAATGATTCATCCACACAAAAACCCATTTCATAAAAGTACATGCAATCTAACCAACAAAATTAAAAAACATCTAAACATGTATTTAAACATAAACCCATAAACTAAATAAATCAAAAATCAAAATCAAACAAACACCCCCCTTGTCGTGGGGTTTAGTGAACAAAAACACCAAAAAAAAAATAAGTTTTTCAAGCCTTTTTAATCAATACCCCATGTTTATAAACACTTTTTACAAACATAAATACAAGATTTTTAGATCAAAACTCACTTAATCATGAACAAAAAATTTTAAAAATTAAAGATGATGCATGTATGTTTTTAATGGATTAGAAGACTCACAAGATGATTTAAAAGGTGGGTCGGAAACTGGTTTCTCCAAAAACCTAGAAAAAATGATGGTGGTGTGATGGTGGTGGTGTAGTTTGGTGGTAAAGAGAGAAAAAGAAAGAGGGTGAATTATTTTTTGAAGTGAAAATGTGTAGTGTGTGTTTGTTTAGTCCATTTTGTAAAATTAGAAGGGACCTAGTTGAAATTCTTACTTTCTTTTGGCCTTAATGGTAAACTTTGATTTAAAGAGCGGGAATTCAACCCAATTGTCGGTTTTGAATTTTTGCGGGAGTCGGGGTTCATCCCGGCTACTCCAAAATGATTTTAAATGGTTCAAACGCACCCAAAATGGAATAAAAACGGTTCCGACTCGAATTAACACGAAAAAAATAAAAACTTTGAAAAATCCAAATATCGATCAATCGATAATAAAAGTTAAACTTTGGGCATCCGTCGGTATCGTAATCGTCATTGGTTCCTCTCAATTTGTAAAACGTAAAAATTGAGACCTCCAACATTGGTTTCAACTTAAACCGTCAAACATATTACCAACAAAAATTCTAAAAATTTCAAAAATATAAGTAAAATAGGATTAAATAATGACGTCGATTCTGGGGTGTTACATATTTTTCATCAATATCATCCTTTGTTGCACATTCGTCATTAATAAAATCTACATCATCCGTAGTTTTCTCTGGAGACTCTTCAGTAAAATCATCTTAAACTTCTAAATCAATGCCATTTTCATCATCAATTGCTTCATAAAGGGCATCGTTAACAACACCTTGTGTCATGTTAATAACGGTGTCACTGTTAGGAATTTCCTCATCCGTGGTTTCGTCAATAAAATTAATAGGTTCCGATTGTGTCATGTTAATAACGGTGTCACTTTTAGGAATTTCCTCATCCGTGGTTTCGTCAATAAGATGTGAAGGTTCTGATGTAGACGGTAAACTCCTTGCTTTTTTTGTTGAACGGGTAAATGAAAGAGATTCGTCCTCATTATTTTCCTAAAAATGCAACATGAAAAAAGTATTTTAAAAAAAGATTATTAATATATACATAAGCAATGAAAGCAATGAGTTGTTACTTTTTGTTCATTTTTTTCGTTATCAACATTTTGTTCTCTTTATCTAGTGGAACAACAACATCTTCATCGTCAGAATCAGCAAGTTGAATAACTTCATCATCATCACCAGTTTGACCAACGGCATTTTCACTCATATCTTTGTAGGGCTGCAAAATTGTATTCTCAACAAATAATAAATTAGACATCTAAGTTTAAACATATGTATAAAGATTTTGTTTAAATCATATGTTATAGATGATCTTAACACTAACATCATCACTGATATATCCTTGAAGGCTGAAAAAAATATATATAGTTAAAAAGTTGCTATGTATTAAGGTATATAATATGTGTAATTATTTAATCTAAATGCTATGATAATTAGATTGTAAAACTAACATCATCCTCATCATCATCATCATTGGATAGATCAATAACAAATTTATTGTCGGTTCTTGACGACTTGTTTTCTCCTGAATCCTTCATATTCAGAGTATATAAAATCCTACAACAAATACAATTAAACAAACATAATATCAAAATAATGATAGATAAAAATATATGAAAAATATAATAAGGACTTATCACATACACATTGGTACCTTAGATGATGTGGTATAAGGTTTTTGATTGTAAGAAATAGTTTTTTGCATGTGTTTTTTAAAGTGAAAACCATTAGGTCTTATAGGAATGAGAAAATGTTATTAAAAATGTAATTGATCTTCAAAATAAATGTATTTTTAATAAAAATAATTCTGTAGTTGAATGTAATAAGCATGTTTTGTACAAACAATGATTTTAGATTACAACAAAATCAACAAAATAATTCATGATTATGAGAAAAAAAACATCCACATTCCATAATGCATGCAAAAAAACTATACAAAACATATGAATTACATAATGCATGCAACAAACATATGTATCTTGTTTAAACTTGTCATAAAACATTAATAATATTTACCAAATAAATGATGTATTTTATTAATGATCTAATTTGATTAAATACAAAAAATATAGGCTATAGGTAGGAAACGTATACCCATAATAATTATGATACTTACCAAAACACTCCATCCGTATCAAAATTATCAAAAAAGTTAGAAACCCAAAACGCATATCAGAAACATTAAAGATCAATGGTGATCAATTGTTGGTGAGATTTATCTACAACTCAAGGTAAAGTCATTACTGTTTTCAATTAATTTTCATTATCAATTGATCATCTTTAAACGCATGCATCATCTAATATAACTGAACAGTGCAATAAATTTAATTTTATGTTCTTAGAGGTTTGTAAAGAGATTGAATGTTATTTATTGTATGATATGTTATTAGTGATTGAAATTGTACTATTATAAGTGAACAGTACCCCAAGATATAGGTCATCCCTTTTGATTAACATTAACAGATAATATGATTCATCTGCATAGTAATGCATCAGTTATTCGAACGGATCATTGGTTGGACTATTGTTTATGTCACTTTAAATCAAGATGTTAATAGTTTTATTATCAAGTTTTCTAATTAGTTTTCCATTTTTTAATGATCTGCATGTGTTTTTTATCCGTACAGTAAGTTCAATTTAAAGTGGATAATGATGAACTGAAAGTTATATTAATCATAGTAGCTGATATTCAGGTTACAAACCTGAAAAACTTTTTGGATGGATTAATATATTTTATTAATTGCAACATAAATCATAGCTTGTCTATTTAAATATTTGACATTGTGTTTTAAACCTTTAAAAAGTAAACTGATAATAAAGATAATGATGCATAGAAAATACCATATCATGCCATATGGTATGTCCTTCAAAGTTTGGTAAAACAGAATATATAGTTTTACATAGTGTATAATATCTGTATGAATCATAAAAGATTCGAGTGAGTCTATCACCATTATTAGCCAGTTTCCATTTAGAAAGTAAATAAAACTAACAAAAAGTATTACATATGATTCAGTGAGGAAAAGTCTTTAACGCGGTTATAGTACATGCCTTATAAAAAAAGTAATCATATGTTCTGCTATTTAATTTGTTTCAGGCTATCATGGATGATGAATTTATTTTCCCAATGTGCACTGAAGAATACAAAAGCTTTTGGTGCGTATTGTTACGTTTTCATTAAACACGTGTTAGTTATTTACTAACAACAAACTGTTTTACATAGGAGTAACATGATACATCTATGTTGTAGGTATTACCAAAAGTATTCAAAGTCAGGTTCTTCAATGGTCAGCCATATATTTTTGTTAACGGACCCAACAGGTATCGTTACGTATGCTTAATAAGAAGATATGGAACAAAGCTGCATTTGTATGGGGACGAATAGGAAGCATTTACAAAAGATAATTTGGATGATAATGTGCGTATGCTTCACTTTGTTAAAGAAGGGGATGACATGTTTTACGCAACAGGATATGTAAATGGCGGATGTGAAAACAAAGGTTATGATCAACGTGATGCGGGGAACCGAGTTGTCAGATGTCTTGGATTTACGCGTGGAGGGCAAGTATACAGTATGTAATTTGCAGATGTTGTTTAAAATGATGGTTGAACTGAAAACCTTTCATGGAAAGAATCAAACAAATGTTTTTTTAACAGATTCTTCCGGGAGATTTTTTGCAAGACATTTGTAAGACCAGATTCAAGGTGTACGTCAACCACACAAGGTACAAACTAAACCATGAGAGAATTCAAACAGACCCAAATAGTGTTGTACGATCGAACTCCCTATTCGGGACCATGTGGGATAGGCTCGCTGCTGACCCAAAAATCCAGGAAGGACATAATCTGGTTTTTACAAACATGGGTAACTATAGGCTACATCTGTCTGTCTTTAAGCACAATGGGATAACAAAGTTTAATGCTCATATCTACCCAACAATGTTGAGGCTTCCGGCTCATGAGATACCACTTTATGCTTCTAAAGGTATTTACATTGTATTTGTACTAAAGTTTTTAGAAATATAGTTGTCTACTTGTGGTAATTTTTGCATGTACATATCATAACAGACAAAAGAGAAAGTCATTTCTGTGGATGGGAAGGACATACTACTCACAACAATGAAGTGACCGTTGTCTACATTAAGCTCAATGCTCCTGTAGATGACCTTTCTCAATTGGTGAGCACCAAAGTTCAACTTTAGTAAATTGAATGTAGGCAGTAGTGTTTTTATTTTATTTTTAACATTGTAGGCAGTAGTGTTAACTGAGACTATATATTTAATATATGTCTTAATCAGGCATTGCCGGCTGATTATTGCACAACATATATGATGCGTACATACACTAGAGCACTTCTTGTTCATGATGATGTGAGGTTCCTTATGAAACTGAGAATCATTCCGGACCACCTTCGTCCAGAAAGATTGTGCCATGTCAAAATGGCTGGGAAGTGGAGGGTATTTGGAGAAACTTGCGGTTTTAAGACACCAAAAATGATGAGGATGAAGTACATGGATGTTGTTCAAGAGGCGGTGGAAGGTGTAAACATGTAGGTTCCCTTATTCCAAGTATGTTAGATGAATTTTGTGATTGCTGATCACATTTTATGTCCTTTGTTGCTGGACATATTTATGGATTACTTGTTCATGAACCTTATTTATGATGTTTGTGTTTAGACTTTGTTTAAATGTCTGTTTTTAGGTTTGGGTCACAACTTTGGTTGTTATGTTTATTGCTAGCATGGTGCTTTTGGTATCTTTGAATACTTATGATGTGGATGGTTGTGATTAATTCCATAATTTTGGTTTTAATGTATGGAATTATCAAATTGTGTCATAATGTGTTAGCATAGTAATGTATGTTGGATTAATTACCTAATTTGTGTCTAAATGTATGGAATTATAAAAGTTGCGCCCGTATACATATATTGGCTAAGTCTATTGCTAAAGTCATAATGACTAATATTGGGCATTCCATTATTAAAATGCTACATAAATTAAGCAGAGCTTGACATTATTAGATTTTTTACTAGACTTTCATATATATGTAATTGGCGCTTTAATATACATAACTGATGACGTATAGTCCCCAGCCGGGTCATGGACCCGGCCTATGGGTACTACCCGCATCCGGCCCATCACGAATGGGTTGGATTGGTCAGTTAAGCTGATGGCCTTGAATGAACCGTGGCCGCATAAAGTGTGCGCGGCCCACGGCCCGGTACAGCCGGGACAGGGTTAGACAGGATCATAATCTTATTAAGATTGGGATTCACCCTAAAGTATAAGATATATACTAACCATAATTAGAAGATAAAAATCAAGGTAATTATGGTGGTTATCCTATACTTGGGGCCGAAGCAAACAGTGGGCCCATTAGGGTTTCACTGCCTATATAAGGAACCCCCAAGGGTTCCACAAAGATATTACATTCTACATACTCTAAACTCACATTCGATTCTTAAACCCTAACCGATTACTTACTCTCACGCCAGAGTCTAATCGTGGGATACATTCCCACGGTAAGCCTAACGCGTGTTGCTTTAGTGTGCAAGATCTCAACAAAAAAATTCACTTGGTGCAAGAGCCGGAGCCCAGCCAACCCGAATTAAGCCTAATTTGGGTCTAGCAAGGATCATCCAACTTTTGTATCAACAAGTTGGCGCCATCCGTGGGACCAATACACTAAGCTAGAGCAAATTTCATATCGATCTCTTTCAATGACGAAAGGACATCCACAAGGAAATCCCAGGAACACGAATCATGCGAATCGGAAGTCCACAGGGGACGGGATACTCATCCCCACTCAGTCCCCTAGCAACCAAACAGGAGGACCGAATAACCGAAGTGTTTTTCAGTCCATGGGTGGGACAGACACGTCCGCTAATACCCCACCACCAACCATGACCATGGAAAACCCTGACCCAGGGATTTCGCCTAAGGCCCCTAACAAGGAGCCGCGTAGGCCATCAACTGAAGAAGAAGTGGAAGTCGAACTACTTAGTGACGAAGACCTCGCTCGTGTTCTCACGCAGAACTTTGAGAGGATCGTCGCGGGTATTGCGTCAAGGCTAAACCTAGGTAGGAACCTCCAATCTAGGCTTAACTTTGGCAGGGCCGTGTCTGGCACTTCTCTTCAGACTCAAAATAAGAAGAGGGCACGGCCCTAGGAACGAAACCTCTTTGAGGAGAACCCTCAACCCCGGAATGTGTTCGAACGCATAGGGGACCGTGCTATGCAGGAACTACTGCAATCTCGTGAAGAAGGAGATAGATCCGACGATTCAGCCAAACGACCGGACTTGGAATTAACCAGAAACAATCACCGCACAAGTGTGTGGGATAGGGTGAATACCGGGAAGAAGGCTCCTAGCTCTTCTAATAAAAGCGATCCTCAGCCAAGAAGTGGGGCACCGCCCCCTTCCCCCGGTCCCTCAGGAGAAGATTCGGATGACCATCCACCCAAGCATCGCCGACCTAGGCGTACTCCTCCACTACCATCGGACGATGAGGGGTACTACGGTAGCCCTTACTATCGTGAGGTGGAAGAGGAAGATCTCTCCCGCCCATGGTGTGACCCCAATCTCTCCCGACCATGGTGTGATCCTAGGGAAGATCCTTTTACCCTCCGCATACGGAATTACTCTGAGGATACGAAGCGTCGCATGCCAGCGTGCGTAAAAACCTATGATGGGTCTGGTGATCCGGATGATCACCTAAAGATATTTGACACGCAGGCAAAAATCGAATGATGGCCCATGCCTATATGGTGCCAGATGTTCAATTCAACCTTGATTGGCAATGCCCGTGATTGGTTTGAGGGACTTCCTCCCCGAAGCATCGATAGCTTCACTGAGCTGCGCACTGCGTTCAAGCACAATTATACTCAGCGAAAGAAGTATAATAGGGACCCGGTCTCATTAGCAACCGTCAAGCAATGGCCTGGAGAATCTACGGAGGATTTCACATAACGTTTCAATGACGAGTGCACGCGCACAGAAACGATGCCGGAGCTCCTAAAAATTTCCGATTACATGCATGCCATAACAGACAAGGAATTAATTAGGCGCCTCAATGACAAGCGACCGGAGAAGTATGACGACCTCATGGAAAGGGTCATGAACTTTGTAGAAGGAGAAATCGCGGTAGCCGCAGCCTATCCTACAAAGGGAAACCACAAATATCGATCGAACGACCAGTCCAGGAGACAGTCGGGTGGTCAAAGCAACCAAGGCAATGGAAGGGGCTCGGACTACAAGAGCCAAAGAAAGGAGGGAGGTCGGATAACAAATTCACTCCCTAAAGATGACTTATCGGGACATCTTGTTGACAGAATGGGTCATGGAAGACTAAGAGAAGAGAACCTAAAATGAAAGGAAGGGGCAGACTTCCCAAGGCCTCCCCCAATGACAACTCCGGTGGATCGTCGTAAGGAAATCGCTTTTGCGAATTCCACAACGACAAGGGCCACGGCACGGAGGAATGCATCCAGCTCAAGAAGCATATTTAGTCACTGATCAAGTCAGGCAAACTCAAACATTTGGTAAAGGATTGGAAGGATGGAAAGGATAACAAAGAGCACGATAAGAAGGAGACCCAAAAGGACAAACCTTCGACTATATACATGATCCAATCTTGGCAAAGCCACACAAAGCAGAAAATTAGTCAAAAAATTTCACGCGACAGAGAAATCTCATTCCCTCCCATTACGGCAAGTGACGTGGCTGATGCACCTCTCACGATTGATGTAAAACCCGCATGTTTTTACCATGAATAGTACCCTTATGATCGTACGTATTAGATTAAAACTTTCCATTTATAGCATGTTTACGTTCACGTATAAGAATTTTAAGTATTACGTACATGTTAGAACACGATAAGTATTTATTACGTATGAACACACGATAATTATTCAAATAATAATTATAATCACGAACATGCGATCATGAAATCATGAACGTAAATTAATCACGAGAGAATATTATTTACGTACATATAATTATTACGAACACGAATAAATATATTAAGTCACGATCAATAATTAATTAGAACACATAAAACACGAACACGATAAAACACGAACACACTATAATATTTAGACTCGGAAAAAGGTACGAGTTACCCCATGTGGGGCCCCCTACCCGCGGCTACACCAAGGAGAATGGGCCAAGCCCATTTTAATTTTTACTAAAACAAAGGAATTAGGAAAACATATTTTATTATTTACAAAACAAGAAAAATAACAAAACCCTAAATCTTTTTCTTCCTCCTTCCTCGTCCGCCGGGTTTGATCACCAACAAGGGTGTTTCGGGTTGATTTTTGATCTTGGAATTTTGCAAGGATTCGTGTGTGTTCATCTTCATTTGTTTCACGTAATCGGTATAACCTTTCTAACCTTTTCTTTTATGTTTTGATTTAATGAATCACTTAAAATCATGATGTTTTTAAAAACTAATTAAAAACAATTATTAAAAACATGTTAATGATCATGGGTAAATCAAACAAGGGTTTTTAGGGGTGTTTTGTGTTGGCCAACGCCTAACCGAGCCCAAGAGGGGGTCTCGGCTTGGCTTATGTTACACCACCGAGACCATATGGTCTCGGTATGGTGACGGTGGTCCCATGGCAGCAGCCAAAACAAGGGAACCCCGACCTTGGTTCGGGGTATGGTGTTGATTACAGGTCCGGTTCATGGTTTCTAATCACGGGTCCGGTTCATAGATTATTTTTAAGGTTTATGATTTTACTAGTAATGTGTTAAAAATTAAATTAATAAAACATGACATGATTAATTTAATTAACATGACTTAGGTTATATTATTAATAATTAATAATACATGTTTTAACCTAAGTATTTTACCTTATTTAATTAAAATCATGATATATTTAATTAAATACTTTTAACCTATAGATTATTTAAATTACATGTAATAATTAATAAACTATACTTTATAACAACATGACTTAGAATAATAATCAGGAAACACTTAAGCTTATATAATTAGCTTATTTAACCAGCTTATATCTAATTATGGAAACTTTCTATTTTTAGAAACTTATTTAATTAAGGCAGCTAATCTATTTATGGAAACTTTTTATTTTTAGAAACTTATCTATTTTAAGCAGTAATTCTATTTTTGGAAACTTTCTATTTTTGAAAACTTTCTATTTTTGGAAACTTTCTATTTTTGGAAACTTTCTATTTTTGGAAACTTTCAATTTTTGGAAACTTTCTATTTCTGGTAACTTTCTATTTTTGGAAACTTTCTATTTTAGGAAACCTGCTATTTTTAGAAAGTTACTTATTATTACACAACAAGCATTATAATGCATGAAATACAAGAAATACTTAACCAGAATAGAAAGAATATAAGATAAACACAGTATAAAGCTTAAAACAGTAAAACATGACATGAACATATAAAATAAGCTAGGACATGATATAAAACCAGTTACGTATTCAGTAATCAGATACTTATACACGTATGTATTTATGTAGCATTAGTGATGCCGAAGTAGGACTCTCTTCCGTTTGTCTTCTTCGTTCACTGGACATAAGGTACGGATTCCCGTCCTTTCAGTATGGACATTCTTTCCTTATTAGGATTCTCCGTATGCAGCCAACTGTTTTCCTATAGAATAAGTTTATATGTTTGATTGCTTATGTTTAATTAGAATACCTAAAGCCATATACATGCATGACCAGTTTCACCTAGTTATGGAGGTACCATAACCATAACACTAGAGGCACTGGTGTTATGACTTCCCCATGGCGGAGTGATTGCTCGTGGCGTCCCTTCAGATTTTGGCCATATTATTATATTTATCATGTGGGGCGTATGGGTGCATCCTAGTTACATGTTTTCATCAGATTACTCAGTGTGAATGTGATGTGTGCCTTGCATCCTTCACAAGGAGCTGATCCCTCCTACCCAAAACCAGTATATTAAATTAGAGGCAACCCCTCTAATTTGCATGATGAGGTCACCCCTCCAAGTATTCATGCACGGTGGATTTTCATGACCTATATTGGCTAATGGTAAAATATGTTAAACAGTTTTTACAAGATAAACATAAGGCTTTTCAAACTATAAAACCAGTTTTACTAAGACTTAACCGGGTTATTCGGGACTTAGTTTCTTCCGTTGTTATATGCTTATATACTTATATTATTCATGCTTTATTATACATCCGTGTACTGAGCGTATTGCTCAGCCGTTTTCCTTTTTATGTTCCTAAAACGGCAGGTACTCAGGGATGCTCGTAGACTTTAAGCGTACGTGCATATGGACTGGAAGCTTTCTAGCCTTTCTTTACTTTATGCATTATCTATATTTTGATACTCTTTCCATGGACATTGTTAGTCCTTTCATTTACAATACTTATGTTTGTGTGTGATGAGCTTTACTTTTGGACTACCGATGTTTGATTCCGGTATTTCTTTTTTATGGTCATGTAATGTTTTAGACATTTATCCTTGTATGCTTTGATGACACGCCATAATTACGCGTGACATTCCATTTATCAAAATGGGGTGTTACAATTATGGTATCAGAGCCAAGGCTTTGACCTGTAGGCTCTCAAAAGATGACATGTGATTAGTGGGTAGTCATTATGGCCTTCCTAGAACTGACAGTCTTTTTTCTTGCATTCATCATTTTTATGCATACATATATATGTCATTGTCGCAGGTTTATGACTAAGTAATGGTTGGTACATGACTGACCCTATTTAGTCGCATGTGTTTTATCGAAACTTTTAAATTTGGGACCGACCCATAGGCGTCTCCTCGCCATGTCTTTTATTTTGGGTGAACTAACCATAGGCGTTCACTCTCGAGCATACAAAAGTTTTCATAAAACTGCATCATGCATTCATATACAAATTTTCTTGCATAAAATTTTTCTCTTGATTTATTGGTATAAATTTTTTTCATGTATATATGTATTTTATGTTTTGATCTGTTTAATCATATGTTTTATGTTATACTGTCATATGGTTCTCACACGCGAGCAGGTACAACTCAATGCAGCAATCCAAGCTGCAATGCAAGCTTTGCTTCTTGAACTGAGGAATGACATCAGGGTTGAGGTTCAGGCTGCCAACAATCAGCAGCAAAACCAAGCACCTCCTCCTCATCCTCCTCCTCCTCCGGTGACATTGGCAATATGGCTGGAGAGATTCAACAAGCTACGTCCTCGAGCTTTCGAGAGAACAGATATCCCCAGTGAAGCTGAAAGCAGGTTGGCTCACATCGAGAAGATCTTCAATGCTATGGGTTGTGACCCCGTGTTCAAGGCGAGGTTGGCATGTTACCGGTTCGAAGGCGATGTGTTAAATTGGTGGTTAGCATTGAAGCAGTCTAAGGGATGTGATAATTGGGTGGCTGGTTTGACATGGGCTCAGTTCAGAGATAGGGTGATGGAGCAGTTCTTTCCCAAGGCTGAGCAAGAAAATCTTAAGAGGGAGTACCATGGGATCCGACAGAGAGCTGGGGAGAATAGCAACGAGTTCATGCAGCACTTTCTTCGCTTAGCTGGTTTCCTTGGTGCAACGGCAGGTACTCCTGAAGAGCAGGCACACCACTTTAGGTGGGCTCTTCGCACATCGGTCGCAAACAACTTGGTGTGTGCTACGTTCAACACAGTAGCACAAGTGGCCGATGCGGCACGTAAGCTGGAGATGCTGCATGAGAGAGATGAGTTTGGGGAAGCTGAGAAACCCGACAAGAGGTAACAATTCGTATTCAAGCGGTGACCAATCCGTATTCTTTCTATTTATGTCAATTATTCATCTCTTAAATTGTATCTTCCAAGCAGAAAACTGGGGACCGGTCTCAGCCGGCTACTCAGCAGCAGCCTAATCAGCCCAAGGGAAACGGTTAGACTAACGACCGTTCTGCCACGGATAGGCGTGGCGGTAATCATAATTATCGTAACAACGCTGGACACTCCAACGGCAGCAGGTCCTAATACTTACGCATTTTCTTATGATTTCATGTTATAACTCATAATTCTGACACTCTAGCAAATCTTCTACCAGGAACCATGGAAACGGTAAGGACCAGAACTAGAGAAGTTCACAGCCTAGCCGTCCAGCTATCACTGGTATTCAATCTTACGATTATTCGCATTATCCTTTGTACCCTATTATCATGTCTCATGTAAAATGTTTTATCAGGTCCTCAGCCAGCCAGAGCACCTGCTGGAGGATATACTCATCCTCTTTGCTCTACTTGCCACCATAGGCACCCAGGGCCATGTCGTCGTGATACTGACGCATGCTTCAAGTGTGGTCTTCCTGGCCATCGCATGAAGGACTGCCGTAAAGGCGAGATGAAGGGCACATCGGGACATGCTGATACCAAGCCGCCTCCTACCACTGGACGTGTCCACATGACATCTCGAGATCAGGCCAAAAAGTCTACAGGTACCATCACTGGAATCTTGTATATGTATGGTTAGGCTGCGTGTGTTCTATTTGATACGGGTGTTACTCACTCGGTCATTTCTACTGCTTATGCCAAGAACATTAGGATGCTCCCCATGCCACTAGATAATATACTGAGTATTTCCACGCGTTTGAGAGACTCTGTACGCATAACCCATGTATACAAGAGTCTTCCCCTAGAATTTGACGATAAGGTTCGTCCTGTTGACGCACTTCCGCTGGACATGAATGACTTTGACATGATTTTGGGCATGGATTGGCTATCCAAGCATCATGCTACCATAGACTGCCATTCATATCGAGTCATCTTCGGTGATGTTAATGCACCAGAGTACATTCACAACGGGTTCGTACCCGGAAGGTCTGTACAAATCATATCTACCCTGCAAGCGCGCGCTACTGTCACATGGCTGCGAGGGTTACCTAGCTACGGTTCACGACATGGATGCTGAATCTCCAATTCAGGATCAACCTATAGTGTCGGAATTCCAAGATGTATTTCCAGAAGAACTTCCGGGCATACCACCTGCACGAGAAGTGGAATTCAATATCGAGCTTATCCCAGGAGCTGAACCGATCTCCAAAGCTCCTTATCGTATGGCTCCCATAGAGTTAAAGGAGCTGAAGGATCAACTGCAAGAACTTCTAGAACGAGGATTTATTCGACCGAGTGCATCTCCATGGGGCGCACCGGTCTTATTTGTTAAGAACAAGGACGGCAGTATGCGTCTTTGCATAGACTATCACGAGCTCAACAAGATTACTATTCGGAATAGGTATCCACTACCGCGAATAGACGATCTGTTTGACCAACTCCAAGGGGCCAAACACTTCTCCAAGATTGATCTTAGGTCAGGCTATCATGGGTTAAGGAGCAGGACATCGCCAAGACTGCTTTTCGTACCCGCTATGGCCACTACGAATTTGTAGTCATGCCATTCGGCCTGACCAATGCTCTAGCAGTGTTCATGGATTTGATGAACAGAATCTTCCATGAATTTCTGGACAAGTTCGTCATTGTCTTCATCGATGACATCTTGATTTTCTCAAAGTCCAAGGAGGAACACGAAGACCATCTTCGTACAATACTACAGATTCTTCGCCAGAAGCAGTTGTATGCTAAATTCTCCAAGTGTGAGTTCTGGTTAGAAATTGTAGCATTCTTTAGCCACATTGTGTCAGCAGAAGGAATCACTATGGATCCAGCAAAGGTTGAGACTATTACTAAATGGTCGAGGCCGACATCAGCGACTGAAGTCCGCAGTTTCTTAGGCTTAGCTGGCTATTACCGTAGGTTCGTGGAGAACTTTTACCGCTGAGGACTACAATTGACCAAACTGATGCGGAAAGAGGAGAAATTCGTCTGGACTAAAGAACGAGAGAAGAGCTTGAAGACCTGAAGCAGAAGCTAGTATCTGCACCTATTCTTACTCTCCCATCTGGTACAGGTGGATTTCAAATCTACAGTGATGTATCGGGGAAGGGACTTGGCTGTGTTCTCATGCAACATGGGAAAGTGATCACGTACGCTTCACGGTAGCTTAAGCCTTATGAAGAAAATTACCCTACGCATGAAATGGAACTTGCTGCAGTCGTGTTTGCATTGAAGATATGGAGGCACTACTTATATGGAGAATCATGTGACATTTTCACGGACCACAAGAGCTTGAAGTATATCTTCACTCAACGTGAATTGAACATGAGGCAGAGGAGATGGTTATAGCTGTTGAAGGATTATGACATTAATCTAAAGTATCATCCCGAAAAGGCGAATGTAGTAGCAGATGCACTTAGCAGGAAGTCCGGAATGATCAACGGCATAAAGATTTAGGAGGAAATCATAAGAGACTTGGAGCGACTAGACATAGAGATCATGTTACGTGGACAGCACGGTTTCTGGGCTAACCTTAGAGTAGAACCTGAGTTACTCTCTAAGATCAAGGAAGCTCAGAAAGATGATGGAGAAATCTGGGCGATAGTTCAGAATTTGGAGAAGCAGACAGAATTCAGAGTAGATGCGGATGGTATCGTATGGCAGGGCACGAGACTTTGTGTTCCTGATGATCAAGAACTCCGGAAAGCCTTGTTAGCTGAAGCTCATAGCTCCCCATTCTCTATACATCCTGGTTCGACTAAGATGTACCATGACATCAAGCAGTACTTTTGGTGGAGCGGTATGAAACATGATGTTGCCACTTACGTCTCCAAATTTCTTACCTGCCAGCAGGTTAAGATCGAGCATCAGCGATCTGGCGGTCTCCTTCAACCGTTAGATATTCCAGAGTGGAAGTGGGACAAAATCACCATGGATTTTGTTACAGGTCTTCCGCCAACCAAGAGGAAGCATGATGTAATTTGGGTTATCGTAGATCAACTTACCAAATCAGCTCATTTCTTACCGATCCGCAAGGAATATTCGGTAAGTAAACTCGCCGATACGTATAGAAGAGAAATCATGAGACTCCACGGTGCTCCATCCAGCATCGTCTCAGACAGAGATCCTCGATTCACTTCGCGATTTTGGAAGAGTCTGCAGAAAGCATGGGGTACACAACTTAAGCTTAGCACGACTTTTCATCCTCAAACAGACGGGCAGTCGGAGCGAACGATTCAGACATTGGAAGATATGTTGAGGTCATGTGCGTTGGAATGGACGGGTGATTGGGACGATTACATCTGTTTGGTGGAGTTTGCATACAACAACAGTTGGCACGCAAGTATCAAGTGTGCTCCTTTCGAGATGTTGTATGGCAGAAAGTGTCGCGCCCCAATCTGCTGGGATCAGATTGGTGAGTGAACACTTGAAGGACCAGAGATCATAGAGATGACTAATGAGAGGGTCGCAGTAGCTAAGCAGAAACTTCAAGAAGCACGGTCACGTCAGAAGAGTTACGCCGATAAGCATCGTAGGGACATATATTTTAACGTAGGAGATCACGTCTTTCTTAAGGTTTCGACGACACGTGGTGTTAGACGCTTCAGGATTAAAGGGAAGCTCAGTCCTCGTTTCATTGGACCGTTTGATATCATTGAACGAGTCGGTGAAGTATCTTACCGGTTAGCGTTACCTCCGCAGCTTTCGCATGTACACAATGTGTTTCATGTGTCCTTAATCAGAGGGTACCAGAATCATCCCCTTCACATGGTTCAGTATCCACTGGAACAGATACGTGAAGATCTCACTTTCATAGAAGAACCCGAACGAGTTCTTGACAGACAAGAACGAGTCATGAGAAGGAAGACGATTCCATTCGTCAATATCCTTTGGAGGGATCATACCGAGCGGGAAGCCACTTGGGAAACAGAGGAGTCTATCCGGGCTTCTTACCCTCATTTCATATTTTGAATTCGGGTATGTTCTTCTTTTCCAGTTTACTTTATCTATAATTCGGGGACGAATTATTCTTTTAGGGGGGAAGAGTTGTAAAACCCGCATGCTTTTACCATGAATAAAACAAAGGAATTAGGAAAACATGTTTTATTATTTACAAAACAAGAAAAATAACAAAACCCTAAATCTTTTTCTTCCTCCTTCCTTGGCCGCCGAGTTTGATCACCAACAAGGGTGTTTCGGGTTGATTTTTGATCTTGGAATTTTGCAAGGATTCGTGTGTGTTCATCTTCATTTGTTTCACGTAATCGGTATAATCTTTCTAACCTTTTCTTTTATGTTTTGATTTAATGAATCTCTTAAAATCATGATGTTTTTCAAAACTAATTAAAAACAATTATTAAAAACATGTTAATGATCATGGGTAAATCAAACAATGGTTTTTAGGGGTGTTTTGTGTTGGTCGACGCCTAACCGAGCCCAAGGGGGGGTCTCGGCTTGGCTTATGTTACACCACCGAGACCATATGGTCTCGGTATGGTGATGGTGGTCCCACGGAAGCAGCCAAAACAAGGGAACCCCGACCTTGGTTCGGGGTATGGTGTTGATTACGAGTCCGGTTCATGGTTTCTAGTCACGGGTCCGGTTCATAGATTATTTTTAAGGTTTATGATTTTACTAGTTATGTGTTAAAAATTAAATTAATAAAACATGACATGATTAATTTAATTCACATGACCTAGGTTATAAATTTAATTATTAGATCATGAATTTTAACCTAAGTATTTATATTTTACTAGACTTTATAATTAATTAATTATTAAAAACCATGACTATAATTAATTAATTAACATGACTTAGGTTATATTATTAATAATTAATAATACATGTTTTAACCTAAGTATTTTACCTTATTTAATTAAAATCATGATATATTTAATTAAATAATTTTAACCTATAGTTTATTTAATTTACATGTAATAATTAATAAACTATACTTTATAACAACATGACTTAGAATAATAATCAGAAAACACTTAAGCTTATATAATTAGCTTATTTAGCCAGCTTATATAAACTTTCTATTTTTAGAAACTTATTTAGTTAAGGCAGCTAATCTATTTATGGAAACTTTCTATTTTTAAAAACTTATCTATTTTAAGCAGTAATTCTATTTTTGGAAACTTTCTATTTTTGGAAACTTTCTATTTTTGAAAACTTTCTATTTTTGGAAACTTTCTATTTTTGGTAACTTTCTATTTTTGGAAACTTTCTATATTAGGAAACCTGCTATTTTTAGAAAGTTACTTATTATAACACAACAAGCATTATAATGCATAAAATACAAGAAATACTTAATCTGAATAGACAGAATATAAGATAAACACAATATAAAGCTTAAAACAGTAAAACATGACATGAACGTATAAAATAAGCTAGGACATGATATAAAACCAGTTACGTATTCAGTAATCAGATACTTATACACGTATGTATTTATGTAGATTAGTGATACCGAAGTAGGACTCTCTTCCGTTCGTCTTCTTCGTTCACTGGACATATGGTACGGATTCCCGTCCTTTCAGTATGGACATTCTTTCCTTATTAGGATTCCCCGTATGCAGCCAACTGTTTTCCCATAGTATAAGTTTATATGTTTGATTGCTTATGTTTAATTAGAATACCTAAAGCCATATACATGCATGACCAGTTTCACCAAGTTATGGAGGTACCATAACCATAACACTAGAGGCACTGGTGTTATGACTTCCCCACGGCGAAGTGATTGCTCGTGGTGTCCCTTCAGCTTTTGGCCATATTATTATATTTATCATATGGGGCGTATGGGTGCATCCTAGTTACATGTTTTCAGCAGATTACTCAGTGTGAATGTGGTGTGTGCCTTGCATCCTTCACAAGGAGCTGATCCCTCCTACCCAAAACCAGTATATTAAATTAGAGGCAGCCCCTCAAATTTGCATGATGAGGTCACCCCTCCAAGTATTCATGCACGGTGGGATTTCATGACCTATATTGGCTAATGGTAAAATATGTTAAACAATTTTTACAAGATAAACATAAGGCTTTTCAAACTATAAAACCAGTTTTACTAAGACTTAACCGGGTTATTCGAGACTTAGTTTCTTCCGTTGTTATATGCTTATATGCTTATATTATTCATTCTTTATTGTACATCCGTGCACTGAGTGTATTGCTCAGCCGTTTTCCTTTTTATGTTCCCAAAACGGCAGGTACTCAGGGACGCTCGTAGACTTTAAGCGTACGTGAATATGGACTGGAAGCTTTCTAGCCTTTCTCTACTTTATTCATTATCTATACTTTGATACTCTTTCCATGGACATTGTTAGTCCTTTCATTTACAGTACTTATGTTTGTGTGTGATGAGCTTTACTTTTGGACTACCGATGTTTGATTCCGGTATTTCCTTTTTATGGTCATGTAATGTTTTAGACATTTATCCTTGTATGCTTTGATGACACGCCATAATTACGCGTGACATTCCATTTATCAAAATGGTGTGTTATAATCGAGGTAAGCATTGGAACACACAATGTTCGTCGTATGTATGTGGATTGAGGGTCATCGGCGGAAGTACTTTATGAACACTGTTTCGCGCAACTACGACCAGAAATAAGAAGCCAATTAGTACCAGTCACGTCGCCGCTCATTGGCTTTAGTGGAGACACTATCTGGCCAATAGGACAACTACGTCTACTAGTAACCATTGCGATTGAAGATCATTCCACCACGGCGTGGATGAACTTTATGGTGATATGCTCACACTCTCCATACAATGGGATTATTGGAAGACCAGGCATCCTGGCCATACGGGCAGTTCCATCCACGGCTCACGGTATGTTTAAGTTTCCCGTTGAGGGGGGAATTGTTACTATTTACAATTCAATCATGCCGGCATCCGAATGCCACGCCGTAACGACACCAGTCGTGCCTGTTCCCATTAAGGAAGGATCACCGCCCCCCAATTGGAAGGTGGAAATCCATCCCGACTACCCGGAACAGGAGGTGTCCATAAGAGGAACACTCTCGGATAACGGCAAGAGTGCCATTTTCTCTCTCCTAAAAGCAAACCTGTATGTATTTTCATGGGAGCCTAAGCACATGACGGGTGTGCCGCGCTCGATTGCAAAACACAAACTTCAAATCCGCCAGGGATATCCTCCTGTTAAACAAAAGAAGCGTGGTCAAGCACCAGAACGGAGCCAGGTAATACTGGACGAAGTACGGAAATTAGTAGACGCAGGAATTATGCGCGAGGTATACTACCACGAGTGGTTATCCAAACCAATCATGGTCAAGAAGCATGACGGAAGTTGGCGCATGTGTGTGGACTTCACGGACTTGAACAAAGCTTGTCCACAAGACTGCTATCCGTTACCAGAAATTGATTGGAAGGTGGAATCCTTATGTGGATACCCTTTCAAGTGTTTCTTAGATGCATACAAAGGATACCATCAGATCCAGATGGCGGAAGAAGATGAGGAGAAAATGGCGTTTCATACTAGTCAGGGCGTGTATTGTTACACAAAAATGTCGTTCGGACTGAAGAACGCTGGAGCAACGTATCAGCGACTTGTTGATAAAGCCTTCGATTCCCAGATAGGCCGCAACCTTGATGTCTATGTTGATGATCTGGTCATCAAGAGTAATACGGAGGAAGCACTTCTCCGTGACATCTAGGAAACGTTTGACACGTTGAGGAGAATCAACATGAAACTGAATCCAAAAAAGTGCACGTTTGGGGCCACGGAAGGAATGTTCCTTAGATATATGATTGATCCAAACGGCATCAAGACTTGCCCGGAGAAGACGGATACGGTGATACAGTTACCATCCCCTCGTACACGAAAGGAGGTACAACCACTAAATGGTAAACTAGCCGGGCTAAATAGGTTCTTGTCGAAGTCCGCGGAGAAATCACTACCTCTATTCAAGACACTCAAGAAGTGCATCAAGAAAGGATATTTCCGTTGGACAAAGGAAGCAGAGGAAGCTTTTGATCAGCTTAAACAGCATCTCGCAGCTCTTCCCATGCTAGTGGCTCCCCAACCTAAGGAAGAGCTCATTATGTATATGTCGGCTATATACGGAGCAATAAGTGCAGTACTTATGACGGATAGGGACACAGTCTAGACTCTGGTCTACTTCATAAGTAGAACACTACAAGGGCCGGAGTTGAACTATTCCTCTATAGAGAAGTTGGTTTTGTCATTAGTATACGCCACGAAACGGTTACGCCGGTACTTTCAGGCGCACCCAATTGTGGTTATTACTGATCAACCAATAAAACAAATCATCTCCAAGCCAGACGTGGCCGGTAGGCTACAAAAGTGTAGCATTCTACTAGGAGAGCATAACATCTCCTATAGACCAAGGAAAACGGTCAAAGGCTAAATCTTGGCAGATTTCTTAATTAAGAATGCAGATGAGGATGGACCAGTGATCCAACGAGAAGAAGTTCCAGCAGAAACATGGGTTTTGTTCACTGACGGATCCTCGTGTACGGACGGGTCAAGAGCTGGCCTTATCCTCACGAATCCAGAAGGAATGGAGTTTACCTATGCCCTACGTTTTGAATTCACAGCCACTAATAATTAGGCAGAATATGAAGCGTTGATTGCGGGTTTAAAAATCGCCCCTAGAATGGGAGTCCGTAACCTTGAGGCTTATGTAGACTCACGGCTTGTCGCGAACCACATTCTAGGAGGTTACATAGCCAAGGAGGATAACAAGGTTCGGTATCTGGAAAAAGTCAAGTCACTCATAGCTACTTTCGGGAAGTTTTCTATCAAGCAGGTACCAAGAGGTAAAAACAAGAAGGCGGACGCTCTTAGCAAGATCGCGTCTACAAGTTTTGCCCACTTATCCAAGCAAGTCTTGGTAGAAATACTAAAGGAAAAATCTATAACGGAAGGGGAAATCGCAGCTATAGTTGAGGAAGATGGACCTACATGGATGACCCTGATCATCAGCTATTTAACTGATGGAACCCTTCCGAATGATGAAAAGGCGGTACGGCGTATCAGAAGAAAGTCGCAGCGCTTTGAGCTTCAAGAAGGTATTCTGTACAAGCGCTCCTTCTTACAGCCGTGGTTGCGGTGTGTTGGGCCACGCCAAGCTACCTATGTGATCAGTGAGCTACATGAAGGGTCATGCGATATGCACGTAGGTCCCTGATCCGTAATAGAACGAGCTTTACGCACAGGATATTATTGGCCTACTATTCATATGGATGCACGTGACATGATTCGTAAATGCAGTGATTTCCAAGTGCACAGACCATTACCGCGACATCCGCAACAAGAACTGACATCCATCACATCCCCATGGTCATTCTTTAAGTGGGGGATCGATATCGCAGGACCTTTTCCAGTTGCGGCAGGGGGAGTTAAGCCTTTGATTGTCGTAATGGACTACTTTACACGATAGATAGAAGCTAAGGCGGTCAAATCCATTACAGGCAAACAAGTTAAAAAGTTTGTTTGGGAAAATATTGTGTGCCGTTTTGGCCTACCAGGAGAAATCATCTCGGATAACGGGAAGCAGTTCGAGGATAATCCATTCAAGGATTGGTGCGCGACATTGAACATCACACGGCGCTTCGCATCTGTAAAGCGCCCGTAGACTAATGGTCTTGTGGAGCGGGCAAACAGAAGCTTAGGCGAAGGCATCAAGGCACGCTTGGATGAGCGAAGTGCCAAGTGGGTAGACGAGTTGTCCCATGTTCTTGTTGGGTCAAAAAGTTGATGTGGCAGAAACTCAAAAACGAAGAAAATATGAAGGCATTTGTCTAAGCGTTGTCAAGAGCAAGTCAGGCGTTGTCAAGAGCAAATCGGGCGTTGACAGAAGTCAACATTGACAAGCATTGTCATGTGCAATCCAAGCATTGTCACATGCAATCCAAGCATTGACAGAAACATAGACAAGTGTTGTTGGAAGCTTCTATTTAGATAAGTATGCAGAATATATTCTGTATTAGTTTACTTGAATAGAAGATTTACACGTTTATTCATTCTTATCTCTTGTAAACCCTAATCCTTACACTATAAAAGGAACCAAGGGTATTAGGTTTATTCATATCATTCATACAAGATGTGAACCTAAAGCGTGTGTCGACTAGGTGTGGGATTCAATGTACACACACCTAGTGGTTGTTGATTATTAATATAACTAGCAATCCATTTGTTTTAATTCATGTTCTTTGTGTCCAAACACCTTGTTACATAGTTATTGTTCTTTTTCGCTTTGATTGTATAATCATATGAACAATGGCTATGCCTAGTAGCTAAAAGATCGAGGAAACCAAGGTTTCCACAGTTGGTATCAGAGCCTCGTGGCTCGTGATGCTAGGATCAACAAGGTGTTCGTGTATTGAGAAGAAAAGAAAAATCCGTCTAAGGTTTTTCTGGACGTTTTTGTGTGCGCAGCAGTATTCAGAAGGTCATAACTTTTGATTGGACCGTTGGATCGTCACGAAATTTCTTGTGTGTGTTCTATGCACATATATCTAGACATCCACCAGAGAGATTGTCGAGTTTTATCCCCAGGAAAAAGTTATTAAGCGTCGAAGTTGGCTGTAGAGATGATTTTTAGTTTTTTGTTTTTTATCATAAACTTAAAACTAGGGTTTTATACAAACCCTAGCTCGATTGTAAAGCAGAAATCATGATCAGATGGGTTAAGTTCGTGATGATAGGAAGTTCTAGGGCTTGCATTTGTTCTTAAAACCCTAGATCCATTGTTCATCATTGCTGATTAAAGACAAAGTGCTGTTAGCTTTGGGGAATCGGTCTATCATGGATCGATGATGAACCCTAGCAGCATGGATGTCCTGTGGTCTCGTCGTATATAAGTTTAATGGGCTGCAAGGATTGGACAAGCTGCTTTGATGATTCACGTGAGAGAGAAGCATGTTTGTCTTCGTTTGGTATGTGACAATACGTGACAGAAGGTATGAATCCATATTTTCTTTAAACATGGAAATATATAAGCAGTCGTAGTATTTTTCAAAGATATTGGGATTTGCTTGATTTTTGGATAGAGAAGGATACATATAGTTGCTAATTTTTGGGAATATCTTTTCCTAAGTTATAGAACAGAGTTGGCAAAGAAAAAGGAAAAGACGTGGGTGAGAAAAAAGAGTCCCAAATTGACTGATTTGTAGGGAATTTTTTTTTATGTCAGTCATATGTATCCCTAATCTTTAGGGTTGATTTATTTTGGACGTGGAGTTAAATCAAAAAGGGGAATGTGGATTTATGATGAGACTGCTTTTATACATAGTCTCATCGTCCAGATAGGGCTTAAAATGCATTAAATATCATCAAAATACCCATATATATGCTTGTGTTTGTTGCTTGTGTATTTTAGGTACAGATACTGAGAAAATGACAAAAGATCACAAGAATCATGCAAAAACGAACACGGGAAACGAAGTCGCACAATGAACCAAGCCCTAATAAAGTTTTCCCAAGAAAAACCCTTGAAGATTTGAAGAATTATGAAGAAGGGTCCTCTAATATGGAAGAATTGACACTTTATACCCTTGTATCTTCATAATTACAAGTTTGGTCCCTAAAGTTTGTCAATGTTGCAAAAAGGGCCCTCCACTTTGAAGAATTGGCAATTTTAGTCCCTCAACAAAGCTAAAATGTCAATATTTATCCTCCTTAAAGTCGAACATATCAAGAAGGACTCCAAGTTACAAGAATTACAAATTTGGTCCTTTGAAAATCTCAAAATTACCAAAAGGACCCTTGACTTTAAAGACTTGGCAAAAATGGTCCCTCATCAAACATGATTTCGCAATTTCAGTCCTCCAAAATGCCAATCATACAAGTTTAGACCATTATCCTTGAAGAAAATACCAAATCAGTCCTTCAAGAATCAAGAATTTGCAAGAAATACCCGTGAATTTACTTTACAAAACTTTTTGGGGCAAAAGTGTGAAAATGGAAAGTTTGATAACAAAGGAAAACGGATTATATGTGATTATTTACAAAGTGAAAGAAACAAAGGAGTTAAGGGACCAAAAAGGACAGACAACAATACTTACCTAGACCTACCGGCACTTGACACGTGCCCCACTACCACAAATCACCCAATCACAACTCACCATGCTGCCATGTCACACTCCACTTCATCTGATTTAATGTTTATTAAACATTGGCGCCATTAACAACTTTTTAAACTTAATCCACCCCTAATCCGGATCAAACTCTCCACGATTCAGCTTATGAACACAACTAGGGGTTTGTTTAATACTTTGAATTAAACCCTAATTCTTTCTAGTTTATTGATTAATGGTCTTTTAATCATAACCCAACCATAAAATACCTTGCCACCTCACTCCCTTGTCCCACACAAGATTCCCCTTCTACAAGGTTGAGCATATTGCCAAAATTGGGACAGCAATCTAACGTTTGAGATTGCAGCTTACTTTTTAAGCTTGTTGTAAGCCTTTGGATGCAAATACATCATGCCAGCTCCACAAACAAACAAGGAAGAGTCGCATGATCCTCAAGTTTTCAAAAGTTCACAAGGGCAATTCAGGGATTCTACAAGCTAGGGTTTACGTTTTTTATTGCTTACTAGTTCACAATGTAGCCTATATAAAGGCATTTAGGCTTTACATTTCACCTGCTCTTGAATTTTCCTTGTTTACAAATCTGTAAAGCTCATTTTCAGTTGAATGAAATGTGTATGAATTTTATGAAGAAAGCTCAAGTGCCATTGTTATAAGCTGTTTATGATTGTTCTTTGTTCCTTATTCTTGAATCAAAAACCTGTTTTCAAAAGAGGAGTGTGCAAAAGGGTGCACATTTTCTATTTTCTTGATATTTTGCTAAGTTCTTGGTCTATCTTGGAATTATTGGGCTATAGGGCTGATCATAGCATCCTGATATTGTGTTATCAAGGTGTGGTGAAGCTTATAACTTGGGGATAATCAAGTGTGGAGGACAAGAGTTGCATTAATCAAGAAGTTTTCATATTTCTGTTTTGATAATTGTGCTTCTAACTTTGTTGATTCTTAGCAGGGTTGTTTAAGGAAGCTTGTACTTGTTCTTGCTAGTACATAAGCTCAAAATTCGTGGGTGTGGATGTACATCCATGAGGTACACACCCTTAATCTCAAAATCTGAAAATGCTTTGGATATTTGTGATATTTGAGTGTTGCTTGTGTTCTTGTGAATTTTGTGGCTTAATCTTGCTTGAATCTGCTATATTCATCTGTTATTGTGTTAATTTGGGCTTGGGTGGTCTTAAATCTCACTTTTGATTTGAAAATTTTGATTTTGAAAAGTTAAAGGGGTGTTTGGGATTACCTGTTTGAGATTAAAACTTGTTATTTTGTTGAAGGAAGTTTGGGTTTGTGCTTTGTATCTGATATATGCTTGGTTGAGAGTATTTTGCAGCAAGTTTTCAGTCTTGAAACACTAAATCAAATATTGTGCTATAACTTGTTGATTTTAACTGTTTTTGACCTAAGATTTTGGTTAAATCTAGAATTTCTGCATGCTTAGGGTTAAAAGTTGTTTAAACATCATTATTATAACATATGTGATAGATTTGGAGGTTTGAATCTGGCTTGTTGGTCAAGTGCATCAGCAAAGTATAAAACTGCATGTGTTAGTGTTCATCAGTAACTTAAGGTGCTTGAATCTTGATTAATACTTTGAATCATTGCATGAAACTTGTTTAGACTTGTTCATTTGAGTTTAATATAGCTTGTGTATGCATTTGGTTAAGTTTGGCTGGCTGAATATTGCTAAAAGTGCTTATTGAACCTAATTTGCTTATTTGTTCATGTCTGTGTCATATCTGTTGCTTAATTGATTAAACTGTACTAATTAGGTGATTGTGTTTGTGATTTTTGATTGTTATTGACTCCTCTTGATCCACTGATCAATTGGGTGCCTTTGTGAAATCTGAATCTCCAAAAAAGTCACTAAAAACAAAAAGTCAAACAAGTCAAGCAGTGGGAAAAGTTCCCACTCTTCAACACCCAAAACTAGCCCCTACTAGTACAAATTTTCAGTTTGCTTATCAATAAGCTATAATTGCTTATCCAGACTTGCAACAACTTATTTTTTGTGATAGATCTTCATTATTTGACCCATTTGATTAGACTGGAGCTTATTGGACTTTGACTTTGACTTTGACTTTTCGCTAGAAAACCATCGTATTTAACTTTTTCATAAGTGCTTATTTGCTTTTTCCAGCTTATTGAGTCAGCTTATTTGAAAACTTTTTGTTGATTTAGCTTATTTAAGTCATTTAAAAGCTTTAGAAACTTGAAACAGCTCTTGGGGTGGCCTAGAACTCAAAAACGACTATTTTGTCGTTTTCTGTAGATTGTTTTTTGCATTTTTAGGCTTATTCCTTTGGCTTATTTCAAATTTATTTTTACAGAAGTCTTATTTAGCTCAAAAGAAGCTTGTGTGTCTAATTTGAGCTTATGGCATTAGCTTATATCTTAATGGGCCAAAAAGCCCATTAAGAATAAGCTGTTTGGTATAAGCTTGCTTATTTCACATTTTCAGCTTTTGGGCCTTTGGAAAAAGTTGTTTAAAATCAAATTTTGAGTCAAGTAGTGCTTTTTGGGCTTATTTGGGCCACTTTTTCATTTTGGGCTCAATTTGGCCCATTAAGGAGTCTGTTTTGGGTTTAGCCCATTTTCTAGGCCCATTAAGGGTATTTAGGTAATTTCAAGTTCATTTCTGAGTTATTTAGGTTAAATTAAGCTAGTTTTCAACTTTTTAGAATTTTTTAGGATTTTTGGATTTTTATTAATATTTTAATATTATTTTATTATTAAAAATTAAAAGTCTGATTTTCTAAGTTTTGATATTTTTCCTAGGTTCTAGACACTTAATTAGGAATTTTACAACTTTCTAAATATTTTTAGGTTCTTTCAATTATTTTCTAGAATTATTTTAAGTTTTTAATAGTTTTTAATTATTTAAAAATAGTTTTTAGTGGTTTTAAAATTTTGAAAAATACTTTTTAGCTTAATTAGGTTATTTTAAAGGTTTAAAAACTTTAAGATCTTGATTTGGACTTTTTATTAGTTAATATTGATTTTTAGGGCCTTAATTAGCATTAAAAAGTTAATATTTTATTAATTAAAAGGTTTTAGCAAGTTTTGATTTTTTGTAAACCCTTAGAATATTTTAGTGGATTTTAGTGATTTTTGGTAATTTTTAGAGTAAAATTTTAATTTTGGTGCTTTTTACGGTTTTACGTGAACGACTCTTTCGTCTTAGTGTAATCCGTCATCGTAACCGTCATTCTCTTCTAATCCCATTTCTATTTTCTTTCTCATAACAATATAATCACAAAGTTAATCATTTCATTACACACACACCAAGCCTCCTTTGAGAACGAACTCATTTTAGGGTCATTTGTACACCGTTTTCCTAAATCGTCGTGCTTACCCTAATTTGCCCTCTTTTCCTAAAGAGTGGTAAAACCTCCAACATCATTTTGGCGACGCTGCCGGAGAGGCGTGTTGTGTTTTGATTTGGAATTGTTGTTTTTATATACTAACCATAATAGTATTTGTATTAGTAGCACTAGACTAATACGTATTATCGGTTTTCGTTTTTTGTGTGAATACTATTACTATATTGTATACGTAGAACAATAAATTCACAAGTACTCCAAATACGTGAGAAATCACAACCTTGACTTGGGAGGTCATTACACAATCATTGTATTCGAATCTCAAACCAAAGAAAAAGGCAAAAATAGATAAATACTTTCGTGAAGCTCAATTTTGAAAAATACAAACTATAAGGTGGGTATAAGGCGGATATTATAAAATATATCCTAAGGGAAAAGGCTCTTAAGTGCTTCGCACCGCCTAGTTTCCCCGCTTGCTTGTGAGTATGTGATTTTTAGAGCTAATCGAGGGTTTTGCCGCCAAAGTATTATTAAGTATTATATATACTTTCTTGGTTTCATTGATTAAACCCTCTTGAACGTTTTGGTGTTCCACCAACGTTCTAAATTCATCGAAGGCGTTCACCTCACGTGATCGTTTTCATTCCTTGAGGCTTCTTTAATCAAGAGATTTCATTAAGGAGGAGATTTGTATATTTTTGTCTACTTAATACATTCACCAAAATCCAAAAAGGTTAATACAATCAAAAACCACAAAAAAATTGTAAAATACAAAACACCAAAAAGAATTTTCTTTGCTCATCCCCTCGTTGTACGTGACGTTTATGCTAACTCGTAATCAAGCAAGACGTGCACGTAAACGAAAGAACAAAACTCCCACTCCTAATCTTTCTAGTGAGGAGTCTCCTATTGACGAACCCATTGTAAGGGAAGCACCAACCATGGCAAATCGAACTATGATGGAGTTACTTCAAGCACCCACCAAGGGTTATGGAGAGGCTATTGTGATTCCCGCTATCCTTGCGGAGAATTTTGAAGTGAAAACAGGTTTGTTGTCGATGATCCAAAACAACAAATTCCATGGTGACGAGAAGGACAATCCACACAACCATATCCGCAAATTAAATCGTCTTACCGCCACTTGCAAATTTAAGGATGTCTCTAATAACTCGATTAAGATGATGCTTTTTCCGTATTCCTTAGCGGGGCCCGCTAAAATTTGGTTGGAGAAAGAGCCACCCAATTCTATATTGACGTGGAAGGATCTCGTGTCTAAGTTTGTGAACCAATTTTTTCCGCCCTCTAAGACTACGCACTTGAAAAACGAGATTTCAAAATTTTCACAAGAGTTTAATGAAAGTTTTTCAACGGCTTGGAATAGGTTTAAGGAAATGTTACATGAATGTCCTCATCACGGTTTTTCCGACTTGCATCAAATTGACACGTTTTACAATGGACTTAATGATCATGAAAGGGATTATCTTAATGCCGCCGCGGGTGGTAATTTTTTGTGTAAAACGGTTGAGGAAGCTTTGGTGATAATTGATAATAGATCTAAGGTGTATAGTCCTCGTAGCACGTCTAGTGTTCGTAAGGCTTCGTCTTCGGCTTCACCTTCTTTGTCTACTACCATCGATGCTTGCCAAATTGAGGCGAACTTGGAAAACAAAATCTTTGATAAGCTTAAAGGTCTTTTGATTAAGTTCAAAGTTGGAGAACCAAGTTCTCCCGCTACGGCTAAAGCGGTTGAGGTTTCATGCATGTATTATGGTGGAGGTCATGATTTCTCAGAGTGCATTACCAACGGTGGTAACACTTCGAGTGCCTACGCGGCCACGGGAACTTACAACCAAAACGGTCAAGTTACCCGCTCTAATCAACTGACTCCACCGGGTTTTGGTTCAAATCAAAATGCTAACAACAACTATCACAACAATCAAGTTGGTTTCAAAAACAATTACAACAAGGGAAACTATAGTAATCAAGGGGCTAATAATCAAGTTTCAAACAAAAATCAAAATGATTTTCAAAACAACAAGAAAAGTTTGCAAACTTTGAAAGATCTTCCAAATGAATTTGTTGAATACGCTAATGGGAACAATGGTAGGTTTGACAACATTCAAAGAGAAATCATTAGCCTAAGATCCGAGTTTAAGAACGACTTGAAGAAAGAGTTGAAAATGAGTTAGCTAATGAGCTTAAAATCCACACCAACAAAATGGAAGGGAATGTAACTAGGTTACAACAAAACCAACAAAAAATGAAACAAGGGCAACATGAGATTAAACAAGAAATGATTAAAGCCGAGAAGAGGCAATCCATGTTTGAAGATAAAATCTCATCTATGTTTGAGGCAATTATGTGTAAACCGTCTTCGAGTAGTCTTCCTAGCAACACCGTATCAAACCTTAAGGGTGAGATGAAAGTGATTACCACACGTAGTGGTAAGACACTTAAGGAACCGGCTCCTCAACCAATTGTTCCTACGGAGGAAGCAATTCAGGAAGAACCCGAGGTGGTGGTCCAAAAGGAGCATGTCCCAATCCCACGAAGTACCGCTCATGCCACACCTACGGTTGACCCATTACCAACATTGGAAGCCGAGATTCCAAAGGCTATGCCTAAGCCTCTCAACCCACACCACCTTTGCCCTATCCATCAAGACTTAGAAAGGAGAAACGTCAAGAGCGCGACAATTATCAATTTGAGCTTTTTATGAAAAAAATTTCGTGATTTGCACTTTAATGTAAGTTTCGCCGATGCTTTGGTCATGATTCCTCGATTTGCCGCTAACTTTAAGAGTATGTTGAACAACAAGGAGAAATTGCATCAATTGTCTAGTTGTTCATCGGTTTATCTTAATCGCATACCTCAAAAAGTCGGTGATCCCGGTAAATTTTTGATCCCTTGTGCAATCCAAGATATGGAAGAATGCTTTGCCTTGGCCGATCTTGGTGCTAGCATTAACTTGATGCCACTTGCAATCTTCAAGTCGCTCAATCTTCCTAATCTTACTCCTTCACTAATGTCTATCGAGTTGGCCGACCATTCCACGATTCCCGCATGTGGATTGGCGGAAGACGTTTTTGTGAAAGTGGTAAAGTTCTACTATCCCGTAGACTTTATCGTTGTCGATATTCCCACGGATCCTCAAGTTCCTCTCATTTTAGGTCATTCGTTTTTAGATACGGCTATGGCTTTGATCGATGTTCATGCTAGAAAGATCACCTTACATTTCAACGACGAGGAACTTGTTATAAACGCAACTCAAAACTCTCAAATTTCTCATGTTTATTCCATAGCAACCATAAACCTCGTTGATATGATCGACGTGGTTTGCGAGGTATTTTCACAAGAAGTTCTAGGTTTTGGTGATGATGGAAATAGTGACAATTCCACTATGTTAGATCTCATCCTTGATAACTCGACACCAACCTTCACCCCAGTTGAAGGTGGTGATTTTACGTTGGAAGAATTCGATGTTCTACGTACTTGTAACGAAGACCTCGACAACGATAAGGACTTCTCGATTATCTAGGATTTTCTTAACGATTTCCCATTTCCTCCACCCGAGGAGGTTATGAGTATCGAGCCTAAATCTTCACTTGAGGAACCACCTATCCTCGAGTTGAAAGATTTACCTCCTCATCTCGAATATGTCTATTTGGAGGAGGGCGACAAGTTGCCGGTTATTATTGCGAAGGAACTTTCGGATGATGAAAAAACCGCACTTGTCAATGTTCTAAAGGATCACTAAGGGGCAATTGCGTGGAAGTTATCCGACATTAAGGGGATCGATCCCAAATTTTGTACCCACAAAATCTTAATGGAGGAGGATTACAAGCCCGCAATCCAATGTCAAAGGAGGGTGAACCCCAAAATTCACGACGTCATCAAAAAGGAAGTCCTTAAACTCCTTGACGCGGGAATGATTTACCCTATTTCTGATAGCCCTTGGGTGAGTCCTATTCATTGTGTCCCTAAGAAGGGAGGAATGACCGTTGTGCCAAACGATGCCAACGAGTTAATTCCCATTAGACTCGTGATCGGATGGAGAGTGTGCATTGACTATCGAAAGTTGAATGAAGCCACTCGAAAGGACCATTTTCCCTTGCCCTTCATAGACCAAATGATGGAGCGTCTTGCGGGAAACGATTTCTATTGCTTTTCAGATGGTTTTTCCGGTTACTTCCAAATCCCCATCGATCCTCGTAATCAAGAAAAAACTACGTTACGTGTCCATATGGAACGTTTGCCTATCGTAGAATGCCATTCGGACTTTGTAATGCACCGGGAACCTTTCAAAGGTGCATGATGGCTATTTTTCATGACATGATCGAGAAGACGATGGAAGTCTTCATGGATGACTTTTTCGTGTTTGGTAATTCGTTCACTTCGTGTTTGTCGAATCTTGAGAGAATGTTGAAACGTTGTGAGGAAACCAACCTTGTGCTCAATTGGGAAAAATGTTATTTTATGGTTAAAAGTGGAATCGTCTTAGGGCACAAGGTCTCAAAAGCGGGGATTAAGGTAGATCAAGCTAAGGTAGACGTCATCGCCATATTACCTCATCCCAAAACCGTTAAGGGAGTTAGAAGTTTCCTAGGCCACGCGAGCTTTTATCGTCGATTCATCAAGGATTTTTCAAAGATCTCTCGACCTATTACACATCTTTTTGAAATAGAGGCACGTTTTGTCTTTGACGAAGATTGTGTACGAGCCTTTGAAATCCTTAAGAGGAAACTTACCGAAGCTCCCATTCTTGTTGCTCCCAATTGGAACCTCCCCTTTGAGCTCATGTGTGATGCTAGTGACTACGCTATTGGGGCCATATTGGGGCAACGTCATGAAAAGCACTTCTTGCCTATTCACTATGCTAGCAAGACGATGACCGAGGCTCAACTTAAATACACTACAACGAAGAAGGAGTTCCTTTCCGTGGTGTATGCATTTGAGAAATTTCGACCTTATCTCGTCTTGACGAAATGCATAGTGTATACGGATCATTCGGCTATCAAGTATCTTATGGCTAAACAAGATGCTAAGCCAAGATTACTTCGTTGGATTCTCCTCTGTGACAACCGTGGTTTTGGGTTTGTCACTTGGTCTTACTTTTAGGTTATTTTATGTGTGCTTACTTGAATTTTGTGTTTACGTGTTTATTTTGTGTGAACGAGGTTGGTGTGGTTATCGTTTATGAGTATAGAGTAATCATAAGTAAATCGAGGAACGGTTATTTCATGTTCATGAGCTCACAAGTGGTGACTATGAAATGAAAATGGTGATATTGTGGTGTTTACGCACACGTATAAGTATTATAGTAATAGTATTTTTTTAGGATTTACGGTTTAGCATTTCGAGGTCTCGGGTGAGGTAATTATCCATATGAATATTTTTCGGGATGGTTTTGAGTCATTTAGGACTTAGTTATAAAGTTTATTTCAAAATTTGAGATTTTTTATAAAAGTGTATATTTTACGTCTTTTACGGTAAAACGCGTAAATTTGACTAGTTTTACGGTTTTGAGGTTTTGGAAGCTTTAGGAGCTGAAATAAATTAAGGAAAATTAAGGTAATATTATTAACATAATATTAAATAATAAAAATAAAAAAAACAAATTTATTGGGTGTTTGGGTCGGTTTAGACGCACCAAAGAAAGAGAAAAAGGGAAAAAGGGGAAAAAATGAAAGTTGGGTGTTATACTTGGACTAGGATTTTATGTACACACTATATAAGGTTATCTAATAAATAAATAAAAACATAAATCCCTGGAGACAAAGAAAAATTCGTGGGTTCCATAGAGGAGAATTAGGGTTCTTCAAAAAAATTAGGTTTTCTTCATCTTCCATTGATTTAAGGTAAACCTTCATTAACCTTTTTAATTAAATTGTTTTTATGTTTAATTAATCATTATTATGATGGATTAAGGGTTAGGGTTTATATAAAAACAGTAGATTAATGATGTATTAATCATAATATGATGATCATATAATCTAGGGCTTGTATTAGAAGGGTTATAGGTGATTAATTAGATCAATTTGTTTAAAACCCGTTTTTAAAAACTGGGCAGAATTTTGAGTCTATTGTTTTGATCATATCTAGAGTTCTAGGAACATTAAAGATGCGATCAAACTAGCCCTGGATAGGTAATTGAGTTGGATTTCTAAATCAAGAAACGAGAACTAAATTGGAGGTCGGGAAGTGGGTCAAAAACAGGTTACAACAGTCGGAGGTCAAAACAGTTTTGAATTCAGCCTGTTTTCTTTCTAAGTTTTGGGTTGTTTGGGGTACTTAGGGTTGCATTGGGATCTTCTCACGAACATGAGAGATGGTTTATATATTGTAGTAAGGATCTGAACTTGGGCTAAAATTGTGGTTTAGGGTAAGACCCTCTAATGGTAATGAACTTTTCATACGTTTAAAATCAGTGAATTCTGGATAGGTAGCAATATATACACATATATCTGGGCCTTATCAGTAGCTTTAAGGTTAGGTCAAGTGGGAGGTTTTAGCTAACATGTATAAAAGTGTGAATATTCTTTTACAGAAACTATGGGTATGTTTAAGTGGACGTTTGACTTAAAGTTTTGAGACCTAAAACTGGGACTGTTTTGTGTAAAATTATGAACGGGATAGCTATTAAACTTAACCAAGTTAGGGACTTGTTAAGGAAGGGTAATGGGGTGATTAGAGCTTAAAAATGAGGTAATTATACGGGAATAGACTAGATGTCCATCATAGGTTGATGAGCCATCTTAGTGATTGGTTCGTGTATTGATTTCGTGTTTTTGGTTTGTTAGCTTGTTGCTAGTGCGAGGACTTGTGAAGAAGCTATCAAGTGAGTTTCATAGTCCTATGTTTAATATTGATTTTGACTTCCAGATGGGATAGAAGAGACACTGTGTTGAGTTATTTTCTAAATTGATGATGTGAATGTGTTTGTGATTTGAGATGGACTTGTGTGTACATTATGTGATTAACTGCTATGTGATTTTTGATTGTGTATGATTTGGATCGGGGGACACATGTCGTCTCAGTTATTGTGGTTTGACAAGGTAGTGGCCTTGTGGTTTGACAAGGTAGTGGCCTTGTAGTTTGACAAGGTAGTGGCCTTGTGGTTTGACAAGGTAGTGGCCTTGGGATAGGTACATAGTGTGATCATCTACGGTACCATGTTGTTTGGCAAGGTAGGAGCCTTGGACTTTGGTTTGGAATGATTGATCTTGAATGCTAGTTGTTAATACATAATTGTAGCACATTGTCCATATGTTATTGTATTGATGGTTGTTATTTACAGCTTGTAATTGATTCAGCGTTGGAGTCTAAACCTATGACTCTCACCAACTTTATGTTGACGTGTTTTAGTGTCTCTTTCAGGTGATACTATGGTTAAGCATGAGAACATAAGTGGCTAGGATTTGAGAAGCTTAGGAATGCATATAGAAGGAGAATTGTCATGACTTTGTGTCTTCATTTTATGACATTTCTTATTTCATATAGTTATCTCTATAGACACGCCATGTTGTGATGATATCCATACGTCGCGCCCCATATTCATCCATGGTGGGGTGTGACAGAATGGTATCAGAGACAATGGTTATAGAGAATTAGGTTGCCTAGTCGTGTAGCCTAGTCTATAGCTTAAGGGTCCCTGTATATAGGCGTCATAGGAGTATGTGTGCATTTTATAGCAATTGATGTGTTTGAATATTATTTTCGCAGTATTTGTTAGGTTATGAACTACTATGGTTCATACTTAACTGCATGTTATTTTCTTTACGAGTTTTGATTAGTGAGGGTGGAACCATTGTCGTATATGCTAGTCATTGTTGGATTTCGCTTAATTATATTTTCATGTTCTTTATACATTTTGAATTTTGTCTACGCTGGTTCAGCTGGACTACGAGTTTATGTGTTTCGTGCATTGGCTATGTTATTTTAATACATGGGGTTTTGGATCTTATCTTGTGTGGTTATGTGCTTGTGAGTTGTTGGATTATGTGTTATGTGTAGTATTAATTTCTTATAAGTGTCATCATAAGAGGGAGTACATTGGTGAAAGGGAACATGTATAATTATGGAGGCCTACATAATTATATATGTGCCACAACACCACTGGACTTTCAAGTATGATTGCATGAAAGAGAGTTAATACATGCTTGTATAGTATATGTTGGATGGATTTGAGTGTATGTACGCTTATGCCTATGTATGTAAAATTATTTTCTACTTACCGGTTGTATTCTTGGGATGGTTGCTAGCTCGTTTCTCTTTGAGATGTTCAACTTCTGTAGTAGCGCATTTCTCGGGTCCTCATTTCACGTGTTTGTTTGTACGATACTTTTGGCGTGAAGGATTTTGAGATGGTGGAGATTTCTTTTTGGGGTAACGATGTCTTTTGTTTCGAGTTATAGATGGTAAAAAAGATAGAACTTGCAAATTGAAAAAAAAATAGTTGTTGGTAGTCGATGAAATAAGGAAGTGTCAGGATCATGTTTCAAATAAGGTGGAATATAAATTCTTTAACATATAAGTATGACTCGGTTATTTTAAAATATTTTGGTTTTGATCACCTAAAGTTATTGTTCTTAAGTTAAAAATTTTGTTCTTATTTAGTGAAATATGTTAAAATCATGTAATTAATAGAGTTTTATTTTTCTAGAAATAAAATAAATTAGGTTCTAGTTTTGGTAATTAATGGGGGGTTTTAGGGTTTAAAAATCGTTTTTTTTTTGTATAAATCGGAGTAGGCAGAAACTGTCGCTAAACTGTCAAAATATGTCGCTAACTGTCAGAAACTGTCGCTAATGCCTAGGCAGATTTTGAGAAAAATCGTTTTGGTCATAACTTATTCGTTTTTAAAGGTTTTTGGGTGATTCAAAAGCCTAATATTATGTACTCGGAACATACTTTTCAAATATTCAGGAAGTTTCGTAATTGGAAGTCAGTAGCTTGGTCTAATTAATTGTACAAGTGTTGAGTTCAAGGTTAATTTTCGGACAACATGGTTAAACTCGTGTTTTGGGTATTTTGCGGTAATGAACACTTGGAGGGTTAACATAGAGATGAGTTGGGAAGGAATTTGAGAGTTCTTTAGACCTTATTATATGTGGTTATATTTTGATGAGTTTTGATTTATGGTATTTATGAGTAAGACTGAAATCGGGGTGACAGTTTTAAACCCGTTGAGTTATGTGACGGCTCCCAACTTGGTTTCAAGACAATTCTTGTTTGATGAGTTGCAAGATTTAGTTAGGTTGGTTACATAACTTTATGGTTTTGATAAGTTTCCTCGTGGACGGTTAAGGCTCATGTGTTGTTGGTTGAGATTATTTTCGTGTAAACTGAGTTCACGTTTGAACGTGAAGGTTTTATCAGGGATATGCATCCTCGTTTGTTTGCTGAGAATAAGTTTGAGTTTGGGAGTGAATCTCGGGACGAGATTCCTATTAGGAGGGAGTGATGTGACACCGTGGTTTTGGGTTTGTCACTTGGTCTTACTTTTAGGTTATTTTATGTGTGCTTACTTGAATTTTGTGTTTACGTGTTTATTTTGTGTGAACGAGGTTGGTGTGGTTATCGTTTATGAGTATAGAGTACTCATAAGTAAATCGAGGAACGGTTATTTCATGTTCATGAGCTCACAAGTGGTGACTATGAAATGAAAATGGTGATATTGTGGTGTTTACGTATACGTATAAGTATTATAGTAATAGTATTTGTTTAGGATTTACGGTTTAGCATTTAGAGGTCTCAGGAGAGGTAATTATCCATATGAATATTTTTTGGGATGGTTTTAAGTCATTTAGGACTTAGTTATAAAGTTTATTTCAAAATTTGAGATTTTTTATAAAGTGTATATTTTACGTCTTTTACGATAAAACGCGTAAATTTGACTAGTTTTACGGTTTTGAGGTTTTGGAAGCTTTAGGAGCTGAAATAAATTAAGGAAAATTAAGGTAATATTATTAACATAATATTAAATAATAAAAATAAAAAAAAACGAATTTATTGGGTGTTTGGGTCGGTTTAGACGCACCAAAGAAAGAGAAAAAGGGAAAAAGGGAAAAAAAGGAAAGTTGGGTGTTATACTTGGACTAGGATTTTATGTACACACTATATAAGGTTATCTAATAAATAAAAAAACATAAATCCCTGGAGAAAAAGAAAAATCCGTGGGTTCCATAGAGGAGAATTAGGGTTCTTCAAAAAAATTAGGTTTTCTTCATCTTCCATTGATTTAAGGTAAAAACCTTCATTAACCTTTTTAATTAAATTGTTTTTATGTTTAATTAATCATTCTTATGATGGATTAAGGGTTAGGATTTATATAAAAACAGTAGATTAATGATGTATTAATCATAATATGATGATCATATAATCTAGGGCTTGTATTATAAGGGTTATAGGTGATTAATTAGATCAATTTGTTTAAAACCCGTTTTTAAAAACTGGGCAGAATTTTGAGTCTATTGTTTTGATCATATCTCGAGTTCTAGGAACATTCAAGATGCGATCAAACTAGCCCTGGATAGGTAATTGAGTTGGCTTTCTAAATCAAGAAACGAGAACTAAATTGGAGGTCGGGAAGTGGGTCAAAAACAGGTTACAACAGTCGGTGGTCAAAACAGTTTTGAATTCAGCCTGTTTTCTTTCTAAGTTTTGGGTTGTTTGGGGTACTTAGGGTTGCATTGTGATCTTCTCACGAACATGAGAGATGGTTTATATATTTTAGTAAGGATCTGCACTTGGGCTAAAATTGTGGTTTAGGGTAAGACCCTCTAATGGTAATGAACTTTTCATACGTTAAAAATCAGTGAATTCTGGATAGGTAGCAATATATACACATATATCTAGGCCTTAACAGTAGCTTTAAGGTTAGGGAAAGTGGGAGGTTTAGCTAACATGTATAAAAGTGTGAATATTCCTTTTACAGAAACCATGGGTATGTTTAAGTGGACGTTTGACTTAAAGTTTTGAGACCTAAAACTGGGATTATTTTGTGTAAAATTATGAACGGGATAGCTATTAAACTTAACCAAGTTAGGGACTTGTTAAGAAAGGGTAATGGGGTGATTAGAGCTTAAAATGAGGTAATTATACGGGAATAGACTAGATGTCCATCATAGGTTGATGAGCCATCTTAGTGATTGGTTCGTGTATTGATTTCGTGTTTTTGGTTTGTTAGCTTGTTGCTAGTGCGAGGACTTGTGAAGAAGCTATCAGGTGAGTTTCATAGTCCCATGTTTAATATTGATTTTGACTTCCAGATGGGATGGAAGAGACACTGTGTTGAGTTATTTTCTAAATTGATGTTGTGAATGTGTTTGTGATTTGATATGGACTTGTGTGTACATTATGTGATTAACTGCTATGTGATTTTTGATTGTGTATGATTTGGATCGGGGGACACGTGTCCTCTCAGTTATTGTGGTTTGACAAGGTAGTGGCCTTGTGGTTTGACAAGGTAGTAGCCTTGTGGTTTGACAAGGTAGTGGCCTTGGGATAGGTACATAGTGTGATCATCTATGGTACCATGTTGTTTGGCAAGGTAGGAGCCTTGGATTTTGGTTTGGAATGATTGATCTTGAATGCTAGTTGTTAATACATAATTGTAGCACATTGTCCATATGTTATTGTGTTGATGGTTGTTATTCACAGCTTGTAATTGATTTAGCGTTGTAGTCTAAACCTATGACTCTCACCAACTTTATGTTGACGTGTTTTAGTGTCTCTTTCAGGTGATACTATGGTTAAGCATGAGAACATAAGTGGCTAGGATTGGAGAAGCTTAGGAATGCATATAGAAGGAGAATCCCCGTTTCCTTCTTAGTTTTTATTTGCTCTTTTAATAAGTGATACTGTGGCACACATATATTTGTTTGGTTATGTTATTTGTTTGTCTTGGGTAAGCGGTAGGACTGATACCTACTTACCTAGACTCTTGAGTCTGATGAGATATTGTCATGACTTTGTGTCTCCATTTTATGACATTTCTTATTTCATATAGTTATCTCTATAGACACGCCATGTTGTGATGATATCCATACGTCGCGCCCTATATTCCGCCATGGTGGGGTGTGACATCCTCCTTCAAGAATTTGATCACAAAATCGTTGACAAAAAAGGAGCCGAGAATCTAGCGGCCGATCATCTTTCTCGTTTGGAAGATCCTCACCAAAGTGTTTACGAGCCCAAGGAAATCACTGAAACATTTCCACTCGAGACACTTGGCGTAGTGAATTCTAAGCTTGATTCTTCCACCCCATGGTTTGCGGACTTTGCAAATTACCATGTGGGCAACTTCATCATCAAGGATATGACGACTCAAGAAAAACGAAAATTCTTTCGTGACGTCAAGTTCTACTTTTGGAACGACCCTTACTTGTTTCGAACTTGTGCGGATCAAATCATCCGACGTTGTGTATTTGGCACCGAAGCTTCTAATATCCTTAGAGCTTGTCATGAGGGACCCACGGGTGGTCACCATGGTGCTAATCTCACGGCTAAGAAGGTGTTTGATGCCGGCTTCTTTTGGCCTACTATTTACCGAGATGCACAAGATCTTGTGAAGTCGTGTGACTCATGCCAACGACAAGGAAATGCCTCACAAGAAGATGAAATGCCACAAAATATCATCCAAGTGTATGAGATCTTTGACGTTTGGGGCATAGACTTTATGGGGTCGTTCCCATCGTCTCGTGGTAATAAGTACATCATTGTTGCTGTTGACTACCTATCTAAGTGGGTGGAAGCTAAGGCTTTGCCCACCAATGATGCTCGTGTGGTAGTCAAGTTTTTGAAAAGCTTGTTTTCTCGGTTTGGAACCCCTCGTGCGATCATAAGCGATCGTGGAACCCATTTTTGTAACGACCAATTTGAGTGGGCAAGTTGAGGTTTCAAACCGAGCGTTGAAGAGGATCTTGGAGAGATCCGTTGAGGAAAACCGACAATCTTAGTCGGATAAGTTGGACTATGCTTTATGGGCCTTTAGGACCGCTCATAAGACACCTATTGGGTGCACTCCCTATAAGCTTGTGTATGGAAAAAATTGTCACTTGCCAATCGAATTGGAACACAAGGCTTATTGGGCCCTAAAGCATTGTAATGATGACATGGAGACCGCGGGAAAACACCGGAAAATGCAATTAAATGAATTGGATGAATTGAGGGACATTGCTTATGAAAATTCATTAATTTATAAAGAAAAGACTAAAAAGTTGCATGATTCTAAAATTAAAAACCGGGTTTTTAACATTGGGGATCAAGTTTTGCTTTTTAATTCTCGTTTGAAAATCTTTTCCGGTAAGTTGAAATCCCGTTGGTCTGGTCCATTCACCGTAACTCAAGTATTTCCTTATGGGACCATCGAGCTAGCTCAAAATGATGGCCCCAATTTTAAGGTGAATGTACATAGGTTGAAGCACTACTTTGGCGGGGAAGTTCCATCTTTGAACTACCTCGACCAAGTCACCTACCCCAATGATAATTAGTATTGAGGGGATCAAGTCGAGCTCATGACTCGGTAATCAAAAACGAGGTGCCTCATGGGGGATTCCCATGCTTATCCTATGTACATATTATCGCTTTCTAATGTAGTAACGTGTGGGGATTTGTGCCCTTCCAACCTTTGTTCCGTGGTTGTTTGTGAATTGTGGATTTTAGATGATCATGATCTTCACGATTGGAGCCTCTCGTGTTCGTTTTATGGGAGCACTCGATCGTTTGCTTTGAAGACTTTCTCAATATCCATGATATACCTTTGATTTTCTAACCTTAGGTTTATAGCACACTTCATAAACGGCTTTAAATTTAACGGTTACACCCTTTCCATGCTAGATTAGGCATTCGACTACGTCTCTAGTATGGGGGTGTTTGCACCCCTAGACTCGAAACATTGAGGACAATGTTTAACTTTAGTATGGGGGTGAATAGATACTTGCCTTGACAAACCTTCACGCTTTCCAAAGTTTATCTTTTTGTTTATCGTTTTGTTGTAAAATAAGCCTAAAAATGGCCAAATTTTAAAATTTTTCTCATGTTTTATAAGTGTTTAAAGACACGAATGTAGGTTTTCCGATGGCGAGAATAAGAGTAATTTTGACTCGACCGTGTGTGTTGAGCACTTAGCTTCGATTCCTTAACTTCACATTAGGCTAAGTCTCTTAAATGAGGACGAGAAATGATAGGGTTAATTATAAGTTACTATGCTAAACGTAGAGTACTCGTATTCTTTCAAAAACTCATGTGTTCTCGTTGTTTGTTTATTCTCCCTTCGCATGTAAATATTTTTTGCTTAATAAATATTGACTTAGCGGTTTAGTTGGGATTGTTGGGTTTCTAGTCTTTTCTAGTAGCTTCCGTGTAATTAAATTGGGAAGACATTAAGGTATCGCCAACGTCACGGTTTTGAAGTATTGGCACCCGAATAATCGAAAGCTTCACCCAATAATAAGATTTCAAGTGCTCACCTAAATCAAGCAAACAATTTGAAGCCCCACAAGCCCGAAAAATCTATGCAAAATTCAAAGTGAATCAAGCCTTAATCTTTGAAGCTTTAAAGATCCAAAATTCGCCTTAGCGTGAGGATATACGTCTTTGGCTAATAAAACTACCGATGAGGTGGATAATAAAAGGCAAGGCAAGAACGAAGTCATAATAAAAGCTTCATGGCGAAGTTGAATAAAAGATGGAGGTAAACCAAAGATAATAAGGCCCTTCCGTTAGGGGGCGTATAAAAGTCTTGGTAATAAGTCTCATGTTCAAAACCGTTATAAAACCGTGTTTATCGATCCTTCTTGTTGACTTAATTTTTTGACATCGTTGTCTATTATGAGGGGTTATTGATTTGATGGTCTTGGTTACACCGTTAGGACTCTATTTTAGACCTAAATCTCTATTATCACATAAGTCAAACAATGTATCCTCGTGAAACATTCAAGACAAAATAAAATATAAGAGATACAACTTAGGAAATTGGGAGGATAAGTACGTGATTAGGTCATATGAGTAGTGTTAGCATTACTAACTTATAATGACAATGATCTCGTTGCACGCTTGGCATGGAATTGGGGTGAAAATCGAGGACGATGAAATTATTTCTAACGAAGCATTCACGTGTTCTTATTCTATGAACCTAAACGTCCCATTTTGCGATGAAAATCATACATTATATCTAAAACGCAAGTAGTAGCAATAGTAGTAGTGTAGCTAGTTTATCGTTCAATAAAGTGAATAAAAATGAATTTTGGAGGTGCTACGATACTTTATTCTAGCATTGCGTGAGGGCACGACAATGGTTTAGTATGGGGAGTGATGAGACTGCTTTTATAGATAGTCTCATCGTCCAAATAGGGCTTAAAATGCATTAAATATCATCAAAATACCCATATATATGCTTGTGTATTTTAGGTACGGATATTGAGAAAATGACAAAAGATCACAAGAATCATGCAAAAACAAACACGGGAAACGAAGCCGCACAATGAACCCAGCCCTAATGAAGTTTTCCCAAGAAAAACCCTTGAAGATTTGAAGAATTATGAAGAAGGGTCCTCCAATATGGAAGAATTGACACTTTATACCCTTGTATCTTCATAATTACAAGTTTGGTCCCTAAAGTTTGTCAATGTTGCAAAAAGGGCCCTCCACTTTGAAGAATTGGCAATTTTACTCCCTCAACAAAGCTAAAATGTCAATATTTATCCTCCTCAAAGTCAAACATATCAAGAAGGACTCCAAGTTACAAGAATTACAAATTTGGTCCTTTGAAAATCTCAAAATTACCAAAAGGACCCTTGACTTTGAAGACTTGGAAAAAATGGTCCCTCATCAAACATGATTTGGCAATTTCAGTCCTCCAAAATGCCAATCATACAAGTTTAGACCATTATCCTTGAAGAAAATACCAAATCAGTCCTTCAAGAATCAAGAATTGGCAAGAAACACCCCTGAATTTACTTTACAAAACTTTTTGGGGCAAAAGTGTGAAAATGGAAAGTTTGATAACAAAGGAAAACGGATTATATGTGATTATTTACAAAGTGAAAGAAAGAAAGGAGTTAAGGGACCAAAAGGGGCAGACAGCAATACTTACCTAGACCTACCAGCACTTGACACGTGCCCCACTACCACAAATCACCCAATTACAACTCACCCTGCTGCCATGTCACACTCCACTTCATCTGATTTATGTTTATTAAACATTGGCGCCATTAACAACTTTTTAAACTTAATCCACCCCTAATTTGGATCAAACTCTCCACTATTCAGCTTATGAACACAATTAGGGGTTTGTTTAATACTTTGAATTAAACCCTAATTCTTTCCAGTTTATTGATTAATGGTCTTTTAATCATAACCCAACCTTAAAATACCTTGCCACCTCACTCCCTTGTCCCACACAAGATTCCCCTGCTAAAAGGTTGAGCATACTGCCAAAATTGGGACAGCAATCCAACGTTTGAGATTGCAGCTTACTTTTTAAGCTTGTTGTAAGCCTTTGGATGCAAATACATCATGCCAGCTCCACAAACAAACAAGGAAGAGTCACATGATCCTCAAGTTTTCAAAAGTTCACAAGGGCAATTCAGGGATTCTACAAGCTAGGGTTTACGTTTTTTATTGCTTACTAGTTCACAATGTAGCCTATATAAAGGCATTTAGGCTTTACATTTTACTTGCTCTTGAATTTTCCTTGTTCACAAATCTGTAAAGCTCATTTTTAGTTGAATGAAATGTGTATGAATTTTGTGAAGAAAGCTCAAGGGCCATTGTTATAAGCTGTTTATTATTGTTCTTTGTTCCTTATTCTTGAATCAAAAACCTGTTTTCAAAAGAGGAGTGTGCAAAAGTTTGCACATTTTCCATTTTCTTGATATTTTGCTAAGTTCTTGCTCTATCTTGGAATTCTTGGGCTATAGGGTTGATCATAGCATCCTGATATTGTGTTATCAAGGTGTGGTGAAGCTTATAACTTGGGGATAATCAAGTGTGGAGGACAAGAGTTGCATTAATCAAGAAGTTTTCATATTTCTGTTTTGATAATTGTGCTTCTAACTTTGTTGATTCTTAGCAGGGTTGTTTAAGGAAGCTTGTACTTATTCTTGCTAGTACATAAGCTCAAAATTCGTGGGTGTGGATGTACATCCATAAGGGACACACCCTTAATCTCAAAATCTTAAAATACTTTGGATATTTGTGATATTTGAGTGTTACTTGTGTTCTTGTGAATTTTGTGGCTTAATCTTGCTTGAATCTGCTATATTCATCTGTTATTGTGTTAATTTGGGCTTGGGTGGTCTTAAATCTCACTTTTGATTTGAAAATTTTGTTTTTGAAAAGTTAAAGGGGTGTTTGGGATTACCTGTTTGAGATTAAAACTTGTTATTGTGTTGAAGGAAGTTTGTGTTTGTGCTTTGTATCTGATATATTCTTGGTTGAGAGTATTTTGCTACAAGTTTTCAGTCTTGAAACACTAAATCAAACATTGTGCTATAACTTGTTGATTTTAACTGTTTTTGACCTAAGATTTTGGTGAAATCTAGAATTTGTGCATGCTTAGGGTTAAAAGTTGTTTAAACATCATTATTATAACATATGTGATAGATTTGGAGGTTTGAATCTGGCTTGTTGGTCAAGTGCATCAGCAAAGTATAAAACTGCATGTGTTAGTGTTCATCAGTAACTTAAGGTGCTTGAATCTTGCTTAATACTTTGAATCATTGCATTAAACTTGTTTAGACTTGATCATTTGAGTTTAATATAGCTTGTGTATGCATTTGGTTAAGTTTGGTTGGCTGAATATTGCTAAAAGTGCTTATTGAACCTAATCTGCTTATTTGTTCATGTCTGTGTCATATCTGGTGCTTAATTGATTAAACTGTACTAATTGGGTGATTGTGTTTGTGATTTTTTGATTGTTATTGACTCCTCTTGATCCACTGATCAATTGGGTACCTTTGTGAAATCTGAATCTCCAAAAAAGTCACTAAAAACAAAAAGTCAAACAAGTCAAGCAGTGGGAAAAGTTCCCACTGCTCAACACCCAAAACTAGCCCCTGCTAGTACAAATTTTCAGTTTGCTTATCAATAAGCTATAATTGCTTATCCAGACTTGCAACAACTTATTTTTTGTGATAGATCTTCATTATTTGACCCATTTGATTAGACTGGAGCTTATTGGACTTTGACTTTGACTTTTTGCTAGAAAACCATCTTATTTGACTTTTTCATAAGTGCTTATTTGCTTTTTCCAGCTTATTGAGTCAGTTTATTTGAAAAAATTTTGTTGACTTAGCTTAATTAAGTCATTTAAAAGCTTTAGAAACTTGAATCAGCTCTTGGGGTGGCCTAGAACTAAAAAACGACTATTTTGTCGTTTTCTGTAGATTGCTTTTTGCATTTTCAGGCTTATTCCTTTGGCTTATTTCAAATTTCTTTTTACATAAGTCTTATTTAGCTCAAAAGAAGCTTGTGTGTCTAATTTGAGCTTATGGCATTAGCTTATAGCTTAATGGGCCAAAAAGCCCATTAAGAATAAGCTGTTTGGTATAAGCTTGCTTATTTCACATTTTCAGCTTTTGGGCCTTTGGAAAAAGTTGTTTAAAATCAAATTTTGAGTCAAGTAGTGCTTTTTGGGCTTATTTGGGCCACTTTTTCATTTTGGGCTCAATTTGGCCCAATAAGGAGTCTGTTTTGGGTTTAGCCCATTTTCTAGGCCCATTAAGGGTATTTAGGTAATTTCAAGTTCATTTCTGAGTTATTTAGGTTAAATTAAGCTAGTTTGCAACTTTTTAGAATTTTTTAGGATTTTTGGATTTTTATTAATATTTTAATATTATTTTATTATTAAAAAACTAAAATCTGATTTTCTAAGTTTTGATATTTTTCCTAGGTTCTAGACACTTAATTAGGAATTTTACAACTTTCTAAATATTTTTAGGGTCTTTCAATTATTTTCTAGAATTATTTTAAGTTTTTATAGTTTTTAATAGTTTTTAATTATTTAAAAATATTTTTTAGTGGTTTTAAAATTTTGAAAAATACTTTTTAGCTTAATTAGTTTATTTTAAAGGTTTACAAACTTTAAGATCTTGATTTGGACTTTTTATTAGTTAATATTGATTTTTAGGGCTTTAATTAGCATTAAAAAGTTAATATTTTATTAATTAAAAGGTTTTAGCAAGTTTTGATTTTTTGTAAACCCTTAGAATATTTTATTGGATTTTTAGTGATTTTTGGTAATTTTAGAGTAAAATTTTAATTTTGGTGCTTTTTACGGTTTTACGTGAACGACTCTTTCGTCTTAGTGTAATCCGTCATCGTAACCGTCATTCTCTTCTTATCCCATTTCTATTTTCTTTCTCATAACAATATAATCACAAAGTTAATCATTTCATTACACACACACCAAGCCTCCTTGAGAACGAACTCATTTTAGGGTCATTTGTACACAGTTTTCCTAAATCGCCGTGCTTACCCTAATTTGCCCTCTTTTCCTAAAGAGTGGTAAAAACTCCAACATCAATTTACGTGGGAGATATGGGCTTGATGCACTACTTGGGCTTGATTCATACTAAACCACATGGGTTTGTCTTGGTTTGGTTTATCTTTCAACGATTTTGCTTAAGGAGTGTGATGATGTTAGCCGCTGACATGTATAAAATTGGCGCTGATGTTTATTGATTTGACGCTGACAAAGAATAAGTGAACGCTGATAGAGAGCGTTGACACGTTTTGTCCGAGAAAGTTTTGTTCAAGCGCTGATACGTTTTGTCCGATATTGGGCAATACACATGACAAAGATATTGGACAATGAAGGTTCTCGGGTGACAAAAGAATAGCTGCTGTTTGAGAAAATGGATACGTTTTTAGCACACAAAAAGGAGGTATTTACACGCAAAGGTACATGGAATCTCCGTTTTTTTTAGAATATCAAGTTGATATTAATGGCTCGGATATTTTTAAAAAAGGGATTAATGATTTTAATGCGAGTTAGCAACAATTCATGAAGAATTTGATGGATATTAGATTATGTAATCGGGGTAGCCTTGTGAAAGAGTTATCCATTCAGTGCTTTTACATATGGTATGAAGATGTTATTTCATTAAAATTCGTCATGAAGAGGTGTTGGCTTAAGGGGAAGAATTCTTATGGTAAGTTTGATGTTTGAAGAAGATTTTCGCGAGTTTGTGTTTTATCATATCTTTAAATCATGGATGGATCCCATTGGTTTGAAGATAACTTGTTCGTGCTTTAAATGTTTGGTGACGAAGACTTGTCATAACACTTGAAGGAGTTATATTATCGTGCTCAGTGTCTCACAAAGGATGAGAATATTGACAAGGGATCGAGGTCTACTTATATTTAATCATCAGTATAAGTTCTTTATCACATGGATAGTACAAGACATGGAACACAAGGTTGGGTTATTCTACTTCTACATCAAGAATATTATATTTGTTTTTCTTCAAAATCATTACATTGAGCTACAATTGGAGAATCTTCAAGATTTCATACATTGTTTACTTCCCTGTTGATGTGACAAAAAGGGGAAGACATACATGCTAAAATTGAGGGGAAGCAATTTGAAGATGATGTACAACTTACAAGAGATACACAAAGAGTTTTGCCGACATCAACTAGGGAAAGATTGTTGGGTCAAAAAGTTGATATGGCAGAAACTCAAAAACGAAGAAAATATGAAGGAATTTGTCTAAGCGTTGTCAAGAGCAAATCAGGCGTTGTCGAGAGCAAATCGGGCGTTGACAGAAGTCAACATTAACAAGCATTATCATGTGCAATCCAAGCATTGTCACATGCAATCCAAGCATTGACTGAAACATAGACAAGTGTTGTTGGAAGCTTCTATTTAGATAAGTATGCAGAATATATTCTGTATTAGTTTATTTAAATAGAAGATTGACATGTTTATTCATTCTTATCTCTTGTAAACCCTAATCCTTACACTATAAAAGGAACCAATGTTATTAGGTTTATTCCTATCATTCATACAAGATGTAAACCTAAAGCGTATGTCGACTAGGTGTGGGATTCAATGTACACACACCTAGTGATTGTTGATTATTAATATAATTAGCAATCCATTTGTTTTTATTCATGTTCTTTGTGTCCAAACACCTTGTTACATGGTTATTGTTCTTTTCCGCTTTGATTGTATAATAATATGAACAATGGCTATGCCTAGTAGCTAAAAGATCGAGGAAACCAAGGTTTCCACAGTTCTATGGGCGCATAGGACTATGATTAAAACAGCCAATGGGGACACTCCAGGAGGCTGTTATACCAGCAGAAATCGGAATGCCAACCATCCGCACGGCGGAGGTTAATGTCGTCACGAACGATGAGCAACTCCGGATTAATCTGGACTTGTTGGAGGAGAAAAGAGAAATAGCGGCCATCAATGAGGCCAAGTCCAAGGCACGAATGAAGGCTTATTACGAGGCCAAGGTTAAAGGTGTTTCCTTTCGACCGGGATATTTTTTTTATCGTTCTAACAGGAAAGTTGGGGCCTAAGTGGGAAGGACCGTATGAGGTTACGGAAGCCTTAGGACTGGGCGCGTACAAGTTGCATGATATGGATGGCCGTGACCTGTAACGTACATGGAATATCTGCAACCTTAAGAAATGTTATCTTTGACAGGCTACGGCCTCCGCATGGACACTTCGCTAGGGTTTGCTTCAATAAATATCTATGTATTTTTTGTTATCATGCTTTCTAGGTTCTATTTGTTTTAGGATTTTCATTCTTGTCAAAAAATCATAAACGTTCTAATAAAATGTCGTGGTGTCTAGCTAGCTCCACGGCCCGTTCTTGTGCAAATTATTGTCATGTTTTTTAGATTTCTCTATTATTATAATATGCCATTTCTTATTCATATGCATTCATTCAAAACTGTACATGTATTGTTCGCCTCCAGGTGGGGTAAGAGGATTAAGTGAACCTAATAATTCAACTTGTCGCGTAAGAGGGATGCAACCCCAGTGGCATGAATCATGTATCCTTACTAGACACCTTATTCACAAGACGTTGTAATAAGTTTCCACATGCCGAAATTACATAGTTCTGCACATGGCAAAGACGCACGCCGCACGTCTAGTAAAATATAGACTTAGCTTTATTCTAGGTAAGACGTGGTGATAGGTGTGTAAACACCCATCCTTTTTACCACTTAATTACAATAATAACCGAGCCAAAACATGTATTTTATGTCTTTTATGTCGGAATTATGCGTGGTTTGTGTTTTTGTTGTGATTTAGGACGAAATTGTGAAAAGTGGAGAAAACAAGGACATTTACGGGCTTTTATTGAAGAAAAAGATGAAAAGACGAAGTCAAGAAGTCAAGAGTGCAAAAAGAACGGAAGTCCAAGACCAATTCTGAAGATTTATCGAAGAAAAAGTTAAAAGACGGAAGTTTACTAAAAGCCGAGGAACTCAAGTCTATTTTATTGAAGAATTAAAAGACGAGTTCAAAAGAAATCCCGAGCCACAAGTCATTAGAGTCCAAGTTTAAAGAAGATTAGAAGAAAAAAGGACTAATGGTGCAGTTAATGAAGATTAAAGGCTTAAGGACCTAATGACGCAATTAAGAAGAAATGAAGGAGGGGAGGAAGCTTCCTAATCCTCCCCTATATATAGATTAGATCTTAATTACTTTCATTTTGTTGGCTAATAGTGACAATTAGTTCTTCCACTTTTAATTACCTTGTCATTTAAATACTTGTCAAATTTAAATTCTTGTCTTGCATCTTAATTACCATTTAATTTCAAGTAAGTTTTTCTTTTTAATTCTTGTTAATCTTTATCTTTATTGTTGATCTCATCCTACCTTTCTTTAATCTTTTTTTTCATATTTGTTCATGTTCTTATGTTCTTATTTTGATCAAAGTGGTTTTGATTATTTAGATTAGTTTTGTGAGTTTGATTGTTTTGGATTGATTGTTTATGATTAGAATATGTTTATTTGTTAGTTTGATTTAATCTTGTATTTGATTTAGCTTTGTTTTGATTAGATTCGGTTATATATTGTTCCTTGTTCTTCAGTCCTATTTGTTACTGTATTCCTGTTTCTGAGCTTTCCCTGTATTCCGAGTATAGGAATTTAAGGTACTCTATTCGGAATCTTATTTATTCCGTATAAAGGTCTTATGAGGTGGTCCATGTGGAATATTCGATATTCCGCATAAAGGAACATATTCCGAGTAATCCTACTATTCCGAATTGGGTGCTTATTCCGCATAAGAAAACATTCCGAGTGGGTGGAGTTATTCCGAGTAGGGATATTCCGCATAGGGGTATTCAGCATAGGCTTGGTATTCCGAATAGCCACACATTCCGCATAATGCACTTTATTCCGAATAGGATCTAGTATTCCGGATAGGGAGACTTTCCGAATAGGACCAATTATTCAGCATAGGGGTAATATTCCGAGTTGCCATTATTCCGAATAGGCTGCATTGTTCCGAATAGAGGGTATTATTCCGGATAGGTGACATATTTCGAGTAAGCCGAATATTCCGAATAGGGGTAATTTCAGTTTTTAATTTTCTGCTTTTAATTTCGAGCTTTATTTTTCCCGCCTTTTTCCTTACTTGCACTTTAAGTTTAATTGCCTTAGATTTATTTTAGCCTTGCCTTAGTTTTAAGTTTTAGTTGCGTTTTAAGTTTGCCTTAGTTAGATTTAAGTTTGCGTTATTTACTTTTAGTGCCTTTTAATTTTAGTCTTGCTTTTAAATACTCGCACCCTTTATTTTAAATTAGATTTAGATTTACTTTACCCGCACTTTTATTTTAATTGGTTTTGCACATTTAATATACTACAACGACAACTTTTGTTTCACCAAAGAACGACTGAGTCGCACATTAAACACGATTTTCAATTCGAAGAGACATTCATCAACGAATCTTTTTACCTGGCTAAAAATCAAGTTATCAAATGGCGCCGCTGTCGGCTCTTTTCGTAAAGATTAACGGTTTTCTGTGAAAGACGCGTTGCTTTTTGGGATCCGTTCACTTGTGAGCGTTATTTTTCTTGCATAAAAAATTCAAAAAAATCATAAAAATTAAAAATTGTTAAAAATACATAAAAATTAAAAATTTCAAAAATCCAAAAAGATTTTATCTTTATTGTGTATATATATTGTCTTTGTGTTTGGTTTCTTTTTCTTTTGCATTTTCAAGTGTATGCGTACTAGATCTTCTAATTATCAAGAGCCCGAGACTCAAGAAGATTTAAGTATGTCAGGTGTCAACAACAATATCCCACCGCACCTCAATAATAACAACAATGTTCTTCCACAGCCCGATCTTCGGACCATGGAGGAGCTTTGTCAACCTACCATGTTTGGACGAGGAGGACCGATTGCGCCGATGCAAATCAACGCTCCTGAGTTTTCGTTGAAGCACCACATGATTCAGCAAGTGCAAACTAACCCATTCCGTGGATTGCCTGATGATGATGCCAATAAACACCTCGACAAGTTCATTACAATTACCCAAAGCATGAAGTTGCCTGGTGCCACAATGGATGTTCTTCGCCTTCAACTCTTTCCACATACTTTATCACATCATGCCGAGAAATGGTTTGATCGTCTCCCGAAGAATTCTATTCACACTTGGGATGACATGACTCAACGCTTTTTGTCGCGCTACTTTCCACCATCCATGGTCACAAGCCTTCGCAATCAAATCAGCGGTTTCATGCAAGAACCCAATGAATCTCTTTTTGATGCTTGGGAAAGATATAATGTCTTGATTGATCGTTGTCCAAACCACAACATGCTCCCGGTGACCTTAATTGATACTTTCTACAACGGATTGACTTTTCGAGATCTTGATATGATTAATGCAGCCGCCGGTGGCACATTCATGAAAAGGAGACCCGAGGAGTGTAGAGAGCTTATTGATAACATGACCACTCATCATAAAAACTGGGATTCCTCTGCTTCTTCAAGGAACAACCCGAGAGTCAATGTTTCTTCCACCTCAGCAAACCCTGATATGACCGAACTCACCCGCATGATGACTGAAATGAGCAAAAGTATTACGCTTCTCGCTTCAAACCAACAACAACAACAAGTTAAAGCGGTTGCTAATCCTTGTGAAAGATGCGGCGGTCCTCATTCATACACCGATTGTCCTTCGACTCAAGGAAATCCGGAAAATGTGTATGCAGCTTATGGTAATTATTCACCGGAAAATTACCAAGCTCGACCACAAGGGGAAAGAAATTTGCTGAGTTACCGGTCCAACAACTACCTTTCACCCGGTTTTTCTCCTCAAAACCAAAACCCCGCCAACAACTACAATAGAAGCAACCAAATCCCACCAAGAGCTTCTAATCCTTATCACCCACCCGCCCAACAAACCCCACCCATTAACACCGATGTTGAAGCCATCATGAGAACCCAAGGTGAGCAAATCAAGAATCTGCAGAGCCAAATTATCAATCTTAAAGGAGATATTACCAAGCAAGGAAATGAGATAAGATCCGAGCTTCAAGATAATATTCAATCCTCCTTCAGCAATCAAACCAATGATTTGAAGAATATGCTTGCTAGTTTCTTGCCCGCAGCTCAACCTTCTACTTCAAGTTCTCTACCTTCAAACACTGTGACAATCCGTCAATTTCAAGTCGTTATTTTAATCTCGACTATTAAATATTATATGTTTACTTTAATGAGAATTTTAAATTATCGATTAACCGAGAAGGTTATGGCTTGAAACTTAACGTAAGAATGTCGTTTCGATGAAGACCGACAAGAAAAACATTAAGTATCGATAATATATTCTCAAATTTATCATATGAATGATTTTATTATATTTATTTTCATTTCTCGTATTTTGCGTTTTAACGAATGACGAGAACTACGAATGATCGCGATACCGACGGATGCCCAAATATTTATGTTTTATTATCGATTGTCTCGATATTTTATATTTTCGACGTTTTCGATTTAATTACGTTTTAAGTCGTGTCGAAGTGATATTATTATTTTTAAGAAGCGTTTTAACTTTTTAAAAAAAAGTATTTTTACGAAACCCGAGTCCCGTAAATATTTTCAATAATTTAATACTTACATTTTCTACCCTTACAACTATTTAATTTCATTTTGGATCAAAACTATACCTATTTGGCAAAATTAGTCCCTCCACTACCTAGTATAAAAAGATTTTTTTTTATTAAAATCTTCCACTATCTCATTTTTATATTAAAAAAACACGCACATTGTTTTCTCCTCCCCTTCTTGCCGTCCCATCTTCAAACACAAACACCACCACCATTTTTGATTCACCTTGAATCATTTAAAACTAATAAAAGACCCATCTTGGAAATTCAACAAGGATCATATTGGTATAAATTTTACTTACATGCATAAACTTTATTTTTCTTTTTAATTTTTAGTGAAGAACATGTGTTTGATCCATTTTTATGTTTATGTATGTTGTTAATATTATTATATTTGAGTAGGGTTGTTGTTTCATGCATAATTTTATATATTTGATTTTTATTAAATTGAATTTGAGAGTGTTAGGAGTTAGTTAGATGTGTTATGATAATATTAGGATGATATTAGAAGTATAAAAATTGTTAAAATGGGTTGAAAAATTGTTTTAGTATGATTTTTAGAAAGGTATTTTAGACCAGTAGGTAAAAGATAATTTTCGAAAATCTTAGTGTTTGTAAATGAATAAACTAATAGGATAGGCTTGTAGAGAATTCTTTTAGCTTCGATTTGCCACTTGAATGAGCTTCTAACTCATTACGAGCGAAAAGTTATGCTAGTTTTAGTATTTGTGTACCGGGAGACGAATATCGGCACAATCCGAAAATTGTTGTCGATATTTGGATCGAATCTCGGGGACTATAGAATGAGTTTTAAAAATGTTCAAGTACTGATGTAAGTTGCTAAACCTCAGGTCATGAGTCTATTTTCAAACCCGAGTGTCGGTTCTGTAAACGGAATTGTTTAGATATGTCAAAATGGTTTTACAAGTAAAAGGCGTAAAACTGTCCGGTTTTTATAAAACGAAGGTGTGTCGGGCAAAAGGTCTTAGAAGTAATATTTTTTAATGAAACTTGAACTGAGTCTTCTTCATATTATGTGTGAGTTTTTGACCAAGTTTCGCCGAAATCGGACAAGTGTAGATAGGGTAGATTGGTGTGTACATTTGGAGTGTACATGCTGATTGGTATTTTGGACACGTATTTCAATACTTGTGTGGCGTGAGTTGAGTATGCACTATTGGACATGGTGATTTACTCAAGTGATAAGTCATTATATAAATGACTTAGTTACTGGTCCGAGGGAAGTAAAATGATAATTTGACTCGCGTTGACTTGGCGTCTTAAGACGGGTCAATATCGAGAGTGCAATAGTTTAAAAAGAATAGTGTTGAATAAAAGGTATAGTAATAACGCTTGTATTATTAAATTTTACGGGATTGTCTTGGTTTTTTAATTTTGATTTTTATATTATTTAAGTATGATTTATACTTAAGTCGATTTTTTAACGAACGCGCCTTATTAGGTAGGTTGCGGTTTTCGTGTTTAAACGGGCATCACTAATCGTCGGCGACCGTCTCATTACCACTATTGGCTAAGGCGAGTCTATAGCCTCGCTTTTAACATGTTTACTTGTTTCATAAACCCGCGAAGGGGATAACATGCTTGTCTTATTAAAATAAAAGGGTACAACGATTAGTTGTGGAAACTCTATTTATTGGAAAAGTATGGGTGCAACGGGAAGTTGTGGAAACCCTTATTATTAGAAAAGTAATTATTATAAATGAAGGGTACAACGAGAAGTTGTGGTAAACCCTCTTTGTTTTAAAATTGAACACAAGGAACATGATTGTATGCTTAGATGAAATTTATTGCATAAGTTAGTTTTAGCCTTAAAAGACCCATGAATCGTGAATTGTTAATCGAAGTAACGCTAATGCTATGGATAGATCTATGGGGGTGACACCCAGTCCGGTCGCGACTAGCTATCGTGTGGTGTTCTGATGCACTAGTAATGAAACATCGGATGCATTGTATAAGATAAATGTACGCACTTGGCTAGGTGTGTTGGGCTGAAATAATATATGTTAACGTTCAATGTCACGAGGCTTATGTAATGAAACCGATAATTATGTCCGTACAACATAATGGTATTTCGGTAATTATTAACCATGGAAGGTTATTCTGAATAATTGTGTTCTCTTTATTTAAATTTAAACTCTATAGATTCACTCGGCAAATTTTGCTGACTTTTTAAGCATGTTTTATCTCAGGTCCATATAGAAGGCACTCGAGGAAGGCGGTTTCGTGAAGCTTGCATATTTGAAATGTTTTGGCCCGCTTTTCTAAAACATATCCATTCAAATAACTTTTATCATTTATAATAGTTTGTAAACTTTTGAATCATCTGGGACCGTGTATGAAATTGTACTTTTATTAAATAAGAATGAATGGATGTTTATTAAAACGACTTGTTTTGAGCCGTTTTCTATGATAATGAGATTGAACCATGATAGTAACACCCAATGACCCTTCCGCTGTTATGACCGAAATTTGAGGGGTGTTACAGATTGGTATCAGAGATCAAGTTATAGAGAACGAAAAGATTTTCCAAAAAAGAATTTTTGAAATCTTTTAACTATAACTGTTGCAAGCGAAACCTCCGAGTTGCCAATGGACGAGAATGATAGTATATATATATATATATATATATATATATATATATATATATATATATATATATATATATATATATGGGATTATATATATGTTGTAATCTTTAACGATTATTTGAACTTGTAAATTACAAGGTATGTTTTCATTTATTTTATTATAAATGATAATTTTATATTTATACGAGATTTATACGACGTAGATTGTCACGAAGCCACCCTAGTCATTTTTATGCTAGCGCTGAAGCTATTCCTGAAATGAATCCTGTTATTCTCGAGATTAACTAAGTTGTGGATAGACATGATCCCAACGAAGGTTAATATTCTTACTGATATTCTTTTGGTTACAAGGATTTTGATTTCCTTGATTCTTATTCTTGATTTATCGATTCTTTCATTTCGTTTAGCAAATTTAATCTGCATTTTCATTAATCTTCGACATTATACTGTTTTGATAAAAACAAGTTGTCTGAGAAGGTACTATTGATTGTTAGGAATTGAGATTGATTTGTATGGTATTCACATGCCAACCAGGATTCCATATCATATCACTGATCATTTTCTGTTAAATCAGTTTCTTATTTGTTTAGATCTTGATCTTTTGCGTTGAGCTGGCGATGCTTGAATAAAGTGATTTATAATCGTTGAAATAAATTGGCCATTTATTGAACAAGGAAATTATAAATTGCCGAACTAAAAATTTCTGAATCTTATTTGGAAGGACTTGATCAATCCATGGAAATAATGATTCATAAATGTGTAGGCTTAAGCATATAGCATCTGCGTGATTAAACTCTTATTGAATTGTAATTCGTTTTCTTGATTCATTCTTTGATTTTGTTCCTTTAATTCCTTAATCGTGAAATGGTTGTATTGAGGCTGTTCCAAAGGCACCAATTGAGGAGGATATCAAGCGTCTCTGAAAGACATTGAAGAAATCTTCTTCTTGTGGGACCAAGGAGCTTTCTTAGCCATGTGAAATACCTAGTAACTCTTAGTAGATTAGTTTATCAATTGTAGTATCTTCTCATTAATCCCTAACTAAACTGTGACAACAGTTAGTAGGACTAGTCTTTTAAGTTGTATGTCATTAGACGACGATTATCCATAATGTTGACAATACGACTTGTACTAGTTTGTGATCAATGGAATGACTATCTTTTTATTCCTAATTATACATCGTTCTATTATTATCTTTCTTTGCCTTTCTTATTTAAATTCCTGTGGTATAACGCAATCATTGAATGAATACTCATTATGATTTGATTTGCGTTACACACAAATCATGCAGTCAATGAAAGCTATGATTGAAGCACGAATGCGCCAAGTTATTAGTAAATAAGTTGTTGTATCTTTAGTTAAATTCATGGCCAACATGAATGATGGATCTAGAACTCGAGCTGAAGCTAAAACTGGTGGAACTGGAACCGGTGGAGCTGAAGCTGGAGCCGATAATGTTCGTGGTACGGATGGAACATATGTGCCCGAAGTTAGAGGCTATAACTACACTTCATTCGTTAAGTGCAAACCGTAGACTCTTTAGGGGACTAAAGATGATGGAGGATTGTGTCAGTTGTTGAAAAGTTGGCGTCAGTCTTTCGAATCAGTGACCCTAATCAGGAGGATAAGGTGCAGTTTAAAATTGTTACAATCCAAGGTCGTGCATTAATTTGGTGGAATGGCAGACTTGCTTCCATAGGTATCGTTACTTATGGGACACCATGGACTAAGGTGAGGAAACGGTTAACTGAGGAGCTTGTCCTCGAAGCATTCCCATAGTATGGAGCAAGTGTTGTACAATCTGAAACTGAAGGGAACTAACATTGGTAGATATATCAAGTGTTTCCATAAGTTGACTCCTTTATGTCCAAGAATTGTGGAACCCGAATCGTCAAGGTCAAGCAGTATATTTACGGCTGACCAAGAATATATGCGGTGATGTGACTTCTTCTAAGGCAATTGCTTTTGTGAAGCTGTCTGCGTGGCTTATTAGCTCATGGGACACATAATTCAAGGCAAGGCTGACAAGGTCACTGAAGGGAAAAATAATTCCAAATTGAAAATTATTTTCGTGCGATAGAGCTCGTAAGTATATCGAAAAAGGTTGTGGATTATTCATGGCTTAGGAATCGTAGAAGGAATCGTAAGAGAAGTAAGTAGAATTACTCTAGTCATTTGTGACTATTCTGAAGTGTTTCTGGAAGATTTGCCAAGGCTTCCGCCTCCGAGGCAAATAGAATTCCTAATTAATCTAATTCCTGGTGCTGCAACTGTGGCACATGAGCCATATCAATTAGCATCATCCGAGCTGAAGTAATTATTTGTGCAGTTTTAAGAACTATCTGATAGATGTTTTATGCGACCGAGTTTGTCAGTTTGTAGAACTCCTATTCTATTCTCTAAGAAGAATGATGATTCGCTTCGTATGGGTATCGATTACCAAGAGCTGCATAGGCTAACGGTCAAGAACTGTTATCCGCATCCAAGAATTGATGATCTATTTGATCAACTTTAAAACTCTCGTGTTTTCTCCAAAATTCTGGTGTTTTCTCCAAAGATTGATCTTTGTTTTGCTTATCATTAACTTCGCATACGCGAGGAAGATATTCCTATTATGGCGTTTAGAACTTGTGATGATTATTATGAGTTTAGAGTTATGCCTTCTGGTTTGACCAATACGCCTGTTGTATTCATTGACTTATTGAATTGTATGTGTAGGCCGTGTCTTGATAAATTCGTAATCGTTTTCTTTGATGATATTCTCATCTGCTCTATAAGCGAGAAAGAACATGCCGAACACTTAGGGATTATCTTGAACTTGTTAAAGAACGAAAAGATGTACCCAAAATTTTAAAGTGTGATTTTTGGCTTGGTTCTGTACAACTTCTCTGTCATGTGATTGACAAATGTGGCATACATGTAGATTCTGCGAAAATCGAAGCCATCGAAAATTTGAATGTCCCAACTATTCCAACTGAAGTACGATAACTTCTAGGTTTGGCTGGTTATTACCAAAGGTTTATTGAAGGATTCTCTTTGATATCAAAACCAGTAACTAAGCTAACTCAGAGAATGAACCGTATGTGTGTGGCATTGATGAAGAGAAAGCTTTTCAAACCATGAAAAGAAAACTGCAGCGCGCCGATCTTATCGTTACCTGAAAGAACTAAAGGTTTGTTGTTGATCATGATACATCTCCTATATGATTTAGAGCTGTTTGATTTGTATATGCTTGTAGGAAACTTAGCAAGAATGAGGAAACTGCACAACCCACGACTTGTAATTGGGTGCGGTGATTTTATTCTTCGTCTATTGAGACCTTAATTGTTTGGCACTAATGTACGGTATCCACCGATAGTAAGAGCCTACAATGTATTCTGGAATAAAAGAGGTAAATAAGCCTTTATGTGATTACGATTGTGTTATTCGTTATCATTCATAAAGTTGGAGCAAGTTACAATGGATTCGTTGTTAAGCTCTCGAAGACTCAGTCTGAATATGACTCGATTTCTGTCAATGTTGATTGATTGACTCTGCTCATTTTATTTCGATAAATAAATCGATCGTGCTAATTAAGGATCGTTTGTGAACCACTCGTAGTAGACATAGAAGTTATGATAATGTGAAGTGAAAACCTTTGAAATTCGAGGTAGGTGGAAAAGTTATGCCAAAGCTATCACCATGAAATGGTGTTACGTATTTTGGAAAACGTGGGAAGTTAAGTCCCCGTTAGTTTGGACCATTAGAGATGATATCGAGTGTAGGTCCGGCGGCATAAAAACTTAAATTACCTCGAGGGCTACAAGGAATTCACAATACTTTTCATATGTCGAACTTAAAGAAGTTTCTTCCCAACGAAGATCCTATTATCTCTCTTGGTGAAGTATGAATCGAAGGTAAGTTGCATTTCATCAAAGTACTTGTTGATATTATCGATAAGGAAGTTAGGCAACAGAAACGAAGTCGAATTCCTATGGTCTTGTTGTTGGGAATAAATTATGGGTCAGTTCACTAAACGCTGATACGAAGAATGTCAACGCTGATAGGATGACATTGGACGCTGACAGCCAAGCGTTGACATTGAAGAAGTCAACGCTGACAGCCTTGAAGATTGACACTGATGGAATATCTTCATACGAATCTTTTTGTTTATTTGTTTCTTTATTTATGTATGGTAAAGATAAGCATAACATTGTATTTTCTATTATTATCTTTACCTAGAATAGTTGATTCGTAGCTTATTGTACAAGACTTCTTGTTCTATAAAAGAAGATCTTTTAGGTTAAAGTCATATATCAGTTTTCATAAGTATTCGCAAGTTAAACCTCTTTCATTGTAATCAAGTTCGTTTATTCTAATACAAGTGAAAGTTTGTTTAACATCTTTGTGTTTTAGATCAAGTGTTAATTCCGCATAACACTTTGTTACTTTACTCATAAGCAAAGGTTTCTCTACGTGTAGTACTTGATCTAATCTCGTATACACAAAGCTTAATCGATCTAAGTTTGGGATCAACAAGTGGTATCAGAGCTTGTTGAGAAACTTTTGATCTTTAAGTAACGCAAGAACCCTAAAACACCAAAAACCCTAAAAAACCCTAAAATTCTCAAAACCCTAAAAACATCATGTCTGGCACAGATCAACCTGCTGCTTTGCTACAAAACAACTCCTCAAATCCTAGTATCAAAATTCCTATGTTTGATGCCAGGAACTTTGAGCTTTGGAAGTCTAATTTTGAGCAATATATAGCTATTCATGACTACACTCTTTGGGAGATTGTCGAATATGGGAACACATTCGACAAAGCAGCAAAGATTGTTGCTGCAATTGCCACAAGGACAGCTGTTCCTAATTGTCCTGAAGCTGATAAGAAGGAAAAGCCTGGAGATGGGAGAGCTGTAGCTGTTGAAGATATAGCCAAGAAGAGGGTGGACATGAAAATCTTGAACATCATGAAACACGCCCTAGGTCATGAGAATCAGCACAAGTACAAACGCTTTGAGTCTGCAAAAGAGCTTTGGGAAGCTCTTGAAGTAGCACACGGTGGCAATGCTGACACAAAAGAAGAAAAGAAGAAGCAACTCATGCATGAGTATGCTGTCTTTAAGGCTCAACCCAATGAGAATCTCAGCAGTGTGAGAAGTAGACTGCTTGACATCACAAGTCAACTTTCCTTCATGGGAACACAGATTGATGACCCTGACTTGAATGCTACTTTTCTCAAAAGCCTTGGTGATGTATGGAAGATTGAGACAAGATCCATTCTTGTCAATAACACCCACAAGACCTCCAGGTTTGATGACATCTTCAACAAACTAAGACTGTTGGAGAATGAATGGCTTTTGGAGAGTGATAATAAATCTTCCAGTAGAAACATGGCCTTCTTCTCACAAAGTGAAGGCCAATTTGATTCCATGAACTCCTATGGACATCCAGTCACTGGATCTCAATGTGTCAACGCTGGATCACAGTCTGTCAGCGCTGGATCATATCCTGTCAACGCTTCATACTCAAGCGTTGACACTCACAACTTTGGCGCTGATAGAATTAAACCTGCTGGTTTAGATCTAGATACTGTGTGTGCATTCATTGCTTCTTTGCCCAGTGATTCAAGGATTACATATGAAGATCTTGAACAGATAAGTGATGAGCAATTGGAAGAGATGGACATCAAGTGGACTATGGCTCTTGTAAGTTTAAGAGCAAACAGGTTTAATAAAAGGTTCAAGAAGAAGATGACCTTTAATGCTAAGGATGTTGCTGGCTTTGACAAGTCCAAGGTTGAGTGCTACAACTGTCATAGGATGGGGCACTTCATGAGGGAATGTAGATCTCCAAGAAGATCTGATGCTGGTAAGCCCTCAAGCCAAATGGTTAAGAGCCAAGATCCCAAGGCCATGGTTGCTGTTCAACAAATTGATGGTGTTGGAGAATGGGACTGGAGCTGGATGGCCAAGGATGAGGAAGAGGACAGAGCTTTGGTTGCTGAAGTTAAAGAAGAGCATGTTGAATATGCTCTCATGGCACACTCCTCCTCTTCATCAGATAATGAGGTATATGATGATGCTTTCTGTTCTAAGGGTTGTCGTTTAAATACTGAAAAACTAAATCAAGAGATAGTAAAATTATTAGATGAGGCAAGTACTGAAAGATGCAAAGTATCTAATTATCAAATTGCTCTTACCCAAACGGAAAAGACAGTAGCTGAGTATAAGAAAATGGAGTTTGATTTAAAGGATCAAATAAATATCTTAAAACATGAGTTACATCAGAGTAAAGATGTTCAAGATATAGTAAATAGGGTTAATCTTGATTTGATAGCTCAGTTAGAGGAGGCTAACAAAAATAAAGATAATGTGAGTCTTAAAATCCAGAGATTTGATAAGGCCACACAATCCCTAGGAGAGTGTGTTAGTAAACAAAGAGACTCTAAGGATATGAGTGGGATTGGAATGAATAATTATACTGGTGTTCCACCACCAGCTGGGGATTTCTATGGTGTCCAATCAAAGGATTTATCTTGGACTGGCTTGCCAGAATGCCAAGAGGAGGAATTCATCCCACCACCTAGAGTGACTTCCCCAGTTGAGGAATACAAGCAAAAACTGACTGACCTAGATGAGTGGAAGAAAGCTAACCACACCTTGTTTGTTAAGGGAGGGTTGTTGTGTGAAAGTCCAAATGAGCCCACACCAAACATGATACCAATTGTGGAGTCCAATGATCCTAAACCTATTAAGATCATACACCCTACCACTGGCAAAGCTGTTGACCTTGGCCCACAAACTGTTAGAAAACCTAGTGTTAAGTATGCAGAGATGTATAGGAATACTAGGTCACCAAAAAGCCAAGTTAGTAACCATGGAACAGGCTTCTTTGCTTCTAGACCTAAGACTATGTCTAGAAAAGCTTGTTACACATGTGGTAGCTTCTCACATTTGGCATACAATTGTGTCAATGCTTCCAATGTCAACGCTGATAGGAACCATTTCAGCGCTGACAAAAGTCAACATAGGTCAAACACTGTCAGACCCAATACCTTTGTGAACAAAAGTTCACAAGTTGTTAGACCAGCCCCATTCTTTTCTAGAGGGTCTAACACACAAGGCCTAAGACCTTTTCAAAAGTCAAACACTTGGTCCAATAGGCAATGGGTTCCTGTAGCAAACCCTAGGTTCAACGCTGATAAAGGCAATCGGGGCGCTGACAAAAGCAATTTCAGCGCTGACAGATACACTGCCAAACCTAGGTATTTGCAACCACAGGGAAATAGGTCTAAAGCTTCTACTAGCTTAACATGGAGACCAAAACTCTAATTCTACTGGTGTTTCTATGACATGCAACAGGTTTCATTATATTTCAAAAGCAATGTCAACACCAATTGGGGTTAACTGGGAATTTCATTCTAAAAGGGATGAAAATGGGGTTGTTATGAGAACCAAGTCTGTTCTTGTTGAACAACCAGATGAATCCAAGTCTTCCAAGGCTTGGGTTCCCAAAGAAAACTAATGCGTTTTCTTTATGTGCAGGGCATTCAGAAGAAGATCAATGATTATGGATACTGGGATAGTGGATGCTCAAGGCACATGACAGGAAAGGAAGACTATCTGACAAATTTCTCTCCTATTCAAGATGGTGATAAGGTATACTTTGGAGGGGGCTACGGCACCATCACTGGAAAAGGAACCCTTGTCACCAACAATCTACGATTTGAGAATGTCTTCCTAGTAAAAGAACTGGATTATAATTTGTTTAGTGTATCACAAGTGTGTGATAACAATAATAAGGTTCTTTTCACAGATACTGAGTGCTTGGTGTTAAGCAAAGATTACAAGCTCCCTGAGGAGAAATACATAGATTTTAGAACACCAAGGCATAAAGACATATATAATGTGAATCTTAATGGAATTAAGATAAATAATAAAATGTCATGTCTGTATGCTAAAGCCTCAGTAGATGAAAGTAATCTTTGGCACAGGAGATTAGGGCACATAAACTTTAAGAATATCAATAGACTTGTGAGGCTTGGTTTAGTTGATGGTTTGCCTGAAAAGGCTTTCCACAATGACCACTCTTGTGTTGCATGTCTTAAAGGCAAGCAGCACAAGGTCTCATTCAGGTCTAAACAGGTGCACTCTAGTTCTAAACCACTTCACTTATTACATATGGACCTCTTTGGTCCAACTAATATAGAAAGTTTGAAGGGTAAATCATATTGTTTTGTTATCACTGATGATTATTCCAGGTTTACATGGACTTTCTTTTTAGCCAAGAAAAGTGAAACTGCCCAAAGTCTGATTAATTTCATTACCCAGATTGAAAAGAAGAATGGTAATGAGGTCAAAATTATTAGAAGTGACAATGGGGGTGAGTTTAGAAATCAGTTGTTAGATGATTTTTGTGCCAAGAAAGGGATTACTAGGCAGTTTAGCATAGCTAGAACCCCACATCAAAATGGGGTTGCTGAAAGGAAGAATAGAACACTTATTGAAGCAGCCAGAACCATGTTGGCTGATGCCCACTTTCCTATAGCCTTTTGGGCTGAAGCTGTTAACACAGCTTGTTATGTTCAAAATAGGGCATTGGTCAACAAAATACATAATAAGACACCTTATGAATTACTTTGGGGAAGGAAGCCAAATATTGGCTTTCTCAAGCCTTTTGGTTGTCATGTAGTTGTTTTAGAAACTAGTGAAGCCCTAGGTAAATTTGATTCAAAAGGTGATGAAGGCTACTTCATGGGTTATTCAGTGCAGAGCAAAGGATATAGGGTTTACATTAAAAAGGAAAAACGTATACTTGAAAAAGTACATGTTAGGTTTTTAGAGAGTAAACCTAGTGATCCTGAAAGTGGTCTAAATTGGTTGTTTGACTTAGAACCTTTATCTAGAGCTTTAAATTATATGCATGTTACTGATCCAGACATTGTGAAGGTAACTTCAAGTGTTTTGGAAAAGAGAATTGGTAATGTTTCAGGTATACAGGTTGCTAAGGAGGATGGACCACCAGCAGTTAAATCATCTCCCACACAAGAATATGTTACACTTCCTATATGGACAGATGAGTATTATGCTGCTGCTGCTGCTGCTAGAAAAGATAATGGTGGTTTTCAAATACCACCAAATACGAACATGCATACTTCTTCAGGCGCTGACAAAGGGAAATCAAGCGCTGACAAGAGCAATTCAGACGCTGATGGATCAGACGCTGACACAAACAGTTCAAGCGTTGTTAGCCCAAACGCTGACAAACAAGGTTCAGACTTTGACAACACCTTTGCACATCTCTTCTCTTCACATTTTGAACAAGGTGGACCTTCCAATGTCCATGAAGAGATTCATGTTGATCAAAGAGAGTCTGATGAAGAAGATATTGGCAACATGGAGCGTGAAATTGAGGACACCAGACTTTTTGAAGGAGGAGTTCTCACTTCCACAGCAAAGGATCACCCCACATCTCAGATCATTGGTGATGTTATGGCTCCAGTTCAGACAAGAAGATCCCATCAAAGTCTTGGTGGATTTATTGCCAATATACACAAGAAGGTTGATACCCCTCTTGTACAAGCATGTTTGTTTGCCTGTTTTCTGTCACAGGAAGAACCCAAGAAGATTTTTGATGCTCTCAAAGAACCTAGTTGGGTGGAAGCAATGCAGGATGAGCTTCACCAATTTGCTATACAAGATGTTTGGGAGCTGGTTGATTGTCCTAGATATGTGAGACCAATTGGGACAAGATGGGTTCTAAGGAACAAGAAGGATGAAAGAGGCATTGTGGTCAGAAACAAGGCACGTTTGGTAGCTCAAGGATATACACAAGAGGAAGGCATAGATTATGAAGAAGTTTTTGCTCCTGTTGCAAGAATTGAAGCTATAAGAATTTTCTTAGCTTATGCCTCTTGCATGAACTTCACTGTTTATCAAATGGATGTGAAGAGTGCTTTCCTCTATGGGACAATTGTTGAGGAAGTATATGTCATGCAACCTCCTGGTTTTGAAGATCCTGAGAATCCAGACAAGGTTTATAGAGTGAAGAAAGCCATGTATGGACTTCATCAAGCCCCAAGAGCATGGTATGGTACCTTGTCTACATATCTGGTGGACAATGGATTCAAGAGGGGCACCATAGATCAGACACTATTTACAAAGAAGAAAGGAAAACATGTGTTGCTTGTGCAGGTCTATGTTGATGACATCATTTTTGGGTCTACTGATCCAAAAATGAGTGGGGATTTTTCCAAGCTCATGACAGATAAATTCAATATGAGTGCAATGGGTGAGATGAACTTCTTTCTAGGATTGCAAGTTCAGCAGAAAGAAGATGGTATCTTCATCTCACAAGACAAGTATGTAGCTGAAATCTTGAAGAAATATGGTTTTTCTCCACATGAAAAGGATGCTTCCACTCCTATGGATAGGGAACACCCTTGGGGAAAGATTGGAGCTGGAAAGGATGTGGATGTTAGGCACTATAGATCAATGATTGGATCATTGATGTATCTTACAGCCTCAAGACCTGACATTATGTTTGCAGTGTGTGCTTGTGCACGCCATCAAGTGACTCCCAAAGAATGTCACCTTTTTGCTGTGAAGAGAATTTTTAGGTACCTAAGATGTTATCCAGATCTTGGATTGTGGTACCCAAAAGATTCTCCTTTGGACCTTATTGCATATTCAGACAGTGATTATGGTGGTGACAAGTTTGATAGGAAATCCACAACTGGTGGATGCCAATTTCTTGGGAGCAGATTGATATCTTGGCAATGCAAGAAACAAACAGTGGTGGCAAACTCTACAACTGAAGCAGAATATGTTGCAGCAGCTGCTTGTTGTGGACAAGTCTTATGGATTCAGAACCAGCTGTTGGATTATGGGTATAATTTTATGCATACCAAGATTTTTGTAGACAATAACAGTACTTTATGCATTATTAAAAATCCTGTACATCACTCTAAAACTAAACACATAGAAATTAGACATCATTTTATAAGAGATTGCTTTGAGAAAGGTTTAATACAACCAGATAGGGTAGCCACAGAAGACAATGTGGCTGATTTATTAACTAAACCTTTTGATGCTGGAAGATTTCAATATTTGGTAACAAATATTGGAATGGTTAATCTCACTTAATATGTGTTTTGGAACCTTTTTGTAAAAGTATGTACAGGATAATGCATTGTTATTGGTCTTTGTGATGATTTAGATTTTTCCACTTTATTTTTCTAACACTGACAAAGGTAAATGTAACGCTGTCAAGTGTTATTTTGCCGTTGTTGGAGATATTATTGTCTAACGCTGACACGAGTTCCTTCAACACTGACAAGTGTTGTCGGGACGCTGTGAGCAACAAATGTTAGTTTTGTGGTTTTCATCTAAATGTGTAGGTGGTGGTAGCTTTATGCTATTGGATACAGAGTTGCTTATGGATCCTTGAAGAGCTATTTGGACATGTTTTTGTTTATGGATGATGGTTGGAATATTTATATTCCTATCTTGACATAAATTTTTAATGTTCATATATATTTTGAGACACTCATGTATCATAGTTTGAGGGGAGGTTTAAGGAACCTTTAGGACTCTTGGGTATTCTTATAATACTCTCATCACAATTCTAGATTGTGTCCACAGGTGAGTATGGGTTAGTTTTACTAAACCATGAGGCACTGTAGCATGCAAAGTTGATAAACTATGCATGCTGCCAAGACATTTTTGGCCTAGAATTGGTTGTGGTCTGATGGGAGACTTGGGAATACTTTGGTTATGGGTTTACCAGGGAGTTACAAAGAATTTTATGAAATAACTTTGTTGGTAACTATTTTGGTTAGCAAGGGACACTAGAGGTCATTTGTGTCTATCTTGCTTAAGCAAGTGTGCATAAATGGACAGTGCTTGCCGCCCAGTAATTATTATCAACTTGTAAGATATTTCCCTTAGGATAAATTACTTTGTTAAGGTCTTTTTCTTTTTAAAATATTTTTTTAGACGCTGACAAGTTTTTCTCCAAACGCTGTTACGTCCAATCGTGACGCTGACAAGGCTTTAGGCAAACGCTGACAAGAAAATATAGCCGTTGGGCGCTGATGGGCTATTTTTGACCGTTGACACCTAGTGGGCCCTACCCAGTTGTTATTTTTGACTAATCTTTGGCCGTAATTTTGGGGAGTTGTTACTTTTAATTAATGCATGAGATAAGTTATATTTGATTCAATATTTTCATCATTGCTTTTTGAATATAACTGCCTCATTTTTGACCAATCAAAATCATGCATCTCTCCTATAAATTTGGCTAATCCTTTTATTCTGGGTATTCATATTTTCTTGTCTAACATTTTTCTCCTAGCTTTTTCCCATATCAAATAACCTAAACAGCTTTCAAACATGGCACCCAAATTCAACTCAAAGAATTTAACATTGGAGTTCAAGAGCCAACACAATATGGTAGCTTACTTGACTGCTGATGATGATTTGTTTCCTCAGTATTCACAAATGGTGGCATTTTTAAATGCATCCTATCTAAGGTATGCACTTTCTCATACACCATTAGTCCCTGTCGCACACATTAGACAGTTTTGGAACAATGTTAGTTCCACAACAGCTAATGGAGTGACCACATTAACATCTACTGTTAATGGACGAACATGGGTGGTCACTGAAGCCTTGGTTCGCCAAGCTTTGCGTCTTGATGACGCTGATGGTGTGACTACCCTTGCCATTGCAACAATAGAACAAGGTCTTAGGGAATTGGGTTATCCTATTCCTGCTGATGTCACTTTAAATAAATATCATAAGCAGGAATTTCCCTCTGACTGGAAATATTTGATACATGTCCTTTTACAATGCTTAAGTCCAAAATGTACTTCTTTTATTGAAATAAACAAGTCAATTGCAAGTGATTTGGTTTGTATAACACGTGGGCTTAAGTATAATTTTTCAAAAATGATTTTTGAAGGGATGTGTAAAAATAAGGGAAGTAAAATGACTTTGGCTTACCCTAGATTTTTGCAAATGGTCTTTGATTTACAAGAATATTGTTCTAGGGATCATGACACTTTTTATGAGATCCCTAAACAACAGAAAACCATTTTTGCTAAAATGAGCTCCACAAACGAATCCATACCTCTTACCCAACCCATGCTTGAAGTAATTCAGGCTGCACAACCACAACCACAACCACAACCAGACCCTGAACCCCAACTTGAGCCTATTCATGAACCATTACCTTCACCAGAAAACATGGACATTGACCAACCCAACGCTGACACTCAACATGTGGGCGCTGACACAGCCAATCCCAACACTGATACCATCCCTGAACAATCCCAAACACCCCTTAATCAACCAACACCCACACAATCTACTTCATCTTCCACCCCATTACAATCTAGGTTGCATAAACGCCAAAGGACTACTGGAGTGTTCTCCTCTAGTGGTCCTAGCCTTGTAGCAGAGAGAACCACCTCCACAAGTGTGGCTGGTGAAATGGGTGAGGCTGGGGCTATTGACACAGGCTTAGATGCTGGTCAAGACAGTCCCAACATCATTAAGACCTCATCCATGCCCAATGATCCTATTTTGGGAGGTCAAATCCCCATTCTAGCTGAGGGCAGATTGGAACCTATGACAATAATTGAATTGACGGCTGCTGTCATTAGCTTGCAAAAGCAAAATGTCAGCCTTGTACAAATTGTCAACAAACAGGGACGTGAACTCCAAGTTTTGAGGGAGCGAGTAACTGTTTTGGAGAATCCAAGTAGCAGGAGTCTAATGGAGGAATCTTCCAAAGGGGAGGATGAAGAGGATGAGGAGGATGAGCTGATTCACACAGCTAGTGAGAAGAGTTCAGAGAAGAGTTCACAATTTAGTGAATCTTTACAGGTTGCTGAAGCACTCACCAACTTGAAGCAGCACCCAGTTATTGATACATCCAAGGTGACACCTTTAAACTTGGAAGGATCTTTCAAAGAAACTTTGGGCGCTGATACAGGTTTGAACGCTGACACATCCAGCGCTGACAAAGGTAATCGTGGCGCTGATAGGAGCAACTTGAACGCTGACAAAGTTGCAGGTGGTGTTGATGTATTCCAGCCATCAACAATCATCAAAGATGTGTCCACACAGGTTTCTTCTTCTACTTTACCTATTATTGATCCAAAAGACAAAGGTAAAGGGGTTCTGATTGAAGAAGATGTTCCAAAGAAGGATGCAGCACAAATTGCATTTGATGCACAATTGGCTGCACAACTTTTAGAAAGAGATTTGAAGAGGAGTAGAAGATCACCATTTGTTGTTTCTGAGAGTGAGGAAGAAAGTGGTGATGGAAAAGAAGGTGATAGCTCAGATTCAAGTGTTCAAATTATTGAAGATCCAGAAAGGCTTGAATATGGGGATGAGCTAGCAAAGGAAAGGTTGAGTGAGTTGAAGAATCAGATTGATTGGGACCTACCAGAAATCACCAGAATGTACCATGCTTGGGAAGACAAGGTTATGGACAACCCAGGTATGAGTTTATCAGATCAAATTTGGGGGTTGGAAGTTCTTCTCAGGGTACAAGATGACATAAAGGTGATTATGAGGTTTAATGCACAAGAGGTCAAGACCTGGCTCAAGAGAGATAGAAGGCAATTATATTACAAGTTGCTTAGATGCCATCAACCCAGATGGACATACAAGAAGTTGCTGGCCTTATCTTTTGAGGAGCTAGAGTACAGGGCACATCCTATTTGGAGGAAGGTGCAAGAAAAAAATGTCTACCAGTTTCTTTCAGAAGAAAGGAAACAAGAGCTTGCTGAGGAAATGCAGATTCAAAAGGAAATGAGGATTGCTCAAAGACCAGTGAAGAAAGGAGATCCTTTCCAATTTCCTAAAGATATGGATGTGTATTTTCCAACTGAAGGTGTAATAAGGAAGCATCTCAAGCTTTCTCCATTGGAAGCTTCAGATTTGGTAAATGTAGTACCTCTAGATGACAGAAATCCAATCATCAGTTTTGATGAAGATGAGTGTGGATTTTGGAAGATTGGCAGATTTGGAAAGGAGGTACATACTTTCACTTCAGTTATTTCTATTTTTGCAAGCATAGACAGAGAAGACTTGGTGCATCTATGGAGATTAATAGAGGCCAAGTATACAGCTGAAGCACCTACTTCAGCAAATGGAATAAGACTTTGGAACACATTTATGACTTTGTGTGGTCCAAAAGAAGCAGATCCTGCCATATGGAAGGATCTTGAAGATGATCTCAGTAATCTTCATTGGAGGCTATATTCTACTTGTGGTGTATTTCATATGAGCTCTACAAAGTTTTCAGAATATCTGCTTGTGGATGCTGACTATTTCTTGTCCAAAGAAGTGTTGGAGAAGATGCGAGAGACACCCTTGGAGATTGATTATACTAGTGACGTGGCCAAAGACTTGATCAGATATGTTTATCACCAACATAAGAAGTTTTTGCAAGATTCCTCCTAAGCCTTAAGTTTTTATTTAGAAACTTGATCATTGGAATAGATATCAAGTTTAGGGGAGGATTGTTGGGAATAAATTATGGGTCAGTTCACTAAACGCTGATAAGAAGAATGTCAACGCTGATAGGATGACATTGGACGCTGACAGCCAAGCGTTGACATTGAAGAAGTCAACGCTGACAGCCTTGAAGATTGACACTGATGGAATATCTTCATACGAATCTTTTTGTTTATTTGTTTCTTTATTTATGTATGGTAAAGATAAGCATAACATTGTATTTTCTATTATTATCTTTACCTAGAATAGTTGATTCGTAGCTTATTGTACAAGACTTCTTGTTCTATAAAAGAAGATCTTTTAGGTTAAAGTCATATATCAGTTTTCATAAGTATTCGCAAGTTAAACCTCTTTCATTGTAATCAAGTTCGTTTATTCTAATACAAGTGAAAGTTTGTTTAACATCTTTGTGTTTTAGATCAAGTGTTAATTCCGCATAACACTTTGTTACTTTACTCATAAGCAAAGGTTTCTCTACGTGTAGTACTTGATCTAATCTCGTATACACAAAGCTTAATCGATCTAAGTTTGGGATCAACACTTGTGTGATGGAACTCTAGACGAGGACCAAAATACGTTTAACTCTTTGATTTCAACGAGCGATCGAGGAAGAACGCAAGTTAATCTTCGGGACGAAGATCCCAATTTGGTGGGGATAATGTGACAATCCGTCAATTTCAGGTCGTTATTTTAATCTCGACTATTAAATATTATATGTTTACTTTAATGAGAATTTTAAATTATCGATTAACCGAGAAGGTTATGGCTTGAAACTTAACGTAAGAATGTCGTTTCGATGAAGACCGACAAGAAAAACATTAAGTATCGATAATATATTCTCAAATTTATCATATGAATGATTTTATTATATTTATTTTCATTTCTCGTATTTTGCGTTTTAACGAATGACGAGAACTACGAATGATCGCGATACCGACGGATGCCCAAATATTTATGTTTTATTATCGATTGTCTCGATATTTTATATTTTCGACGTTTTCGATTTAATTACGTTTTAAGTTGTGTCGAAGTGATATTATTATTTTTAACAAGCGTTTTAACTTTAAAAAAAAAGTATTTTTACGAAACCCGAGTCCTGTAAATATTTTCAATAATTTAATACTTACATTTTCTATCCTTACAACTATTTAATTTCATTTTGGATCAAAACTATACCTATTTGGCAAAATTAGTCCCTCCACTACCTAGTATAAAAAGATTTTTTTTATTAAAATCTTCCACTAGCTCATTTTTATATTAAAAAAAACACACACCTTGTTTTCTCCTCCCCTTCTTGCCATCCCATCTTCAAACACAAACACCACCACCATTTTTGATTCACCTTGAATCATTTAAAACTAATAAAAGACCCATCTTGGAAATTCAATAAGGATCATATTGGTATAAATTTTACTTACATGCATAAACTTTATTTTTCTTTTTAATTTTTGGTGAAGAACATGTGTTTGATCCATTTTTATGTTTATGTATGTTGTTAATATTATTATATTTGAGTAGGGTTGTTGTTGCATGCATAATTTTATATATTTGATTTTTATTAAATTGAATTTGAGAGTGTTAGGAGTTAGTTAGATGTGTTATGATAATATTAGGATGATATTAGAAGTATAAAAATTGTTAAAATAGGTTGAAAAATTGTTTTAGTATTATTTTTAGAAAGGTATTTTAGACCAGTAGGTAAAAGGTAATTTTCGAAAATCTTACTGTTTGTAAATGAATAAACTAATAGGATAGGCTTGTAGAGAATTCTTTTAGCTTCGATTTTCCGCTTGAATGAGCTTCTAACTCGTTACGAGCGAAAAGTTATGCTAGTTTTAGTATTTGTGTACCGGGAGACGAGTATCGGCACAATCCGAAAATTGTTGTCGATATTTGGATCGAATCTCGGGGACTATAGAATGAGTTTTAAAAATGTTCAAGTACTGATGTAAGTTGCTAAACCTCAGGTCATGAGTCTATTTTCAAACCCGAGTGTCGGTTTTGTAAACGGAATTGTTTAGATATGTCAAAATTGTTTTACAAGTAAAAGGCGTAAAACTTTCCGGTTTTTATAACACGAAGGTGTGTCGGGCAGAAGGTCTTAGAAGTAATATTTTTGAATGAAACTTGAACTGAGTCTTCTTCATATTATGTGTGAGTTTGTGACCAAGTTTCGCCGAAATCGGACAAGTGTAGATAGGGTAGATTGGTGTGTACATTTGGAGTGTACATGCTAATTGGTATTTTGGACACGTATTTCAATACTTGTGTGGCGTGAGTTGAGTATGCACTATTGGACATGGTGATTTACTCAAGTGATAATTCATTATATAAATGACTTAGTTACTGGTCCGAGGGAAGTAAAATGATAATTTGACTCGCATTGACTTGGCGTCTTAAGACGGGTCAATATCGAGAGTGCAATAGTTTAAAAGAATAGTGTTGAATAAAAGGGTATAGTAATAACGCTTGTATTATTAAATTTTACGGGATTGTCTTGGTTTTGTAATTTTGATTTTTATATTATTTAAGTATGATTTATACTTAAGTCGATTTTTTTAACGAACGCGCCTTATTAGGTAGGTTGCGGTTTTCGTGTTTAAACGGGCATCACTAATCGTCGGCGACCGTCTCATTACCACTATTGGCTAAGGTGAGTCTATAGCCTCGCTTTTAACATGTTTACTTGTTTCATAAACCCGCGTGGGGGATAACATGCTTGTCTTATTAAAATAAAAGGGTACAACGATTAGTTGTGGAAACTCTATTTATTGGAAAAGTATGGGTGCAACGGGAAGTTGTGGAAACCATTATTATTAGAAAAGTAATTATTATAAATGAAGGGTACAACGAGAAGTTGTGGTAAACCCTCTTTGTTTTAAAATTGAACACAAGGAACATGATTGTATGCTTAGATGAAATTTATTGCATAAGTTAGTTTTAGCCTTAAAAGACCCATGAATCGTGAATTGTTAATCGAAGTAACGCTAATGCTATGGATAGATCTATCGGGGTGACGCCCAGTCCGGTCGCGACTAGCTATCGCGTGGTGTTGTGATGCACTAGTAATGAAACATCGGATGCATTGTATAAGAGAAATATACGCACTTGGCTAGGTGTGTTGGGCTGAAATAATATATGTTAACGTTCAATGTCACGAGGCTTATGTAATGAAACCGATAATTATGTCCGTACAACATAATGGTATTTCGGTAAATTATTAACCATGGAAGGTTATTTTGAATACTTGTGTTCTCTTTATTTAAATTTAAACTCTATAGATTCACTCGGCAAATTTTGCTGACTTTTTAAGCATGTTTTATCTTAGGTCCATATAGAAGGCACTCGAGGAAGGCGGTTTCGTGAAGCTTGCATATTTGAAATGTTTTGGCCTGCTTTTCTAAAACATATCCATTCAAATAACTTTTATCATTTATAATAGTTTGTAAACTTTTGAATCATCTGGGACCGTGTATGAAATTGTACTTTTATTAAATAAGAATGAATGGATGTTTATTAAAACGACTTGTTTTGAGCCGTTTTCTATGATAATGAGATTGAACCATGATAGTAACACCCAATGACCCTTCCGCTGTTATGACCGAAATTTGAGGGGTGTTACAAACACCGTCACCAATCCGCGAGCTAATGTGAGTGCTATTACTACTCGTAGTGGGATTAATATTGTCGATCCACCAATCCCACCCCCATCATATACACCTCCTCCACCACCATTTATCCCTACTCCTCCTACACCTAGTATTAGTGCGCCATTACCATCTCCGCCTCGTCATGACGATGTACCTAGGAAGGACCCTTCAACATCTCAACCTTTACCTACTACACCTGCACCCTCACCACCCACACCTAATATCCCTTATCCTTCTCGCTTGGGCAAGAACAAAATGCTAACCAAGGAGGACTCTCAAGTGACGAGCTATATCAAGATGATTTCTCAAATGAACTTCAACATTAGCTTTCTTGAAGCACTTATCCATATGCCCAAATTTGTCAAAGCATTTAAGGAATTGCTTAACAAGAAAGAGAAGTTGCTTGAGCTCGCCAACACACGCCTAAATGAAAACTGCTCTGCAGTTATTCTTATAGAACTTCCGGAAAAGCTTGGAGATCCCGGTCGTTTTGTGTTGCCTTGCGTGTTCAACAAAACTGAAGAATTTACTACCCTTGCTGATCTCGGGGCTAGTATTAATCTTATGCCTTTGAGTGTTTGGAAAACACTATCATTACCCGACCTTACTCCAACAAAGATGACTCTTGAACTTTCAATCGCACTCTCGCTTACCCTGTTGGTATAACCGAAGACGTGTTCATCAAAGTTGGCACATTTACTTTCCCGGTCGACTTTGTGGTTGTTGATTATGAAATGGACCCTCGTATTCCTTTAATACTTGGTCGGCCATTCTTGAGAACCGGACGAGCTCTAGTTGATGTTGCCGAAGGTGAGTTAATCTTAAGAGTCGGGGATGATGCACAAGTTTTCAAAATGGGGAAGCTTACAAGTAAATCCTTTGGAGGCCGAGAATCAGTGAATATGATTAATGTGCATGATGACTTTGTTGTCTACAACAATCCTCTATTCGATTCTTCTATTGATAATCCACTTTTTCAAGATAATGTGGATGATTCTCGCCCCAATTTGGAACCTTCTCCCATTTATGACTCTCCACCGTTCTTTGATGCTTATGATGATGATGATTCTAGCTCAGATTCGGATGATTTTGATGATTGTACTTCTGAGTATCCCGAGCTGCCCACATATGATGATTTCGATGAGGCCGATACTCTTTCGAGTGATTCTTCACATGATGAAGATCCTCCGCCATCACTCGATCCTACTTTGGACGATTACTCATTTGAGGAAGACTTCTCTGAATTTCTCAACACTTACTTCCCTCATGAGAGTGATGCTCCTCCTTATGATTTTGAAGATTATCGCCTTGATCCTACTTTGGATTTGAAGAACATTCTTTCAAAAGAGAAAAAACTGGTCGACACCAATATTTGTAGCACGTATGAGTTAACACCTCTTTGTCCCCCTTCTAAGGACGAGGTTGTGCTTCTTCGCGGATCTTCTTCACACTCTGCTGAGCCTGAGTGCTATTTTCCCTTAAAAAAAAGGTGTTCGACCCCGGTATCGATATTCTGCAGCCATCTCAGTATCCACCTGATGAAATAAAAGGAAAAATCTTTGTAACTATTGAAGACATGCTTGCACCACTTCACCCTTGCTTCCACCGTGCTCCATCGCTGCTTAAGGGAACCTTGCCTACTCTTCTTTGGCTTGCCTTGTTCGCCTTAAGCTTCTGCTACTTGATGGATGAAAACTATGTCTTTGATCCCGGTGGATATGCTTCGTGCTTCTTCCTATGATGATCAAGGTCGAGTCAGGCTCACGACTCGGTAATCAAAAATCAAGTGCTTCTTGGGAGGCAACCCATGCATCTATCTTGTCGCTTTCTTTATCATAAGTGTAGGGGGAGACCCTTTGGTTTGCTATTTCCTCTCCTCCCTTCTTATAATCAGGGATTCGAGCTTCAATGATCCACCCTTGATGATTCTTGACGACCCGTGATTCCGTTTTCCATTTCTTCCCGGTTCTATCCTAAACTCTTTTCGATTCACTATTTTATATTTTCTCAATATTAATATAGGAATCTCTTTAGTTGTCTTTTCCTTAGCAAGATTTAAACAACGTGCAGAATGTCCTAAGTGTAGGGGAGTTTACTCCCACATGCTTAAACATTGAGGACAATGTTTATATTAAGTGTAGGGGGACTTCTATCGAAGTTAAGTGGCCTTTTCCTTGTATTTGTCCTCATTTTAACCGGAAAATCAATTTTTCGACATTTTTCAAAATTTTTGATCTATTTTGGCCCATTAGTGTTTCCCTTTGTATAGTTATTTTCTTTCTTTGTTAGAATAAAGTGGTTTTAATTTTCAAACGTTGTGAATCTTTTGACTCAACCCGAGTTTACTTATCTAAGTTACTCTAGCTAGTATCCTTAACGTGTTTAGGTCAAGTTTTGATAGGCTTTTATATAGGGAGCTATAAAACGTGAAAGTCTTAACTATCACGGGTTAAGAACAAGAACTTTTCGCAAGTTCCTATAATTGATCCTAGAGATTCGTTTATCAAGGGAACTTTAAAACGCGATTTCTAAACCTGAAAAAGTCTAAGAATTTGCAAGATCCTATAGGCGACTCGAAAACCCAAAACTTTGATTTAATAGGCTAAGCATCCACGAGTCTCATTCCTTGAGATTTTAAACTGTGGAGAACGAGAGTTGATAGAGCCAATTATAAGTTCGGTATTCTTTCGTGAATTTATGTGAGTTAATTATAAGCCTATTCTCCCATCGCTTGCTAAATAATTTATCTGCTAATAAATAAAGTTGTACGATTTGAAAAGTTACTTAGCTTCTAGCCCAAGATCGTTTAAAAGTTGCTCGGTATGGATTAGAGTTCATAGCCAAGGCATAACTTATTGAAGCGGGATGCGAAGATTGGCGAGTCCGAAAAGGCCCTAACAAGGCATGAGGGCTATATTTTGTTGCTAAAGATCCAAAAGTGATGTGAAGAATCATTTATCAAAAATCAATATGAAGGATCGAGACACACGACGAAAAGCAAAAACTCCCCAAAAGTCTTGGAGAAGTGTATCTGAAAAGACCCTAACAAGGTATGAGGATAAATAGATCCAAGTCATAAAAGGAGGCGGATCGTTGTATATCAAAGTCCAAAATAAAGATTGGAGAAAAATGAAGAAGTCATGGTCCATATATGAAGAATCTCTCAGAATTTCAAGTGAAGAAATTCCTATATGAAGAGAAGACCATAATTTCATGAACGTCTCTCAAGGTTTGAAGTATGAAGTCGCTGCCAAATATCGGTCCGATAAAGGTCTCAAATCGCGAAGCGAGTTATGCCAAGATATGAACTTTATGAGGTCCCGATAAGCAGTTTTAAAAGATTTTGTCCTTTAGCTAACTATTGATTAAATCGTTCACTTTATTTTGGGAATAAATAACTATCAAAATAAGTCAAAAATGCATCCTCGTGATCATTCAAGACGACAATAAAATATAAGAGATACCCCTAGGAATAAGGGAGTCTAAGTGAATAATTGGTCCACATGAGTTCGTGTTAGTTTACTAACTTATAATAACAATGATTTCGTTTTTAAGCTTGGTTTGGAGAAAGTGAAAACTTGAGGATGATAATTATTCATGACATTTCCAAAACCTAAGGTATGCTTTTTGATTTCTTTATTTTGAATGTTTTTAATTTTCTATCTCTTTAATAAAGGCCAACATGGATTGATTATGATGAAAAGTGTAAACGTGCTTTGTAACTAATGCATTGCATGAGGACATTGCAATGGTCAAGTGTAGGGGATTTGATAGGTGTGTAAACACCCATCCTTTTTACCACTTAATTACAATAATAACCGAGCCAAAACGTGTATTTTATGTCTTTTATGTCGGAATTATGCGTGGTTTGTGTGTTTTGTTGTGATTTAGGACGAAATTGTGAAAAGTGGAGAAAACACGGACATTTACGGGCTTTTATTGAAGAAAAATATGAAAAGACGAAGTCAAGAGTGCAAAAAGAACGGAAGTCCAAGACCAATTCTGAAGATTTATCGAAGAAAAAGTTAAAAGACGGAAGTTTACTAAAAGCCGAGGAACTCAAGTCTATTTTATTGAAGAATTAAAAGACGAGTTCAAAAGAAATCCCGAGCCACAAGTCATTAGAGTCCAAGTTTAAAGAAGATTAGAAGAAAAAAGGACTAATGGTGCAATTAATGAAGATTAAAGGCTTAAGGACCTAATGACGCAATTAAGAAGAAATGAAGGAGGGGAGGAAGCTTCCTAATCCTCCCCTATATATAGATTAGATCTTAATTACTTTCATTTTGTTGGCTAATAGTGACAATTAGTTCTTCCACTTTTAATTACCTTGTCATTTAAATACTTGTCAAATTTAAATTCTTGTCTTGCACCTTAATTACCATTTAATTTCAAGTAAGTTTTTCTTTTTAATTCTTGTTAATCTTTATCTTTATTGTTGATCTCATCCTACCTTTCTTTAATCTTTGTTTTTCATATTTGTTCATGTTCTTATGTTCTTATTTTGATCAAAGTGGTTTTGATTATTTAGATTAGTTTTGTGAGTTTTATTGTTTTGGATTGATTGTTTATAATTAGTATATGTTTATTTGTTAGTTTGATTTAATCTTGTATTTGATTTAGCTTTGTTTTGATTAGATTCGGTTATATATTGTTCCTTGTTCTTCGGTCCTATTTGTTACTGTATTCCTGTTTCTGAGCTTTCCATGTATTCCGAGTATAGGAATTTAAGAGTACTCTATTCGGAATCTTCTTTATTCCGTATAAAGGTCTTATGAGGTGGTCCATGCGGAATATTCGATATTCCGCATAAAGGAACATATTCCGAGTAATCCTACTATTCCGAATTGGGTGCTTATTCCGCATAAGAAAACATTTCGAGTAGGGGGAGTTATTCCGAGTAGGGATATTCCGCATAGGGGTATTCAGCATAGGCTTGGTATTCCGGATAGGGAGACTTTCCGAATAGGACCAATTATTTTAGCCTTGCCTTAGTTTTAAGTTTTAGTTGCGTTTTAAGTTTGCCTTAGTTAGATTTAAGTTTGCGTTATTTACTTTTAGTACCTTTTAATTTTAGTCTTGCTTTTAAATACTCGCACCCTTTATTTTAAATTAGATTTAGATTTACTTTACCCGCACTTTTATTTTAATTGGTTTTGCACATTTAATATACTACAACGACAACTTTTGTTTCCCCAAAGAACGACTGAGTCGCACATTAAACACGGTTTTCAATTCGAAGAGACATTCATCAACGAATCTTTTTACCTGGCTAAAAATCAAGTTATCACGTGGCATGTCATGCGACGCATATATATAATATCTAAAGGAATATAAGTAAGTTTCCAACTATCAAAATTGTCGTGACTACCACGGACTCATAAATATTATTCAAAATGTTAAGATAATGTTACAAAAGATAAAATACCGTGGACATCCACGGACGAATGTTTTGTTACAGACCAAATTATTCAAAAATTACATCAAATACGGGAACGCCCTACATGGGGGGAGAAACTTACCTACCTCTCGCTGCTCTTCGGATACTCGAGGCAATGCCTCACCATGATCTTTCCAGTCCAGAGCCTGAGCCGCGTTTACTTCCAGTACTTCACTTAACAGTTGCTCACCAACTACGATCCTGGTGACGTCCTCATAAATGGGAAGAGTGAGTTGGCTAGGGGAGGGTGTGAAGTGAGTACGGGAGTGTCCCTCGTCCTGCGAGAATGTACCAAGGCTTAGCTTCTCCATGATCTCCTTGTTAGACGCATCCTTTGTGGCCTCGAGCTCAGCCAAGAAGGGGTATTCCAGATCCCGCATGGCAGCCATGGATGCGGTCATCTTCTCTGCGGCTCCAGTGTTAAAATAAGCATGTTTCGTAAAATTATACTTATTGCTTATTAACTCTGCGGCCATAACCATCCCCTCATGACGGTCGTGGTCGATACCATCCGATACAAGATCTGCAAATTGTTGCACGAACTGAGGGGCCTCCAACACTTTTATGACAGCCAGGCGCATCCCATGACCCACCATCCACCTGCGACCGGTAATGGCTCGTAGTAGTTGGGGGTAAAATACTTCATTGCGGTCTGCGGTAAGGGCATTCAGAAGCATATCTTTTTGTGTGGAAGCCTCCATCAACTGTTTCGCCACGCCCCTTTCATTGGCAAGCTCCTCTTTCAGCATCTCCTCACCCTGGATCAATGCATGTGCGTCTTCAAGCTCCTTTGTAAGGGTGGACACTTGGTCAAAATAAGTCTTCGCCAAGGATTCTGCCGTAGTCACCTGCGTGTGATACCTTAAGGATTAGAGTGCAGAATAGTGTGGACATGGGTATGATGTTGTACGGATACATACCTTAGCTGTCGTAGTCTCAAGTTGAGCTTCAAGCTCGCTACACGTTGATCATGAGCATTGGCATGCGCGGCTTGTTCTTTGATGGTGGCCTCGACAGTAGCAAGTTGGGACTGGAGGGCGGCAATCTGGGATTCATTGTCTTCAATCATCTTCTCCCTTCGGCCATTTTTCCTCTTTAGAGAATCAACATGCTCTAAGGCGGCCTCAAACCTTACCCGCATGGAAGTACCCATAGCCATCTGATGAACCAAGGCACCATTATATTCATCCACTAAGTCCACGTGACTTAGTGAATTTATATCTTTTACCAGGTCAGGTGGAATGCAGTTGTTCAGATAGTCCCGGCATTCTTCAGCTTGCCTCATTCTAGAAGCGGTGGTTATCTTCCAATCAGGGTTGAATTGTGTATGGGGGCCGGACACCGGTATCTCTTGTGAAGCCGTGGGGGTACCTTCCTCAAAGGATGGGCCAGATTTGGTCGCTGCAGCATGCAGGACAGGTTCCTTCTCCTTTCGTGCCTCTTGGACAGGAGCAACACCAGCTTGTTCATCCATGCAACAAAAAAATTGGAGTATACATTAAATATTTTTATGGAAGGACGTACCTTTTACTTGGACGAGAAAAATAATGACAAGCATGTGTGGTAGACTTACATGTGACTTTTCTCCAGTTTTGATGTAGTGGGGGGGTACCTGAGTGACTGGCTCGACATCTGGTAACGGCACGTCCGGAGCTAGGGGCAGCCTGCGCCGTCACTGAGGCTTGATTGGTGCTCTCACCAGATTGGTAGAGGGGGTGATCCTCGCGCAATCTCTTTACGGGGGCATTGTGTTCCCCGATCACGGCCTGAGTAACTCTTCTTACCCGCTTGTTCTTTCTACGGGTACGTTTGGGGACGGGTTGGGCTTCTTCCTCCTCCTCTTCTTCTACTTGTTGCACTTCCTCCTCGTCATCGCCCAGCATTTGGCGGAGACTGGAGGTAGTCCTCTCTATATTATCGCTCTTCTCCTCCTCATGGGCAGGGGTGGCATTCCTGGGCGGGGAGGAAGGCCCGGCTTCATTCTCAAGCATCAGATTGTCCCCATCCTCGTTATCAAAGTCTACGGGGGTCCTCATGATTGTTGTGTCTTCCTCATCAGATTGGGGGTCCGGTACGGCTGCTAGGGCAATTGTCACGTTACGGGTATGCTCGAGAAGGGGTAGCTCGTTTTCTCGTCTAGGGGGGCTCCCTCTGGTATAGTTTTTGGATCACCCTGGCGTAGGACTCCAAAGAAGTTCATTTCTGTAGAGCAACAAAGTATGTTAGTTACGGACAATGGTTTTTTGTATGTTTTGAAGTGCGGATACTATACCTACCTTCACCACGCCTCCTCCAGAATATAGGATATCTGTTGGACGGGCCAAAGTAGTTGCGGCTAATCCCTAGCAGACAAAGGAACGACTCAGGTAGATTCCTATGGAACCCTGTTCTATTCCTATCTATTTCTTGGGAATGTTGGGCATTATATGTACCAGCTCGTGGAGGAGGGTCAGGAGATACTCTATGTTTAAACACAAAATCGGTCGGCCAAACTATTGAGTCGATAAAAAAGTAGTGGTCGTACCAATTTTTCAGTGAGTCCATGGATTTATTGTGTGCTGTGGGGCTGTTTGGGGATCATTTCTTAAAGGAAAGCCACCCATTCACTAAGTTGGGGGTATAAAACAGTCTAAATAGCTCTACGGTTGGGGGGATGCTTCTTGCACGACATAGGATTTCAAACTGGCTAATTTTACATGCGCCTATACAGTGTAACTGGGTGATATGTACATCATAGTAACCTAGAAGATCTACGAGGAATCGGGTAAAAGGAATGCGGTAGTTGGCCACGTCAAAGAGACGAGTGTATAAGCCAATCTTTCCCTTGGGTGCCTCAGTTATGAGGTCCCCTGCACCAGGGAGAGAGGGATGAATGTTGCTAGGAATCAAGAAATCAGAGCAAAAGTGCCCTAGTTTCTCCTCCGTCATCACGTTTAGCACGGATCCAATGGAAGGGTTGTTTCTTTGAGCCATTATTAATTAAAGAAAGATGAGGGCGTGGTATTATAACCTGTGTAAGGAAGGATCCGTGCGAAAGAAGGTGGTGATAAGGAAGAAAGCGCTAATGGCAGAAATGAAGAAAAAGACTGTGTGTCACACACAGCCGTATGGGCAACCTATTTATAGGGTTGCCTTATTGGTCATGGTTCGTTAGATTCATGACACGTGTCTTCCACTCACCAAAATCGTGTGGTTGGGAAGCAAGTGGAAAGTGAAAAGTGAGGTGGGACCCACGGGTCACTTCTGACTCAATAGATTACGCCGCTCGAGGTTCTGACTGTTTGCACTTTGTCAGTCAAAATGGCAGATGAACAGTCAATTTTGTCAGGATATGCGGTCATACGTAAGACCATATTCAATGTTTCATTTAATTTGTCTCGGTCGTCATATGCGGCTGGGGTACTATAGGAATAAATTCCTAACAAGGTTGCCACGTGCGGCCGAAACATGATTTTCAATATTCAGCATCTCATAATGTTCTTTCTTGGTACGTCCGGGGAGTATCTTGTTAGTCTAGATATCCCACCTATGGCTGTAACAACTAGACTGGGGGACATGATGACGTATAGTCCCCAGCCGGGTCATGGACCCGGCCCATGGGTACTACCCGCATCCAGCCCCTCACGAATGGGTTGGATTGGCCAGTTAAGCTGATGGGTTTGAATGAACAGTGGCCGCATAAAGTGTGTGTGGCCCACGGCCCGGTACAGCCGGGACAGGGTTAGACAAGATCACAATCTTATTAAGATTGGGATTCGCCCTAAAGTATAAGATATATACTAAGCATAATTAGAAGATAACAATCATGCTAATTATGGTGGTTATCCTATACTTGGGGCCGAAGCAAACAGTGGGCCCATTAGGGTTTCACTGCCTATATAAGGAACCCCCAAGGGTTCCACAAAGGTATTACATTCTACATACTCTAAACTCACATCCGATTCTTAAACCCTAACCGATTACTTACTCTCACGCCGGAGTCTAATCGTGGGATACATTTCTGCGGTAAGCCTAACGCGTGTTGCTTTAGTGTGCAGGATCTCAACAAGACAATTCACTTGGTGCAAGAGCCGGAGCCCAGCCAACCCGAATTAAGCGTAATTCGGGTCTAGCAAGGATCATCCAACTTTTGTATCAACAATAACATTTGGACTTTCATCTAAAAAACATATCTTTCAAAAACTTTGAAACAAAATTAAACTGATTTGATTGGGTTGGATTCATATGATTGTATACCTTTTTGTAAACCAATGTTTACACACAAACAATAACAATACACTGGTACATGTATTTACATTAATACTTTAATGATAAAAATGCGCCATTGTATTGATAAAAAAAAGTTATGATGAACATGCCCTCTTTCAAACATCATTGTATTCAACAACCTCTGCTTAAAACATGTTGATCCAGTCCAAGCTGTAGAATAATATGATGACTTATTTATTAGTCCAAATAGATATTCCAAAGGAAAAAATGTATATGTTGGGACTCCCCAACAGATATTCCAAAAGAAAAATTATGTTGTGTCCATTAAAAAATTAAGATTTGCACTCCCCAATTATAAAAAATAACCATATTCATACTAAAAAACCCCAATATTTTGTATATGATTTTGACATCTTATGATTTTAACAAATCATAATTCTCACAATTATAGAAACAACGTGTTTTGATACAAAATAACTCAAATGTGTTTATATAAATATCAAAATTGTACAAAAATAACTTTTGAAAGATAAGTGCGTTTTCAAAGTTTAAATATTCTATAGAATCATCCTGAGATTATAGAAACATAATTTTATAAAGATTTTTAAACTTAAAATAATAGCATTTATCTAAACTACATTACATTTGTTTTTTGCACTTTTACAGTGTTGACAACTTATTTTCAACATAATACCATACCATGATCACTGATTTTACAAAATCATACAGTTGGTATGTGACGTATTGTAGAGCATGGACAATTATCAGGTCCATACATGACACAATCAAACAAAATGCATATAAAACATTCTCATCACAAAGGTTCTTTCAATCATCAGCATTATAAAAAAGCTCTTTGACAGTACTCATAATGGTACTGTCAAGTCCTGCAATTTCTGAACAAAGGACTCCTTCTCAGTAATTCTTGAGTTTCTATCTTTGACTGTCGTTTCCATCTAACTCAAAAAAAATTTGTCCTTCTTTTGGACATCTTTGAGGAGTTTAATTGATTTCTTTAACAGCAATATATTTCCAGTAATTTCTAATTCCTGGATAAATAGTTGTGTTTCTTCAACAACAACATCTAACTCCCCATGTAAACTTTCAAGTTTCACACCAAATCTCCGATCCTCTACAAACAGATCGTTGAAAATATAATACCATACGACCAGTCCAATTATCTGATCCAACGGCTTCTTTCAATTCTTCACATCTAGCTAACCACACCATTATTGGATGTTTTGTAACTTCTTTAGGTATTGTTATGGATTTAGTATGTTTCATGTATTAACCATACCTTCGTTTAAATAGAATCAAAGACACTATACAAAAAATCGTATAATTGTATGGATAAAGTATTATAATGTCCATTGGATAACCAATATGGATGGCACACATACATTTATTATCCACTTCTATTTAGGATAATTCAGTGCTCTGAATAGTAGTACCCATACAAACCAAATTCTGTGTATTATGGTTATGATGCACAGTGCTGCGTTAGGTAAACACTATTTAAAAACGTAATTATTAATAAACTACGTTTATATATCACAATCCCTACTAACATAATGGTTGCATAACAGTTTACATTCAACTCCCACTTTATGATTTTGTATCAACAATATGATTATAAATTAATAATATAAAACCATGTTTGTCATTATAAAAAAACATAATAATAATAATAATAATAATAATAATAATAATAATAATAATAATAATAATAATAATAATAAGACTGAAGTTTTTTGGCCGACCGAGGATCCTCGCAGCAAGTTTATTGGTGTGTTCCCAGATAATATTGCTCGACCTACGAGTGGTGTTAAGTTACTTGGGGGGCCTGCGAGTGTAGATCTTGATTTTTGTAATAAGCTTGTGTTGAAGAGTGCGGTTAAGACTATTGAGCTTATGGATGATGTGGCCAAAATTAATGACCCCCAATGTGAGTTGCTGCTTCTTCGTTCATGTGCCGGTATTTCCATGTTATATTTTGCTATGCGTACTTGTTCACCTTGTGCTTTCAAGTCTGCCCAAAGTTCTTTTGATTTGGCACTCCGTTCTTCTTTGGAGCGCATCGTTGTTGCTTCTGGACCGGGATTTGGTGATTGGCAGTGGAGACTTGCTACGTTGCCCTTTTCCTTTGGAGGGTTGGGTGTTTATTCTGTGGGTGACGTATTGCATTATGCTTTTCTTGCTTCTCGGTTACAGTCAGCTGATTTACAGTCTAAGTTACTTCAACACACTGATATTAGATCTTATGGACTCCAGTTTGATGATGCCTTACGTGTGTTTAACTCGGTTATGGAGATTGATTTTCTAAGTAATCCGAGTGAGGTCGCTGCCCCCAGACTCATGAAGAAAATGGCTGATATATATTTTGCTCGGGTTATTAAGAATGCTGAATCCACTTTCGCCTTATCTGCTCGTCAGTTGGCTTTATGGGCATCTCAGAGGGAGGATCATACTTCTGACTGGCTTAGGACGGTTCCTATCCCCGGATTAGGTCAGACTATGAATGGGAGGTCTTATCGATGTGTTTTGTGCTATCGCTTAGGTATTCCCTTGTTCTCTGTTTTGAAGCCCTGTTCAACTTGTTCTAGGGTTTTTGATGGGGATATATTTGGGGATCATGCCGTATCGTGTGTTGGCATCGTTGGGATTAAGCATCGTCACAATTTGGTTCGTGATACTCTTGCTGACATATGTTACCGTTCAGGGATATCTGTCAGAAAGGAAGTTAATATTGGATTAGATGGTGGACCTGATAATGTCCTTCGTCCGGCAGATATTTTGTTTTATTCCTGGGATGGAGGTAAAGATGTGTGTGTTGATCTGACTGGTTCTTCTCCTTTGACTCGTACGGGGATGAATGACTTTGTACCTGGCCGAGCTGTGATTGATGTTGCACAACGTAAACGATGCAAGTATTTGGCTAAGTGTGCAGCTCTCGGATATGGGTTTCTTCCTTTCTCCTTTTCTTCTTTAGGGGAGTTACAGGAAGATGCAGTTGCGTTGCTGAAGCGGATTCAGAGATTTTCAAAGGCTCAAGACATTGGAGCGCGCGCTGCTGTACATATTTTTCATAGAATAGGTTTTACCATTGCTAAAGGGGTGGGAGCGCAGATAGTATCTCGACTTCCATCCAATTTGTTGTAAAATCCCTTTTTGTTTCTAATAAAAGTGATGGAATTATAAATAATAATAATAATAATAATAATAATAATAAACCACTCAAGGGTGGCCTAGTGGCAAAAAGATTTGTGGCTATCACTCCAAAGTATGTGAGGTCTCAAGTTCAATTCCCACTAGGTGCAAACAACCTTGAAGTGCCACGCCAACCTCCTGAAAAGGGAGGGCTTTACCTGGTTTGAGTATGTGTGGTGGTGGGCTCAAACCCCGTGGATTAGTCGGCCAATGAGTCGGAAATCACGGTTACAAAAAAAACATAATAATACAACAAATATCATTACAATGTGTTAATTAAACATAATAATTACAATCCAAATGTGCTGATACACAATCTCTTAGATAAACCTAGATCCTGCAATTAACAAAAACATATAAATGGATAGTCATTTGCAACACTAAAATTGAATCACATCATTGCACCTTCATATTACACAGAATGAATCGATTATAACTTTCCCTGTAAAAAATTATTGACATCAGTCCACCTGCATATTATTACTCTCCTTCTTTTTAATGATTACATGTTATCCCATATCTATATTGATTTACAGAAATAAGATTTTGATAACACAAACATGATCTATTCTGAAAACCGCCATAGGATGAAGAACCAATAAGAAAAATATTCTGCATCAGCCTATATCCTGCAATTAAAATGAAACAAACATAGAATGAAGATCAAAAAGAGGGATTTGTTTGTGCAACACAATGATCATCAATCGACCCATGTTGGTGGTGCAAGCAATTAGATCAATGTTGTTATAAGAATGAACCTAAATCCATTTTATTCTATGGCAGCATTACAAAGAGATCAATGCTGTTACAAGAATGAACCTAAATCCATTCTATTCTATGGCAGCATTACAAATAGATCAATGCTGTTGCAAGAGTAAACCAAATCCATTCTATTCTATGGCAGCATTACAAAGAATGGAGATTAAGAAAGAGAGTTTTTTGATCTAACAGATTGCACAAAACATGGATGTAGAGCATTGTTAAAAAATGTTGAGCAAGGAATGGATTTATATAGGCTGATGATTTAGGGTTCCATTGTTAGTGCATGCTTTAATTTAGGATAGGAGCGTCCCTATTAAACCAAAACGCGTTTATATTTTAATTGCCATAAAAACATACCAAAACTAACAAAAACGTTTTGAATATTTGAAATTTATTTTTTTTTGGAATTTTCCTAAAACAGACGGTGAAGTTATGAAATTGTATTTTTGGAAACTGGTTTATGACAATTGCCAGTGCTTAGTTTTGCAACAGATTAAGCCTAAAATGTTGTTATTTTAGGAATTGTTTTTAATGCTCTTCCATTTTGATGCTTTATAATGCTTGTACATGTGGTTTATTTAAGGAATTGTTTTGAATGCGAAATGCTTAAAGGACTTGTAATTTGTAGCATTTTATTAGATAAAATAGATGATGTGTACATTATATTTAAATACAAGGAATAGTTTAACATAAATTATCTTTTTAGTATACATCTAACCAACCAATCATAATCATCTTTTTTTTATCTAAAAAAATCTATTTTTAAAATTAAATATCTCACAAACCGTTAATCGCTACGCAAAACTAAACATATCATTGTGACGAGAACTAAATTATCTTTTTATCGAGGGGCACATGTATATACTTTCATCGATTTTTTTTTCGTGTGAAAATCATATATGATTCATATTACGAATCATATATGATCCATGATACGAATCATATATGATTTTTACAGAAAAAAGTTCGTTGAAAGTATATACATATGCCCCTCGATAGAAAGATAATTTAATTTTAGTTGTAATGGTGTATTTTTGTCACTTGACGATTTTACCGTTTATGAGATATTTTATTTTTAAGAAAAGTATAAAAAATTCATTTGAATGAATATGATTTGTTGATGTGGTGTATGTTAAAAGATGGTCCACATTAATCTTTCTCTTTAAATATATCTATCACTTTTCTTTAGTAGATAATTAGGAGAAATAAAAGCAAATTAAAATTATGTATTTTCTAAATTTTAAATTAACAAAATATTCAAAATTAAATTAGTATTAATTTTCGTTGTTATCAGAGGCTTGTTTTTCCTAAAAAAATACATGGCTAGATTAATTTTTTTCTTAAAAGAGTATTACATCAAGATATGAGTCCGTTTATTTTGCATACCTTGTATCCTTTGGATACAAGGGGACTGATTTAAGCCGTCCATCTCAGCTCATCCAATAGCCCAGATTAAAAACCAAAAAAAACAGAGGGGCAGTTTCGTCATTTTACCCCTCCCACCTAACACCCCTCCCACTTCCACATCACATCCAGATCTGGATCGATGTTTTCTTTTTTCTTCTTCTCTCTAAAACCCACACAAAAACACATACATGTACACATATTCAAGTCTTAATCTATCATCACAAACATCAAATTCATCGATTATCACCATCGTAAATCAATCATTCCGTTCATAAATAAGGTAAAGTTCATTCGATCTGTTTTGATTCATCTTTTTTAGCTTATTCGATGTGAATAAGCTTATAATTCATCTTATTTTTTATAGCTTATTTGATAAGTTACGTGAATTTGACATGTCGAATGATAAGGTAACTTGATGATTAATGTGAATAAGCTTATAGATTATCATCAGCTTTATTATGATGAATTATAAGCTAACTTATTAGCTTATTTTCATGAATTATAAGGTTTTATGGCTTAATCTCGCTGAACATATTTAGTGTAACATGTTTGTGAAGTATCATATATGATATACTATATCATATATGATATAAGCTAAAATATCATATATGATGAAATATATCATATATGATTATGTGGTTGAAAATTGAAGTAACTCTTTTTTATGGATTAATCTGGCTGAACATATTTAGTATGACTTGCTAACGAAGTATCATATATGAATTGTTATATCATATATGATATAAGCTAAATAACATATATGATCAAATATATCATATATCATTATGTGCTTGAAAATTGAATTAAACCTTCTTTTTTGTGTAGAGAAGGCTGTTTACAAGGCGTGTTGAACTTACAAGCATGCAAAAGGCCAAGAAGCTTAATGAAGAAGCTCATGAATTTTTCTTTTACGTTTATTGTTTGTTTTTTCCTTGTAATCTCCTAATGGAGTTTTGAAGTATATGAACGATTTTGTAATCAATTGGTATATCGTACAACATCTTGTTAATATGATTTAACTTTCTTGGTATTATGTCATGACGGTTTTGATAAATTAAGTCATACAGAGTATATGATAATGCACTATCATATATGATACTCAAGAAAAACTTGGATATATTAAACAAAGAATTTGATGAATTCATGATTACAACAAAAAGTATGCACAATTAATAATTAAACACTTGTTCATGACATTAATAAATGTACTTTTGAACAGAATCATATATGATAATTCAAACAGTACGTAACCTAATGTAAATTCATATATATCATACCTCTGATATCATATATGATAACCATTTATACAAAATGTATTTGCCTATTAAATTCATGGTTAACACCAAAAATATTCTTATTATTGAAACTACTCTTCTTCTTCTTCAAGAAATTCTTCTTCATACTCGTGCACGTCCGATTATTATGATAAGTACCCTATCAACTTTGCTCTAACCATTGCAACATCTCTCTCTTCTCGTTGTTTTGTTCGCAAGATCTGCATTTGTATAAAACAGAAAAAGAGTTTTGGGGTCAAGGTATATACAATACAATAAAAGTGTAAAAGTCATGTACAATATTATAGAATGCACGTTTGAAGAGCTTAATGATATTCAATGTAAATTAGTCAAAAAATCTAGTTTTTTTCTTCTGGTTTATTAGATACATCATATATGATACCTCATGTATCATATATGATATACCGACCATACATCATATATCATATACTTATCATATATGATAATATGAGGTAACATATATGATACACCAACCTTAATCTAGCCAACATCAGCAAAATAAAACTCCTACTAATACAGCTTATTCACAAAAACATAAGCTTATTCATAACTCTCTTATTCAAATAATCCGATAAGTCTTTAAAAAAGCTAATAAGCTAGCTTATAATTCAACACAATAAATCCAAATCATCTAATTTACAAGTTTATTTGTAACTCTCATCTAATTAATAATCTCATTCATAACAAATAATCTTATTTACATAAATCACCTAAGAAATTAGCTTATAAGTAAGAACAATCAATCTTAATAATTCGTTCAAAATAAGCTAATTAAAATCTTATAATTAAAAAGATAAAGAACACATAAGCTTATTCAAAATCAAATAACTTAAAAATAAGAAGAGGTTTTATACAAACCTGATGATGAATTCGTATGTGGTCATAAATTTGTGTTGATTAATTGATCGAATTAACCGATTCATGATTGATTCATGATGATGTTCGTGCGAGATTCATGATTATATGCTTCGATCTATCTATTATAGAGATAGAAACTAGATCCGGGGAAGAGAGAGAAACAAAAAGACGATGTGTGTGTGTTTATGAGGAAAAAAGAGAAAAAGACTTATATAATGAGCGGGTGAAATGACAAAAATACCCCTTCAGTATAAATTGTAGATCTAATCTCAGCCTTTGGATGAGATGGAAATGAATTGTGGGAATGAGTCCCTTATATCCTAGAAAACTTTGAGTCCCTTAAATCTCAAGATATATTGTCAACAAGTTTACTACGAGTAATAGTGTAACATACATTTCACAACTATACACATGAATAAACACGTACATATTATGGTCTAATTAACACAAGATAATCCAACTACTATATCCAATCCTACCCGAACTAGGTTCGAGGAACAAGATAAGCCAACTATGCTAACACATTTTGCCTACACAACCAGAACTTTTTTATAGTCTAATCGAGTGACAATTGAACATACTAATAATATATGCATCTAATAGGGGAAAATGACTATTAACGATTCTTTCTAAGTGATATTTTGGTCACTTTGAGTATTTTGTTCTTATCACCCCACTCTTGAAAGATACGTGAAAGCATAGCAAAGAAGTAAGCAAGTGAACACATAACTCGTGACAAAATATCAACGAACCAATCCTTATACGTTTTCATTGGAGAATGAGTACGATCTGCATGTAATATAGCTCGATAGATTGCCTCAGTCAATGCAAAATACGTCACAGGGTCCGCTTCTTCGGGCAGTATGCCTTGCTCTGTGAGGCATGCTATGTCATATGCACCAGTTGTTACCGGTATCCCAAGATAGCTACAAATTTTGATTCTGCAATTTAGCCTCTCCATGGGTTTAAGCATATCACCATGTGTTAAGATCAAGAGCGGGTCCGCATCTAATATTTGAAAATAAAAGTCAAAACATGTAACTTTCAATAAGGTCTGCCACTGATATTTCAAACATGCCACTTTGATGAGTTGATCACCAAAAACTTTCTGAAAAAGTTTTAACCACTTAAAAGCTCAAATTTGTTTTTATATATATATATATATATATATATATATATATATATATATATATATATATATATATATATATATATATATATATATATATATATATATATATTCTGATCATTCTTTATAAGAAATTTAACTTGTGAGTAGTGCTGTCTTATGGATTCTGAACAAACTTAATATGGCATGTCTAACAAGTTCGATTAACTAAATTTTACACAATTGGCACCTAACATCAGGTGTTGTACACATTTTTGAATGGCATCTACTTTGCACATATAAGACGATCACAGGACACAAGATGCATACTACTTATTCTAAAGGGTAAAAGCTATTTAATACCATCGTACTTATTAAAATATATCGACTTTAAACACTTACAATTTAATCGCTACACATTACCAATGAACTTTCAAATTGATGTAGACTTTACCAATATGAACATGAAATGACTGTATTACCCTTGTCTTCTTTAACATTATTACATATATTGCCACGTATCCATGAGGAGAGAAGACTTGATGCAGAACTTCAACAGTAATAGGGTATATAGCATAAGATGAATCGTAACCAACATAATACGATTGGAAAAGAAAATGCTAGTTGATGCTACTTGAGATTGGAAAAGAAAAAAGATTTTGTTTGGTTGTTTGAGAATTGGAATATGATTTGTTAAGATCTTTGAAATATTTGTGGTAATGATTTTGTTATTAAAGAAACGAACATATTGGTGGGTTCTATTAAACATATTGGGTTCTATTTCAACGGCAATCATAGAATCGAGTATTATGTTCATTGTTGAGTTTTATGAACAGCCATTGTACTTGTTTAGTTATCGGATAAACTAGCTGTTTAGATTTTTTGTTCATTATAATTAAGGAATAAGCTGATTTTTGTTTCACTATTCAATCTACTAGTTAGTACGTGTGATAACTTGATACTAGAGTTTGGATCTGCGGGATGGTCTTCACTTTGTTTAATGTTTTTGCAATGAAACTAAATGAAAATCTGGTATGTGCTATTTAGGTATGAATCTGTTCAATTTTAGCATTCCAATTAGCTTTTGTTGATTTGTGTTTTGATGTTAGCCATAGTAGTTGTATCTAAGTAGCTAGCTTATCCTGTTGTTTTAAATCTCGATTTGATCGTTATGCCAAACTGTTGGATTGTTTAACAAGTTGGTTGCTATCATTGAATTAGGTTCGAAGCACCGTAAGACTATCAGCCATTAACACTGTAATTTTTTTTGTTTATAAGATTTTTGGATATGAGATTTTTATGTAATATAAAATGTTAAAGAAGATAAGGGTAAAATAGTTATTTTAGGGTTATATTGGTAAAGTCTACCATCAATTTGAAAGTTTATTGGTAATGTCTAGCGATTAAATTATAAGTGTTTAAAGTCGGTACATTTTGATAAGTACGATGATATTAAATAGCTTTTACCTTATTCTAAACCACATTAGTCTCTTTTCATTTGCTAGTAACACAACTTAATAGAAAACTGTACTTACTTGAAGTCCGTATGGAAGGAGAATGAAAGAGGGATTTGATAGCCAAAACTCGCTTAAAATCCCCTCCACAAAAAAACGCCTTTTGAACATCTGTCAAATCTACCACCATAACAACATAGTTCACCTTCCGTCTTACAAACCCATCAGATGAGCAATTCAAACTAGTGTCTGCAACATCTTCACCGAATAGACACGGTTCGTTGTGACGAACCCCATCTGTCATCCACCGTGTCACCTCATCCAAGCACTCTCCCATTCGAGTAAAATCTAGTCCCCGTGAATCGTAAACACAAAAACCATTTCTTGTTGATCTTAAAACATTATGCTCTTCCAGTATCATTGTTGAATAATTTGACGATTCATCTACAAGTAAACATTTCAACATGAAGACTAAAAAGACTATAAATTTACATAAACTAGACAATTTTTGGTGCATAACACGAGGGTGTATATTCGTTTGTTTAATTTTTTATATGTAGATATGGGTGATGGTAAATGTAAGTGAAGATACTTGTTTTTTTAGTCTAACAACATTACTCATTTTTTAATTATAACTTAAGAAAAATTCTTTATATGTATAAGTAATCTTTTTTTTTTTCTTTTTCAAATGAGTAAGTTTGGCTTTCAAGCATGACTGGAAACTTTGGTAGAGCTGGACGATTTGAAAATAACAAAATTTGGAATGATGGTTCCGCACCTGGCACCAGAGCATCCCAATGCAAATATTTGTCTGAAAACTGTAGATATTTTTTTAACTTATTCCTCGAATGCAAAAAAAAGTTTTCATTCCTCATCTATTTACAATACAAAAACAAAAAACTGATACTGTAATAGGTTGAACAGTAAGTAGGTAGATTTATATTGCCCAACCAAGTTTGTTTCAATCCTTCTCTCCAATGGTTCAACCTAGAGACGAGCAAAGCCAGAACTCACTAGGGCGTTGGACCGGCATGACAACTTTAAAATAGCTTGAATCAAGCCGGTCCGGAATTTATCAAGGTGTACTCAGGTACGGCCGGGAACAGGCCTCATCAGCCGAACTTTTTAGAACCGGGCTCGGCCTTTGCCTGTTTTGTCATTCTTTAGTTGAGTCTATTTTCAACACATTTCTGATTTCTTACTTCTCACTGAAAATGCTCTAATATGACTATCAAGGTAATGTCTAATATTGACTATCAAGGTAATAAACTTTACGTCTGTCAATAATTAGGCTTTTCACTAGTTTAACGACAACCATTTTCAAAATAAGAGGGGAGAGAGTGGTCGCGTCAAAGTGATGCCAAAACCCTTCAGCACGAAAAATTGTTTGGCTTACCACACCAACATTAGTGACGCCAAATGTTTTTTTATTTTAAAAGAAAAAAATTGTTTTTTTTAACAATATATGTGAATGAGTGAATCTATGATATCATTTTTTTTTCTTTTTTCCTTTTGTCATCTTTTATTTTTAGTGTCAACCATTCTTTAAAAAATATGGTGCAAAAAGGTTCTCGTGACAATCCAACGTGTCACTCGCTTTTTTTTGCACGAGTCTTTGGACCCAAACAATCCCAATGCTCTGTGAACCACATCTGATCACTGAACCACATCATTCTTTCTATAAAAAAATTGAACTCAACTGTTCAGTTTTTTCATATGTAAAACTTGAGCAGTTTTACGCATCTTAAGTTTATAATGACTACTGTACTGACACAATTGTACTGATACAATTAGATGTAATTTAAGAATCTAATAAGTGAAATTAAAATGAGAAAAATAAGAAAGGTATTTCTAAGCCACATATTTCAGATAAGGATGAAAAATTTAAAGAAAAATGCAAATGTGTGCTTATGATTTTTTCGAATTCTTCTAATTTTATTTAATCTTCTTATTAGATTATAACTCTGTAATTTAGTATGTTAAACTAGAAAATGACAAAAAAAAGCAAAAAGAATTAAACAATAAAGTCGAGACACATAATTATCTTACAAATATTATAAATCATTTGAGAGTTTCATAACAAACTTTTGAAATGATAAATTTTCAGTTTTTTTTACTGTACTTAATAGTATACAAAGAAAGTTTTTAGATATCTCTACTCCTTATAATGTCTGGATAAAAAACTCACCATTTCTATTATTAGTATATTTCTTCAACATTTCCTTACTTATTCTACTCAACATTCTTATTATTAGAAAGCACCTATGTCTAAACTATCTTTAGAAAGGATCTCATATTAAAACCTGCGTTTCATTCTTGAAACTAAATAAGGAATATGTTTCTCATAAACAGCTAACCTTTTTAAAAGACAGGTTGTCGCCCATTACACGGATATACTACAAATCTCACACTTTCACCTTTAGTTTCTTTTCACCCTCTCTAGACACACAGCAAAACAAATCACACGCCGCCTCATAAATCCCAGCGAACCGCCGACGATGACTTTTGAATTTTTTTTGCTTGATTTATATGTACACTTTGTGTTTATAATTAATTTTGTTATATCGTCATTGTGTTTATATGTTTTTTTTTATTTTTGACGTTTTTTTTTTCAGATTTGCCTCTCGCCGGAATCTCTTTGCCTGAAATGTATTCTAAGCTTTATTGACTCAACGCATCGAGAGTTGATCTAATTCAGGTTCGTGTAATTGTAATTTAACATATTAATTATTGTTGGGGTTTTTGGTATGATCCATTTACGACATTATTTTATATAGAATTTATTAAATACGATTGGATTAATTTGTTTCATGAATTGATTTTGTTTTTGTAATTGTTTTTTGCAGAGCATCCACAACTTAAGTGTATATTCTTTTTTAAAAACATTTTTGCATCTTCATCGGTTTCACAATCTATAAGGTAAGTGGTATTTTTTATCTTTTTTTTTTAATTTGAATTTTGATGCGCTTGTAGATCGTCTTATTTTTGTACAAAGGAAAACGAATATGTTCTTCAACCAGGTTGTTTTATGATATTATTTGAATTTTGTTAATTATGTGCTCTTTCATTGTGATTTACTTATCTATTTTGATATGAATTTGTAATAAAAGAAACAATGGAAACATAAAACGCTTGTGATATTCTTGTTACACAAATATGCAAATACTGAAAGGTCGAATAAAAAGATGAAAAAAGTGTTTTCTTAAATGAAAACGAGTTATATTAGGAGATCAAATAACCTAAAAGATTTAAACCAAAACTTTCATAGGAAGCATTCATAGTTGTAAGTTGTAAACCACTTCTAATGTGGGTATTAGAATGCCGCCAGGCTCACCACATTCTTAAAAGCGGACAAAGACATAACCAGTAGTCTGTCTATCCTGTAAAGAAAATGGTTATAGAACATGTTTGAGTACATGTGCTTACCATATTAGCATTATGCACGACATGGCTTGAATTGTATTCACAGTTGTTTGTGCCAATGCTAGGTTCATCTATTTGAACAGTAAATGGCGTGTTTGGGAAAGTTTACTAATTAACTTGTGATTTGCTTATTACCTTCAAATATATCTAAACATAGGTTAGATGGTTATAAGCAGTTTTATGGGTGCTCAGGATTGTGAATAATATAGGTGTTTAGGATAAATAGAAGATACTTTATGTGAGCTTCTTCTAAACTGCTAGGCAGGGAGGCAATCCCAAACACCCCCTTATTTGTTTTGAGTTCATATGAAAGAGTATCATTTTGCTACAGAGGAGTCTGAACATTCTTTGTGTGCCTGCTCAACAGAAGGCTGCAAAGCTTTTCAACAACTGATGATTATATGATGAAGTTGCAAGGATTAATTTTCACAATGTACATCTGCCGTGAAGTATAGAAAAAAGTTATTTATTTCCAGATGCGAAAAGGGGCTTCCAGTTTTCGAGTTGCATGTCAGTAGAAGTGTTTGTAGGTCACTCTCAGGTGATTTAATTATAAGCATTGCATTGCTCTAGAAACATTTTGCTTTTTGACCTTTTCCCTTTAATCAATTTCCTAATCCACTTTCACTCTTTCAGACAAGATGTTATGATAACATCTTAAAATATTTGCATTATCATTTTTGTTTTTGGGATAGGCTGGCTAGGTTAACAATCTTTTATGTAGACTTGGTTTTTGGTCGCACCTGGATATATATGTTTTGATAGCAGGTAAAAATTAAATTCAGTTACAAAATGTGTTACTTTAAAAGGCAAGCAAATTATTTTGTTCATCAAAAATTCTATCTTTAATATGCACCGGATATCAGATAATAGTTTTAAAACAATCTGATTTAAAATTAAATCGATTAGCTTGTTACATGCGACTAATCTTAGAAAATAGTTTAGTATATAGAGCTTTGTACTGTGTAGTCATAAAGCTTCCCCCTCTTTGACTGAGGTATTGCTTAGTGAGGCCTATTGATCTGACTATATGGGATACACAATACACATCTGTACTAGAAAAAATTATGTTGAATTTGATGTTTTTCTAGCACAGTTTTCGTTAACTTCTGATTGGAATTCATTTAAACGTGTTTACAGGAAAGGAAGTCAGAAAAGTCCTTAAGATCCAGTAAGAGAATCGCGAAGGCGAAGTTAGAGGCAACATAATACAAGAAGCTTCTTTCTTAGAGTTTCCTTAGTATGTACTTTGGTTTGTGAGTTGTTCTTGATAGTATTCTGATAATGAATGAGGCATTAGTTTTGTTAGCTTTTTTCTTATGAGTTTGTGACTGAAACGTTATTTCAACATTTTTGTTATCTACTGATGTACAACTATATTTATAAGATTTGATTATTATGCTCACAAATTTTTGCAACACGTTTATTTGTACAGAAAATATTGTTGACAAATAATTATGTTTCTGAAACCGATGGATGTAAGATGATATTTTTGATCTCATAAAACATAGGCTAGAGTAGCTTTTATGACTTGCAAATAAAATGTCAAAATCAAATTTACATGCGCTTACATGCCTTTGGATATACACTATCGGGACTATGGGGAGCCACATGGGATGTCTTTATGTATGTTTTTTCAATGATTCATGTGAAAATAAAAACCAATGTAGCAAAATACCTTTTCGACAAACGCAATATACAAAAACTATATTTAAAACAGCCCCGTAGCAACTCACGGGCACCGAAATGCTCGTTACATACCACTTGACCATATGTGGGCTACACAAAATGTAAGCATCGAGGGCCATGAAACAAATACAAATAGAGGGCCTCCATACAAAGTATATGCAACACACACAAAAACATAGGAAAACCACAAATAAAAACATTGAAAAAAGGCTCCAAATCTCTCTAAAACAGAACATGCAAAAGAAGTCCCGTCGTAGCGAAATGCAACTCTTCTATACTTGTTTATTCTCTGATTGCTATAAAATTTCATCTTGAATCATAATTGTGGAGTGTACTTTAGGTGTTAAAACTTGCCCTTTTATCTTTGTGCTTTCCTACAGTAACCAACTCGCAAAAAAATTACTTTCAACAAAACATGCCACAACGATGTACGAGTTTTCATACTTGTTACTTTTGAATGTTTGACGATGTAAGTCCTATTTAAGAAAGAATTATCAATTATTTTATTTTTTTTCATGTTATATGTTTGAACGATACACGAAGCATATACCACGATATTATAAGCATTTTCGTCGCTATACATGATGTGCATTTTATGAAACAATGAATAGGCGGACAAATTTGTACATATAAATGGATTTTATCTATTTTAAATTGAATTATAGCATGTTACGACACTTTGTAATTACAACTGGATCTTACCATGATATATCATATCGTTAATTTTCTGCCGTCAAGCAATTCCGCCGCTATGCGCGGGTAATCGCCTAATCTTATAAGAATACTTTTATGACAATTTATTAAAATATCATTTTCAATTTCAAATTCAAATATTTTTTTATCTATTTATTATTTTCATAATTTAAATTCACTATATTTTTTAAAATTTTGTGTTATTTAATTTAATATCTATTTCAATAAAAAATTTAACTTTTAGTTTTTTTTTACATTTATCGCGGGTTTATTTTGATTTAACTTTTTTACCACTTTTTTACCACCTTAAATTGATGTGATTACGAACTTTTGATAGGTAAGACAGTAACGTTTATTCATTTTAGAAATCGCTACGAAGTATTCATCGTCCCTTTGCGCGGTCAAGTAATAAATAAAAAACTTGAAGTAGAAAGCAATAAAGAAAACATACTTGAAGTCTGAGAAAAGGGAATGAGTCCAGATCTTCCAAGAACACTATACATAAGATTAACAAGCGAGCTTTTACCCGAACCCGATAAGCCGAGCAATAAAACAGTAATTTCAGTTGGAATATCCATATCCTCCTTCTTAAGCCCACCAATAGGAAGCCAAAAATCACCAGCTTGGTACACCATAAGCTTGTGTTTAAGCTCATCTAGCCCCCCATGTTCACTTATGGAACACAAACGTTCGAATTCTCTTAAAACCTTAAATATCGACAAAGATGATGATGATGATGATGCTTTAAGTGAAGTGAATTCTGGTATTGTTTTCCACCAACAGAATCCTGTGTTTGGTTCTTGATCATTTTTTTGTACTTGAGTTAGTGTCATTGTTGTGTTTATGTTTTACATGTGAGTTTGGTTTTTTTAGATGAGAATGCTATATTTTGATGTCATTTGAATTTAATGCAAGTACCGCGTTGTTGTTTTGTTCAGTCTAGCGTGTCAAGACAATGGTTGATTTTGATGCAACAATATGTATGGTACAGTCGGTGGACAGTTGGACACTATAGTATAGTACGTATTAAACTTCTTTTTTTGGTTGTAATCAATGTTTTGAAGTCCACTGTAGTATAGTACGTATTAAACTTTTTTTTTTTTTTTGTTGTAATCAATGTTTTGAAACCCGGGTCAACCGGTTGACTCGGTTCCGGCCAAAAAAACGGGTCATATAGATCCGGGTTTCACATTTTCGTAACCCGGCTCGACCCACCGGGTTTGGGGTGACCCGGGTCAACTCGGTTCTCGAGACCCGGCAGGGTTTCGATTTTTCCGGATTTTTAAAAAATAAAATGTTAATTGTACGTATTTGCGACTAAATTTTATTTTTACATATTATATTGGTTGGTAAACAAATTATCTTTAATATACGAGAATTTTTATGGTTTTATATATAATTTTTGTTAATTATTAAAAATATAAAAAAAATATTTTATTTAGAAAACCGGGTTGACCTGGACCCGATGACTCGACCGGGTCGATTTAAGACACGGGTTTTTAAACATTGGTTGTAATACTTACTCTAAAAAGTTTAATTATTTTTTGTTTTTATAATTTTAATTTGAATTAAGTTAATTTGGATATCAAACTTATCTAATATGGAGACTTTTCAACACCTTTCATCTCTCTTCCATCTAATGACTGAGATTAAATCCTCATTTTACACTGCATGGGTATTTTGGTCATTGCACCGCTTACTATATAAGCCTTTTTTACTCTTATCCTCATAATAAACACACACCGTCTCATCTTTTCTCTTACTACTACCGATCTAGTTTCTCTCTCTACAAATCAATCATCACGTATCCAGAAACATATAATGAATCCATCACGAACTGATCATCACGAATCGATTGATCCATCACCAGGTTAGATTAATTACATATATTCTTATTTTAGCTTATTTCATTTGAATAAGCTTATTAATTTATCATAATTCGAATTTATAAGCTTTTAGCTCGTTTATTTTGAATGAACTATCTGAATTTATTGTTCTTAATTATAAGCTAGTTATTAGTTGATTTATGTGAATACTTAGATTATTGTGAATAAGCTCATTCTTGTGAATATGAGATGTATGAATAAGCTTATTTTGGTTAATTATCAGGTTTTATAAGTATGAGAGGTATGAATAAGCTTATGTTAGTGTGAGTTATTAGGCTTTTTAACTAAATTGTTGATGTAAGCTGTAAGTTGATGTATCATATATGATAAATCATTTATCATATATGATAGTTATATGATATGTGATATATGATAAATTTATGATATATGGTATATGAAGTATCGTATATGATGTATCTAACAATTCATAGAAAAATCAGACCTGTAACTAATTTTGAACAAAATCTATTTAAGCTCTTCAAACCTGCCTTATATCATATATGATTCAGTTGTTGATAACATGGTGCCTAATATGTTCTTACCTTCCTTTATAATTGCAGATTATGCTAACAAAACAACGAAAGGATGCTGCAATTGTCAAGGTTGAAGCAAAAACAAGAGGATGTATACGCATACGTGTGGAGGTGCGGTTAACAACATGTAGGGATAAAGAAGCAGTTGATTGTTTTTATTGAAGAAGTTTTGTAATTTAAATTTTTTTAGAAACCATGTATGTTTTAGTGATCTAGCATATATGATATTTGTAGTTAACATTTTTTACTTAATGTATAATATATAATATATTGTACACATCAAATATGATGTATCATGTACTTGCTACATGTATATATGACATATGTTTTAATTATTTATCACATAATATTTCATTGATGTATCATATATGATACTTGTGGTTTACATTTTTACACGATGTATCATATTTGATATGTTGTACATATTTTATATGATGTTTCATAAATGATAATCTATGAAACTTTCTTTTTGAGTATCATATATGATAACACATTATCATATTTGATAACGCAATCATATATGGAAAAATTTAAGAGTTACATAGATTATCATATATGATATTTCATTATCATATATGATACTAATAAAAAGAAAAAAAACAATTATGCTTTAAATGATAAAAACATCAACAAAATAAGCATTTTATCCAAAAGGTACATCCGTAGATGTTTTGCCATGTTCATATTCAACAAAAAACTCAATGATTTAGTAGCATTACAAAGTTAAAACATTACAACGTAATACACAAATTACTAAAATATAAACAAGTCAAATGGCTAAAACAATGGATCTTGATTCCATGCATCAACAATTTGGTTGCAAACTCGACACTCGTCTTTTGTCATCTCATGCACATGTCGTTGTTTGTTCTTTTGACACTTGTCTTATGTTAACTTCTTTTGCCCTTGAGATGTTTGAGTTCTTCAAATGCATCGAAAACAGCCTTTACTACACAAATAAAAAAATTTGCTTTTAGTTTTAAACAGGTTATCAAATATGATATCTTACATAAGCTGAATTTCAACCAGATTATCAAATATGATATCCTACATAAGTTGAACTTCAACCAGATTATCAAATATGATATATTATAGAAGCTGAATTTCAACTAGATTATCAAATATGATAATATATACACAACTAACTTTTAATTACCAACCAGGAGATCACAGACTTACTTATATTTGTTTTCAAACACATTATCATATTATCATATATGATACCTTCATATATCATATATGATACTTGCATATATCATATATGATATATTTATCATATATATGTATGGATATATCATATATGATACATATGTTAAGTGTAGCCTACAATTTCACCATAACTCTCCTAATAAGCTTATTCACATAACTCATCTGATGCATATACTACAACTTCAACAAACTCTATATATAAGCTTATTCACATAACTCTAGTGTAATTCATATGCTTATTCATATTACTCTCCTAATAAGCTTACTCACATTAAGCTTAATAATAACATATCCAATAAGCTTAATTATAACACATCAGATAAGCTAACACATCCATAATCACATAAAAATAAGCTGAAAAATAATAAATTGATAACCTAAAAAAGCTATCATCTTATTCACATCAATCTAAACTAGTATATAAATTCATGTCAAATAAGCTCAAAAATAAGTTTTTTACATCAAATAAGCTAAAAAAAATATATGGATCTTGATGATATTACCTAATTTTAATGAATTATAGATGGAGATGATTAAATTACGAAAGAGATGATGATATAATAGATCGAGGATAATCAATTCGTGATTTAGATCGGGATGATAGATCGTATATTTGTTTGTGTATGTGTGTTTTGTGTGTTACAATATGAGAATAGGAAGAAAGACGGGGTGAGATGTATTTAGGAGGTGGGGTGGGTGGGTGCGAAATGACCAAATTGCCCCTCCTCTTTTTTAATTAATAAAAGTGGGATTAATATTGGTTATTGATTTATATTGGATGGAAGATGAGGATTGGCCCCCTTGTATCCAAAGGATACAAGGTATCCAAAATAACCTTCCTCTTTTAATTTACCTATAAATAATATATAAGATTGTATCGCCTCATTAGTGAGGGAGGAGCGGTAAGCTGGTAGGTGGGTTGGTGGCTCACGACGTCATTTACCGCATCACTTCGTAATTTGCGTTACATTTACCAGCCATAAAAAATGACGTTATGTCATTTTTCTTTTTGTAAAAAATGATCTGAACGCGAGGATAAAAGAGTAGCCGTTTTTAAAATAAATACATATTTTATCAATTTTTTAACTCTTTAAAACCTTTATAAATACCTCCTTATCACAAAATAATCTTTATAAACTTCCATTATATTTTTTTATTTTGTTAATACATTACCCCCTTATTCAATAAGGAGAATAAGAAAATATACCCACCGTTCAAAATAGGTATAGAAACCCTTTTGTGACCGTAGATCAGTTGATATTACATACCATCTTGTCTGCCATACCCATCACTCACTCACTCTCTCTCTATCAATAGATCTCTCTACTCATCCACACACAACAAACCAAAAATCCAGTCTGATCTCATCTTATCTCTCTTTCTCAGATCTGGATACAAGTTAAAAAAGGAAGAGATTCGTGTAAGTTTTTTTAATATTTCTTTTCATTCAATTAAAGTTTCAATTGATATTAGATTAGGGATGGAAAAAGCACCCGTAACCGATGGGGAAAACCGAAACCCGAACTGACTGGGTCAGGTTCGGAGTCGGGTTGGCGGGTTTGGATGCGGGTTCGGGTTGGGATATTTTATTTTGCGCGGGTACGGGTTCGGGTTTGGATTTTAGTAATACCCGCCCCGTTTACCCATATATGTACTCGTTTACCAAAATACATATTTTTATTGATATTTTATATCATTTTTAAATTTGTGCGACATAATAGATGAAGATTGTTAAACAAATGAAATGCTTATATTAGTTACATTTTGTATGCATTAAGATGTTTGTGGTCAAGCATATTTAGATTTTGTAACTTTAAATAAAATAATAATTTATTCGATACTTAAATCGCATGATATGATACTGAATTAGTTTTTTATCTTCTAAAAACTTAAAAAAATATATTAGTGTATTTTGATTGTTTTTCATTTGTTTTTCTTAACTTTATACGCACAATTATATCCAACGAAATTTAATTGTGGATACCCAATACCCGCGGGTAAAAACCGAAAACCCGTTGGGTAATAGTAATCGGGTACCCGTCGGGTATTGGGGAGGATTCGGGTTTGGATATTATAAACGGGTGTGATAACTAGGCTTTTACCTAATTAAAAAGATTCGTTCAAGTATGTCTCTTCGAATTGAAAAACTTGTGTTTAATGTGCGACTCAGTCGTTCTTTGGTGGAACAAAAATTGTGTCGTTATAGTATTTTAAAGTAAAAGTGCAAAACAATAAAAGTAAAAGACTTTAAAATAAATCTAAAACTAATTTAAAGTAAATGGTGCAAGTATTTAAAAGCGAGACTAAAATTAAAGGACACTAAAAGTAAATAACGCAAACTTAAATCTAACTAAGGCAAACTTAAAACGCAACTAAAACTAAATATTAAACTAAGGCAAGGATAAAATAAATCTAAGGCGAATAAAATTAAAGTGCGACTAAGGAAAAAGGCGGGAAAAATAAAGCTCGAAATTAAAAAGCAGAAAGTTGAAAACTGAAATTAAACAAAATGAAAATTCCCTATTCGGAATATTAGGTTACTCGGAATACAAGCCTATGCGGAATAATGCCCTCAATTTGGAATAATACACCTATTCGGAATAATACCTCTATCCGGAATATCTGTCCCTATTCGGAATAAAGTCTTATGCGGAATAGTGCCCTTACTCGGAATAATACACCTACTCGGAATATCAATCCTATGCGGAATAGATAGGCCTATTCGGAATAATCACCTTATGCGGAATATCAAATATTCCGCATGGACCAGCTTTGCAAAACCAAGATACGGAATAAAGAATATTCCGAATAGAGCACTCTTAAAATCCTTTACTCGGAATAGTGAAGATCAGCACCTGGAAAGATCAGAAACAAATGGAACCGAAGAACAAGGGAATAAAATATGCTCTAATTTAACCAAAACAAATCTAAATCAACCACAAGATTAAATCAAACAAACAAATAAACAACATGATAAACAATCAATCGAAAACAATCGAACTAACAAAACTAATCAAAATAATCAAAACCACCTTGATCAAATTAAGAAAAATAAGAACATGAACATGAACATAAACAATAAGAATCAAAGATTAAGAAAGGTAGAATGAGATTGACAAGATAAAGATAAAGATTAACAAGAATTAAAAGAAAAACTTACTTTAAATTAAATGGTAATTAAGGTGCAAGACAAGTATTTAAATTTGACAAGTATTTAAATGACAAGGTAATTAAAAGTGGAAGAACTAATTGTCACTATTAGCCAACAAAATGAAAGTAATTAAGATCTAATCTATATATAGGGGAGAATTAGGAAGCTTCCTCCCCTCCTTCATTTCTTCTTAATTGCGTCATTAGGTCCTTAAGCCTTTAATCTTTATTAATTGCACCATTAGTCCTTTATTCTTCTAATCTTCTTTAAACTTGGACTCTAATGACTTGTGGCTCGGGATTTCTTATGAACTCGTCTTTAAATTCTTCAATAAAATAGACTTGAGTTCTTCGGCTTTAAGTAAACTTCCGTCTTTCGACTTTTTCTTCGATAAATCTTCAGAATTGGTCTTGGACTTCCGTTCTTTTTGCACTCTTGACTTCTCGAATTTGTCTTTTCATCTTTTTCTTCAATAAAAGCCCGTAAATGCCCATGTTTTCTCCACTTTTCACAATTTCATCCTAAATCACAACAAAAACACAAACCACGCATAATTCCGACATAAAAGACATAAAATACACGTTTTGGCTCGGTTATTATTGTAATTAAGTGGTAGAAAAGATGGGTGTTTACACACCTATCAAATCCCCTACACTTGACCATTGCAATGTCCTCATTCAATGCATTAGTTACAAAGCACGTTTACATTTTTCATCAAATCAATCCACGTTGGCCTTTATTAAAGAAATAGAAAAATATAAACATTTAAAGTAAAGAAATCAAAAACCTACCTTGGGTTTTAAGAGTGTCATGAATAATCATCATCCTCAAGTTTTCACTTTCTCCAAACCAAGCTTAAAACCGAGATCATTGTTATTATAAGTTAGCAAACTAACACGAACTCATGTGGGCCAATTACTCACTTAGACTCCTTTATTCCTAGGTGTATCTCTTATATTCTATGGTTGTCTTGAATGATCACGAGGATGCATTGTTGACTTATTTCGATAGTTTATTTAGTCCGAAAACAAAGTAAACGATTTAATCAATAGTTAGCTAAAGGACAAAATCTTTTAAAACTGCTTCTCGGGACCTCATAAAGTTCATATCTTGGCATAACTCGCTTCGCGATTTGAGACCTTTCTCGGACCGATATTTGGCAGCGACTTCATACTTCAAACCTTGAGATACGTTCATGAAATTATGGTCTTCTCATCATAATGGAATTTCTTCACTTGAAGTTTTGAGAGATTCATACTTGGACCACGACTTCTTCATTTTTCTCCAATCTTTATTTTGGACTTTGATATACAACGATCCGCCTCCTTTTATGACTTGGATCTATTTATCCTCATACCTTGTTAGGGTCTTTTCGGATACACTTCTCCATGACTTTTGGGGAGTTTTTGCTTTTCGTCGTGTGTCTCGATCCTTCATATTGATTTTCGATAAATGATTCTTCACATCACTTTGGATCTTTAGCAACAAAATAATAGCCCTCATGCCTTGTTAGGGCCTTTTCGGACTCGCCAATCTTCGCATCCCGCTTCAATAAGTTATGCCTTGGCTATGAACTCTAATCCATACCGAGCAACTTTTAAACGATCTTAGGCTAGAAGCTAAGTAACTTTTTAATCGTACAACCTTATTTATTTCAGATAAATTTATTAGCAAGCGATGGGAGAATAGGCTCATAATTAACTCACATAAATTCACGAAATAATACCGAACTCATAATTGGCTCTATCATCTCTCGTTCTCCACAGTTTAAAATCTCAAGGAATGAGACTCGTGGATGCTTAGCCTATTAAATCAAAGTCTTGGGTTTTCGGGTCTCCTATAAGATCTTGCAAATTCTTATACTTTTTAAAGTTTAGAAATTGCGTTTTAAAGTTCCCTTGATAAACGACTCTCTAGGATCAATTATAGGAACTTGCGAAAAGTTCTTGTTCTTAACCCGTGAGAGTTAAGACTTTCGCGTTTTATAGCTCCCTATATAAAAGCCTAGCAAAACTTGACTTAAACACGTTAAGGATACTAGCTAGAGTAAACTAAGATAAGTAAACTCGGGTTGAGTCAAAAGATTCACAACGTTTGAAAATAAAAACCACTTATTAAGCATTTATCCTAATAAGGAAAGAAAATAACTATACAAAAGGAAAAACTAATAGGCCAAAATAGATCAAAATTTTTGAAAAATGTCGAAAAATTGATTTTCCGGTTAAAATGAGGACAAATACAAGGAAACGAGCCACTTAACTTCGATAGAAGTCTCCCCTACACTTAATATAAACATTGTCCTCAATGTTTAAGCATATGGGAGTAAACTCCCCTACACTTAGGACATTGTGCACTTTGTTTAAATCTCGCAAAGGAAGAGACAAGTAAAGAGATTCCTATTTTAATATTGAGAAAATATAAAATAGTGAATCGAAAAGAGTTTAGGATAGAACCGGGAAGAAGTGAACACGGAATCACGGGTCGTCAAGAATCATCAAGAGTGGATCATTGCAGCTCGAATCCCTGGTTATAAGAAGGGAGGAGAGGAAATAGCAAACCAAAGGGTCCCCCCTACACTTATGATAAAGAAAGCGAAAAGATAGATGCATGGGTTGCCTCCCAAGAAGCGCTAGATTTTTGTTAACCGAGTCGTTAGCCTGACTCGACCTTGATTATCAATGGAAGAAGCATGAAACATATCCACCAGGATCAAAGACATAGTTTTCGTCCATCAAATAGCAGAGGCTTAAGGCGAATAAGGCAAGCCAAAGAAGAATAGGCAAGGTTCCCTTAAGTAGCAATGGAGCATGGTGGGAGCAAGTATGGTGAGGTGCAAGCATGTCTTCAATAGTTCCAAAGATTTTTCCTTTTATTTCATCAGGTGGATACTGAGATGGCTTAAAGATTTCAATACCGGGGTCGAACACCGTTTCCTTTAAGGGAAAATAGCACTCAGGCTCAGCAGAGTGGGAAGAAGATCCGCGAAGAAGCACAACCTCGTCCTCAGAAGGGGGACAAAGAGGTGTTAACTCATACGTGCTACGGATATTGGTGTCAACCGGTTTCTTCTCCTTTAAAAGAATGTGCTTCAAATCCAAAGTAGGATCAAGACGATAATCTTCAAAATCATAAGGAGGGGCATCACTCTCATGAGGGAAGTAAGTGTTGATAAACGTAGAGAAATCTTCCTCAAATGAGTAATTGTCCAAAGTAGGATCGAGTGATGGCGGAGGATCTTCATCATGTGAAGAATCACTCGAAAGAGTATCGGCCTCATCAAAATCATCGTATGTGGGCAGATCGGGATACTCAGAAGTAAGGTAATCATAATCATCCGAGTCTGAGCTAGAATCATCATCATAAGCATCAAAGACCGGTGGAGAATCATAAATGGGAGAAGCTGCCAAAGTAGGGAGAGAATCATCCACATCATCATGAAAAAGTGGATTATCGATGCAAGAGTCGAATAGAGGATTGTTGTAGACAACGAAGTCATCATGCACATTAATCATATTCACTGATTCTCGTCCTCCAAAGGATTTACTTGTAAGCTTTCCCATTTTAAACACTTGTGCATCATCCCCGACTCTTAAGATTAACTCACCTTCGGCCACATCCACTAAAGCTCGTCCGGTTCTCAAGAATGGCCGACCAAGTATTAAAGGAATACGAGGGTCTATTTCATAATCAACTACGACAAAATCGACCGGGAAAGTAAATGTGCCAACTTTAATAAACACGTCTTCGGCTATACCAACAGGGTAAGCGAGAGTGCGATTTGCAAGTTCGAGAGTCATCTTCGTTGGAGTGAGGTCGGGCAATGATAGTGTTTTCCAAACACTCAAAGGCATCAAATTAATATTGGCCCCGAGATCAGCAAGGGCAGTAAATTCTTCAATTTTGTTGAACACGCAAGGCAGCACAAAACGACCGGGATCCCCAAGCTTTTCCGGAAGTTCTTTAAGAATAACTGCAGAGCAGTTTTCATTTAAGCGTGTGTTGGCGAGTTCAAGCAACTTCTTTTTCTTGTTAAGCAATTCCTTAAATGCTTTGACAAATTTGGGCATGTGGACAAGTGCTTCAAGAAAGCTAATGTTGAAGTTCATTTGAGAGATCATCTTGATATAGTTCGACACTTGACAGTCATTCTTGGTTAGCTCGTTCGTCTTGCCTAAGCGAGAAGGGTATGGGATGTTGGGTTTATAGGTGGAAGGTGTAGGTGTAGCAGGTAAAGGTTGAGATGTTGAAGGGTCCTTCCTAGATACATCGTCATGACGAGGCGGAGACGGTAATGGCGCACTAATACTAGGAGTAGAAGGAGTAGGGATAAATGGTGGTGGAGGAGGTGTAGCTGATGGGGGCGGGATCGGTGGATCGACAATGGTAATTCCACTACGCGTAGTAATAGCACTCACATTTGCTCGCGGATTGGTGACGATGTTTGAAGGTAGAGAACTTGAAGTAGAAGGTTGAGTGGAGGGCAAGAAACTAGCCAACATATTCTTTAATTCATTCGTTTGAGTGCTGAAGGAGGATTGAATATTATCACGAACCTCGGTTCTAATGTCATTTCCTTGCTTCGTGATATCTCCTTTCAAATTGATAATTTGGCTTTGTAGATTCTTGATTTGCTCACCTTGGGTTCTCATGATGGCTTCAACATCGGGGTTAATGGGTGGGTTTTGTTGGGCGGGTGGGTGATAAGGGTTAGAAGCTCTTGGTGGGATTTGGTTGCTTCTATTGTAGTTGTTGGCGGGGTTTTGGTTTTGAGGAGAAAAACCGGTGAAAGGTAGTTGTTTGATCGGTAACTCAGCAAGTTTCTATCCCCTTGAGGTCGAGCTTGGTAATTTTCCGGTGAATAATTACCATAAGCTGCATACACATTTTCCGAATTTCCTTGTGTAGAAGGACAATCGGTGTATGAGTGAGGACCGCCGCATGTTTCACAAGGATTAGCAACCGCTTTAACTTGTTGTTGTTGGTTTGAAGCGAGAAGCGTGATACTTTTGCTCATTTCAGTCATCATGCGGGTGAGTTCGGTCATATCAGGGTTTGCTGAGGTGGAAGAAACATTGACTCTCGGGTTGTTCCTTGAAGAAGCAGAGGAATCCCAGTTTTTGTGGTGAGTAGTCATGTTCTCAATAAGTTCTCTACACTCCTCGGGTCTCCTTTTCATGAATGTGCCACCGGCGGCTGCATTAATCGTATCACGATCACGAAAAGTCAAACCGTTGTATAAAGTATCAATTAAGGTCACAGGGAGCATGTTGTGGTTTGGACATCTATCGATCAAGACATTATATCTTTCCCAAGCATCAAAAAGAGATTCCTCAGGGTCTTGCATGAAACCGCTGATTTGATTGCGAAGGCTCGTGGCCATGGATGGTGGAAAGTAGCGCGACAAAAAGCGTTGAGTCATGTCATCCCAAGTGTGAATAGAATTCTTCGGGAGACGATCAAACCATTTCTCGGCATGATGCGATAAAGTATGTGGGAAGAGTTGTAGGCGAAGAACATCCATTGTGGCACCAGGCAACTTCATGCTTTGGGTGATTGTAATGAACTTGTCGAGGTGTTTGTTGGCATCATCATCAGGTAATCCACAGAATGGGTTAGTTTGCACTTGCTGAATCATGTGGTGCTTCAACGAAAACTCAGGAGCGTTGATTTGCATCGGCGCAATCGGTCCTCCTCGTCCAAACATGGTAGGTTGACAAAGCTCCTCCATGGTCCGAAGATCGGGCTGTGGAAGAACATTGTTATTATTATTGAGGTGCGGTGGGATATTGTTGTTGACACCTGACATACTTAAATCTTCTTGAGTCTCGGGCTCTTGATAATTAGAAGATCTAGTACGCATACACCTGAAAATGCAAAAGAAAAAGAAACCAAACACAAAGACAATATATATACACAATAAAGATAAAATCTTTTTGGATTTTTGAAAATTTTAATTTTTATGTATTTTTATGATTTTTTTTAAGCAAGAAAATAACGCTCACGAATGAACGGATCCCAAAAAGCAACGCGTCTTTCACAGAAAACCGTTAATCTTTACGAAAAGAGCCGGCAGCGACGCCATTTGATAACTAGGCTTTTACCTAATTAAAAAGATTCGTTCAAGTATGTCTCTTCGAATTGAAAAACTTGTGTTTAATGTGCGACACAGTCGTTCTTTGGTGGAACAAAAATTGTGTCGTTGTAGTATTTTAAAGTAAAAGTGCAAAACAATAAAAGTAAAAGACTTTAAAATAAATCTAAAACTAATTTAAAGTAAATGGTGCAAGTATTTAAAAGCGAGACTAAAATTAAAAGGCACTAAAAGTAAATAACGCAAACTTAAATCTAACTAAGGCAAACTTAAAACGCAACTAAAACTAAATCTTAAACTAAGGAAAGGATAAAATAAATCTAAGGCGAATAAAATTAAAGTGCGACTAAGGAAAAAGGCGGGAAAAATAAAGCTCGAAATTAAAAAGCAGAAAGTTGAAAACTGAAATTAAACAAAATGAAAATTCCCTATTCGGAATATTAGGTTACTCGGAATACAAGCCTATGCGGAATAATGCCCTCTATTCAGAATAATACACCTATTCGGAATAATACCTCTATCCGGAATATCTGTCCCTATTCGGAATAAAGTCTTATGCGGAATAGTGCCCTTACTCGGAATAATACACCTATTCGGAATATCAATCCTATGCGGAATAGATAGGCCTATTCGAAATAATCACCTTATGCGGAATATCAAATATTCCGCATGGACCAGCTTTGCAAAACCAAGATACGGAATAAAGAATATTCCGAATAGAGCACTCTTAAAATCCTTTACTCGGAATAGTGAAGATCAGCACCTGGAAAGATTAGAAACAAACGGAACCGAAGAACAAGGGAATAAAATATGCTCGAATTTAACCAAAACAAATTTAAATCAACCACAAGATTAAATCAAACAAACAAATAAACAACTATTAATGATAAACAATCAATCGAAAACAATCAAACTAACAAAACTAATCAAAATAATCAAAACCACCTTGATCAAATTAAGAAAAATAAGAACATGAACATGAACATAAACAATAAGAATCAAAGATTAAGAAAGGTAGAATGAGATTGACAAGATAAAGATAAAGATTAACAAGAATTAAAAGAAAAACTTACTTGAAATTAAATGGTAATTAAGGTGCAAGACAAGTATTTAAATTTGACAAGTATTTAAATGAAAAGGTAATTAAAAGTGGAAGAACTAATTGTCACTATTAGCCAACAAAATGAAAGTAATTAAGATCTAATCTATATATAGGGGAGGATTAGGAAGCTTCCTCCCCTCCTTCAGTTCTTCTTAATTGCGTCATTAGGTCCTTAAGCCTTTAATCTTTATTAATTGCACCATTAGTCCTTTATTCTTCTAATCTTCTTTAAACTTGGACTCTAATGACTTGTGGCTCGGGATTTCTTTTGAACTCGTCTTTAAATTCTTCAATAAAATAGACTTGAGTTCTTCGGCTTTAAGTAAACTTCCGTCTTTCGACTTTTTCTTCGATAAATCTTCAGAATTGGTCTTGGACTTCCGTTCTTTTTGCACTCTTGACTTCTCGACTTTGTCTTTTCATCTTTTTCTTCAATAAAAGCCCGTAAATGCCCGTGTTTTCTCCACTTTTCACAATTTCATCCTAAATCACAACAAAAACACAAACCACACATAATTCCGACATAAAAGACATAAAATACACGTTTTGGCTCGGTTATTATTGTAATTAAGTGGTAGAAAAGATGGGTGTTTACACACCTATCAGGGTGCGGGTACGGGTTCACTAAAACCTGACTCAAACCCGACCCGTTGCCATCCCTATATTAGATGAAAACGAAATTTAGGGGCTTTTTTGTTTTGTTTGATTTTGTTTTTTATTGTGCTTCCTTTAACATGAATTTTGTCTCATTCTTTTTTTAGGATGATGAAGAGAATGATTTTTTTCCAATAATTATGGTATGCAGATTAACTGTTTAAGGAAATGATTATTTTTGTGTAAGTTCTTACTGACCTTTATTTGTGTAGGCTTTTTACTTAAGGTGTTTGATGAAATGAATACATCAGTGTTGCATAAAATTGGTTGTTTAGCCTTAGAGAATGCCATCGTTCTTCATCTGTCGATACTCTCTTACGATTAGGTAAAACAAGATATATTCACTTATGATCATGGATGATTACTTTTGTTTTACCCTTTTATACATACTTTTTAAGTCAAAATTAATGATATTGTATACTTCTTAATTTCATTTGATGTTGTAGCGTAACTTCAGGATAGTGCAATACAATAATTAAGAGCTATTTTGACATGTCCATGGGCTAGAAGAGATATGGTGCCAATTTACTAGAAAAGTTACTTTAGACGTGGTTGGTTTATTTTAACAAAAAATTTGATTCTATTTTAGGGTGTGGTTTGGTTTTTGAGTTACAAGTTTAAATCATGAAATAAAAATTATCTTTGAACTCATTTTGAAAGTGATATTCTGTTAAAAAAGATGAGATTTAGGCATGTTGTTGGAAAGAGGAAATTGTGAATGTTAATAGGTTTTGAATGAGTTTAACATAAGGATATGTTGATCTGGTGATCTAGATTAGTAGCCATTAGCTAATTTCACTAGATCATTGCAGTTTTGGTAGTATATGTGTTCGAGCTCGATTTAAATGGATCATTAAAGTACATTTTAAAGAATAAGGTGGTTTAGCAGGTTTATGGTTTAAAGTTACGTTGTTGGTAACTCTCTATGGTATCACCCGTTTCAATTTGTTTTTAAAAATAAGTATGAATAAAACTGAATAATCATGAGCATGAGTTGGTTATGATTTCTGTGCAGGGATAACTTAATTTTTCAAAGAAAAACCTTCAATTCGACATGATATGTTTGCGGTCGTTACTGCTGCACTTTCAAACACTGCCTTCTTCTCGACCTTTGTGCCGCCACCTACATACATGTATCTATGTACATACAGATTTCTGAAAAACTTCAAGGTATGTGAGTAGAAAAAACGTCTCCTTTCCATTGAACAACATATAATTAAACAATGACATATCACCTATTGTAGAGGGTTCAGTTCGTGTGCGAGGCAACAATAACAACCATCGTGCAGAACAGACCTTCGTTCTACGTATCATGCCCTAAATGTATAAAAAAACCTACCGGATTCCCAGACCTATACATATGTGAGGATCATGTTGACATGGAAGGACCGGAATTCAGGTTAGCAAGCTACTCCCAATATAAAATGCTGAATATACTAGAATACGTATAACATATGTCAAAACCAAAATGAGCTCCACACGTGTGCAACAGGTACACCTTCATGACCAACATCCACGACGGAAATGGCAACGCCAATTTGACCTTTTCAAACGCTGCCACAGACATTACTGGACATCCTGCTCTAAACTAGCACGTAAATACAAAACAACAAATAGGCAACTGCTTATTCTCGAGGATACCCTAGAAGGTTCATGTTTGGCGAAACAACACGAACCAGAAAATGAAGACGTCAGTGGATATGCTTCTGGATCAAAAACACAAAAAGGCGAACTCGAGGTTCACAACAGCGGCCATGCAACCGAGCACGTCACCGACTAAATTAGAGTTGAACGTCATGAAGAGTGCTGCTATAATAATCTCACATTCACATGTATAATCTTCTCATATAGTTTATGTCACCAGGCGTTTGGGTTAGCTTATTAGCTTTACGATAAAGAAGCCGCTTTTTTACCAAACATAAAATTCACCTGGTTGTTTATTAAGATATTGACACCACGTTTTCTGAAACCACATCAGTAGGAAATTACACTAGCTGCACAAGTAACTGGTTAGGATATAATATCTAGTAACTGCTGTACGCCTGCAAAGAGTGATATATCTAAACCATTACAGGCAAAAAAAGAATGCTCATCGTAACGGACACAATGATTTATGAAAAATAAGAAGTTTGGAGATCCATCTGAAGCTTTCAGTCTTTTGTGCCTTGATGGGTATCAAGAAAATATGGTCCAGTATAAAGCACAAGGAACCGAAAACTTTATACAACTAGAACACCTATAAGGTTGGCGAGGACCCTTTTAAATCCAAATTATTAAATGTCTTAGAAAGCTAAGGAGACCATGTTAACTTAGGAGTGTTTTTTGTAGTTATGAACATAACTCAACAAATCCTGCTGGGAGATGCAGAAATTAAGAAAAGTGCTCGCCTACATGATAACTGATAGTCAATTGCAGGTTCTCACATGAACCAGCTATAGAAACGATCTTGGACATCAACCACATGAAGCTCAATTTATCCTTATACTATACAGTTTATTTTTCAGGGAGCCGACACAAATTGCAGAAATTCAATGGAAAAAGGATTATGCGAGATAAAGCAAGAGTTAACCCAGTAGCAAAAGACAAGAGAGTAGGAAAAATATTGTCGCCAATGAAGTAACAGCCAAACTGCAAAGACGACCATTTGTCAGACAACAACTGAAATGAAGATGCAAAAAGAAGAGTAGCAAAAAGATGATGGCACAACCAAGTTCTAGCCTATTGTATCTATTCTTTAAAGTAACGTAGTATTCAATAGCGTTAGCGATATGATCTTTTTGGACAAAACAATCAAGTAATCCATTGTGGCTTAGTTTGTTAACAATGCATGTAATGGTTATTTCTGTTCAAATAATTATGTTAGGCTTCGTCAACAAATACCCGCCGCGAAGTGTGGGCCTTAATCCTAGTAATTTTCATTCAACAAAACCACTATGGATTCAAACACTCTTAATACCTACGATCGTTAAGATATGTATTTCCAAAATGATACGGAGCATTAGTTCTTTTGGATTAGAAAACAAAAATAGTTACTGTCTCGTTGAATTATATTTGTCAGATAACCACTCAAGGGTGGCCTAGTGGCAAATTGGTTTGTGGCTACCACTCTAAAGTGTGTGAGGTCTCAAGTTCAATTCCTGCTAGGTGCAAACAACCATGAAGTTGCCACGCCAACCTCCTGAAAAGGGAGGGCTTTACCTGGTTTGTGTTTGTGTGGTGGTGGGTTCAAACCCCGTGGATTAGTCGGCATATGTGTCGAAAATCACGGTTACCAAAAAAAATATTTGTCATATAACTTAACATTTTAAAATTTAGTCCAAAACCTTAATTTTTTTACACAAAATTAGTCCACCTAACTAATGTGTAACACCCCATTTTGGTAAATGGAATGTCACGCGTGATTATGACGTGTCATCAAAGCATACAAGGATAAATGTATAAACATCACATGACCATAAAGGAAATACCAGAAACAAACATCGGTACCCTATAAGTAGAACTCATCACACACAAACATAAGTACTGTAAATGAAAAGGAATAAACAATGTCCATAGAAATGAGTATCAAAATTATGAAGAAATGCATAAAGTAATGAAGGCTAGGAAGCTTCTAAATCCATATGCACGTACGCTTAAGGTCTACGAGCTTCCTTGAGTACCTGCCGTTGTGGGAACATGAAAGGAAAACGGCTGAGCATAACGCTCAGTGCACGGATATACAAGTATAGCATGAGTAATATAAGCATATAAGCATAAAGCAGCGGAAATGTCTAAGTCCTGGAAAACCTGGTATAACTTAATAAAACTGGTTATATAGTTTGAAAAGCCTTATGTTTATCTTATAAAATCTGTTTAACATGTTTACCATTAGCCAATATAGGTCATGAAATATCAACGTGCATGAATACTTGGAGGGGTGACCTCGTCATGCAATTAGAGGGGCTGCCTCTAATTAATATAAGTTTGGGTAGGAGGGATCAGCTCCTTGTGAAGGATACAAGGCACACACCACATTCACCTGAATAATCTATAAAAACATGTAACCTAGGATGCACCCATATGCCCCACATGATAATAATAATATTGTAACATCCTACTTGGATAAGTGGACCGTTACGTGTATTTATGGTGTGTCATCAAAGCATAAGGTAAATGTCCTAAAACATTAACTGACCATAAAGGAATACCGGAATCAAACATCAGTAATCCAAACATAAGCCCAAATCATGAAAAGTAAGATACTGAAGGAAAGGACTAAACAATGTCCAATTAAGCAGAATAATGTAAGAAATGCATAAAGTAAGAAGTCTGGATAGCTTCCATCCAAATGCACATGCTCTCAGAATCCTAAGAGCGTCCTAGTGTACCTGCCGTTAGAACATGAAAGGAACTACGGCTGAGCATAACGCTCAGTGAACGGATATAAAACATGATAAGGAAATTACTGAAATGAAGTAGATGATAAATACTGAAGTTGTAAGACTAATAAGTAAAGTTGCAGCGGAAATCTGTAAATAATCTGTAAAGTCTGATTTATCAATAATGAAGCTGAACTGTTATCTGTTAAATCTGTATAACATGCATTTACTGTATTTTAATTGCCAGAGCTTATATAGGTCATGTGCTGTAACAACGGTGCATGAATAACTGGAGGGGTGACCTCGTCATGCTGTAGAGGGGTGACCTCTAAATAACTGTGCTGGGTGGAGGGATCAGCTCCAATGTGAAGGATGTAGAGCACACACCACATTCACCTGCTAAACTGTAAACTGTAGCCTAGGATGCATCCATACGCCCCACTAATAATACTGATAAAATGGCCAAGTTGAGCTGAGTGGGACGATGCAGGATATCACTCTCCTGCATGTGAGTCACGACACCGGTGCCTCTAGTGCCGTGGTTACGGTACCTCCGTAACTAGTACATAAATTGATCATGCTTGTATATAATGTTCAGGCAATTTATTTAATTCTTAACATGATTACTGATAAGTTTAAACATATACTGGGGAAGACATTTGGCTGAAGATGGGGAATCCTAATCATGCATAGAAAGGAAGTCCTTACTGAAAGGACGGGAAATCCGTACCTCTAGTCCAGTAACTGGCTGAATGGAAGACTCAACGAATACTACTCGGCTTCACGCGTGCTACATGAATAAAGGACGCGAATAAGTTAACTGACATTCGTTTATTAATTTTTACCGATCTTATTGGCTTCTTATTTATTCATTTTATTTTGATTCTGAAATTCTGTACGTATACCAACTGATAAATTTGAACTTATAATGATTCATTTTAAGGTATTATCGTTCTACTATTAGTTACGGTACAACGTATTTCTGACGATATAGTATTACTATAATAAGTATCCCGCTAAATTATAAAGTTTCTTAATTTAGAAAGTTGTCAAATAATTTAATTCATTTCCTAAAATTATACCCCTTTAAATATTAAAGAACTATTTTAATTTAATACATTTAAAATATATTTTAAACATTTATAAAACAATTTACTTAAAAGGTATAATATAAGAATATTTATTTTATTATTTATAATAATGTCCCGAGCTTACCGAGATATCCCATCTCGGTCGCCCTAAACAAATCAACATATACTAATTTAATCCAACTATACAAATCTTGTCTATAAGAATTTGTGACAAAATTCTGTGTCACTAAAAACTGTCGCTAAAACTGTCCCTTTTAAAAACTGCATATATATAATAGTTTTGCGACAGAAAACTGTCGCTAAAACTGTCGCTAAAATTATTCAACATAACCATTTTAAAGTCCCATTTTTTTCCCACTGGTTTTACATGTAGTTCCCACTGTTGGGTTACGTTCCCCCTGCTAACTGTACGTTCCCACTGTTATTTATTATTTTCATACCGTTAGTTATTCTGTTTATAATCCCAAACACCCTCTTTTCTGAGTTAGTCCCAAACACCCCCTTATTTCAGAAAATCTGCCAAACGCCCCTGCTGAGTACTAATAACCCCTGGTTGAGGTTTTTCGACTGTGGTCGCTGGACCAGCCCCTAAGTCGCCCCTGTGTGGGTCACGACTGGGCAAAGAAAAGGCCACCGAGACCTTATGGTTCTCGGCTGGGCTGCGTGGCTGTGGCTGGACAACACAAGCACCACCGAGTGGTGTTTCCCCTACTGTTTAACATAAGACGCCCCCATGTAGGGTGTTTTGGCTGTCGGTCTAAAACAAACAGCCACCACCGAGACACTTATGTGTCTCGGTTTTCGCGTCCAACCAGAAAACCCGACACCCTAATGATTTACTAAATCATGTTTACCTTTTAATCTCATTTGTATCTATTTTTGTTGTCAGAATCGTGATATAACCCGAATTATATGAAGAGGAAAAGATTACCGTTGTATGCTTAATAATTGATGGACACCAATTACACGAATCAAAGATGAACTTGCAGCCCGAAACCTTTTTTTTTTCTTTCTTTTTCTTTGTCTTTTTCTGTCGGTGGTTTTCTCCTCAAACCCTAGCTTCCGTTCTTTCTTTTTTTTTGTAAAAGTTTAGTGTGAAAAATCTTTTCCCTGGTTACTATTATTTTGTGGGATGGGCCTTAAGCCCAAATTCCTTTTCTTTTTTTTCTTTTAAAACCGTCGGCCCACTATAAGTAATAAACTTTTCGTTTTTCATTTCGTTAATTATTTTCGATGTCCGTGTTTTTAGTTCGTGGTTCGGAATTTTGTAATATTTACTTTATGAGTAAAATACCTACGTAAAAATACTTGCGTATAATTTTCTGACATTTTTTTTATTTATTTCCGGAATACTTAATTTGTAATATTTAAATAAAACTGAGCGCGTAATTACTGTTAGCGTTTAATTATTTATGCATACTAAAATAATACATACGTTATATTTTTGAAACTTAATAATTATTTCTGAATAATTATTTATAATATTTAATTAAAACTGAGCGTGCGTATTTAATATTCAGAAATTCTTAAATACGGGTTTTACAATTCTTCCCCTCTAAAAAAAATAATTCGTCCTCGAATTAAGGATGCGATAATGTTGTGGTTTTACAATTCTTCCCCTCTAAAAAGGAGAAATTCGTCCTCGAATTAATGGTAATAAGCTGATGAAGTTATAAAAACTAAAAGAACACGTAAGCTGAAAGGACAAATAAGCTGGAGGATAATTTGTCTTCTAATTAAGACATAATGCTGCTGATAGGTATAAACCTGACATGACTGAAATGATCATGTAACGTGACATGGCTGAAGAGAACATGGAACGTAACATGACTTGAAAGAACATAACTGACTTATAGAAGAAAAGGATGAGAGGTCCGGATGGACTCCTCCGTTTCAAGTGGTCTCCCGTTCGAAACGATTCCTTCAAGGTCGAAACATGATAATAAAAATATATTGGTCCTGATGACCCTGTCCTGGTGATGCTGACTAGTTTCTGGTTCCATACTTAAGATGGATTCTCTGAATCTGATAGAATGAAAAGCCATAGCATGTAGGATACATGAAACGATACGTGTAAATATTCTGAAAAGATAATATTTATATCTCTGAGAAAGCTGTTGAAAATATAGGGACGAACTACGTTAACAATTGTGAACGTGGTTCGTAATTATATGAGGAGCTTTGGAATGGAATATATCATGAATGCATGCTGACTGAGGAATGAATGCCAAACGTTACGGCCTGAGTTGTGAAACGTCTGCCTGGTTATGGAATAGTTGTGCTAAACTTGAGTCTAATTTCTCAAGCTTTCTGTAACCGTATTCGGTAATAAACTGAGAAACGTGTATCGTGAAATGGCACACGAACTTGAACGTGAACAATGTTATGAACACAAACGTGAGTTTAAATTATGAGATAGCATAAAAGATGAACTGAAACAGCATCATACCGCGAATGAGACGTAAACGTGTAAGTGAAACTAACCATGAACTTAAAGTGGGCGTAAACATACACTTGATCGTGAACCTGAATTCTGTCTGATATGATAGTCAATGGAATGCCTTGAATTCGTACGATTTACTGCTGAATTTCAAAATTTTCTGCAGATATGCTACTGCGTGATCCTTTCGGATGAAAGAAACGCGCAGGCTGATTACATGGTTGACGATAACTTAGATAATATCATACTTTCTATGAGCCTGTGGTAGCTGATAACAATTTCATGGAATTTCGTCTCATTTCTATTCAGAAATTTCTAAGGGTTGTAGTAACTCACTAACATGACGGCGTTCTATCTTGAACCTGCAGTAGGTCATGCATCTAGATATGAACATAGCTGCATTAATGTGTGATGCGGATTCTATTAAAGTTTTGTCTAGGATTATGAAACATTCTGGTGGAAATCTGGTTGAATAGTCATAAAACATTTTTAGTGAGAACTATCGGCAATTTCTGCGGTAGTAGTCAATTGAGTTCTAGAAAATTGTACTTCGTTCACAGGCGTCAGTCGGGACCATCAGGTGATGGCCTTCACCTGCGCAGGATTTCTGAAATTTCTTTCTGTTGAAATGTGGTGGCTCAGAAATGTCACTTTGTTCTACTGGGATTCATATCTAGAAAGCTGCGTATATAATTTTTTTCTCCTATCGAAGAATCTATTCCACTATGAGAAGATGATTATCTTGTACCTCTCTAGAATTGAGAAGATCAGAATGTTATCGAAGAACATACTGACGATTTTGTCTGCGAAGTCATAAAAAATTTTATTCATAGATTTGATACTATAGCTGGAGTATTAGGGAGCTCGGAAGTATAATTCAAAAATTTTATAGTGTCTATAATATGTTTCTCTCACCACTGATGGTGACATGATCGTGGATTGTTCTGGAAAATATATAAGAAGTCATAGCAGATCAGATAAACCTGCTATTCGTGGAATGAACATCGATTAAAAAATGGTGATCTTGTCAAAATATCGGTGGTCGATACATGATCTCATGTTACCGGTCTTCTTCCTGATAGACAGAAACGACACACTTCCTGGTGGTGCGCCAGGGCGAATAAAGTGTCATTCCGGTAATTCTTGCGGCAACTACTGCAACCCTTTTAACTTAGATGCAACTCTGGACTAAGGAGTTTTGGAAGCAGGCACTATTCTTGAGACGAGCTCGATGTTAAATTATGTCTCGTAGTTAGGAGGGAATTTCTTGAAAACTTTCTGAAATTATATCTGGAACTCTAGAATAATCTGCTGATCATGAATTTAAGGAATTTCAGAAGTGAATTAATAACAGGTAGGTAAAAGTCTTCGTAGCTATGGACTGATAGTCACGCGCTTTGTGAGGCAGAAATAATTCATACTGATTTTCTGACCGAAAGTATAATGAATATATTTGGGATTTAGTAAGACGGATCTCGTCGTTAACTGAAAATAAGGCTTTAATAAATATGGTGATACTGTTGAGTCCTTTCTGGCTGAGAGTTAGGTAAATACCTGATTTACATAAAGCTGACATAGTGATATGTGGAGTAACGTGGCGACTTCCACTGAGTGGGTTCGTCTGTAACCTTACAGAATGAATATCGTGTGGTTAATCTGAATAATAGTCTAGTGGTGGTAACTGAATTTTGATGGTCTAATTTATGTGTGGCATAACAGAACGGGTATACCCTCTTGGGGGTACCCTGAATTTCTGAGGACCTGGTTTAAGAGGCATACTGGGGTTATGAATCTAACTCATACTTTGAGGAGATATTCATATAACGTGTACTATGACTGGTGTCCCGACATGTGTCTTCCGAAATGATACTTGGGACCTACGTCTTGACTGTTGTCTGAACATCTATTTTAATGGGTGAGTCTGAATGAGATTAAGAATTTCTGGTAACTGCTAGGGTTGGCGGACCGGTTAGACTACTGACCTCTGTATTTCTGGTCACGTCCGTTCCGGAGTTCCGATGGTTACTGACTGATTACTTATAAGCACGGTGGTTGTTACTACTGCTTTGTCTGTCAATTTATGACGATCATTATCATGACCCTGATTCATGTAACTATTCTGCTGAGTGGCCGGCTGAGTTCCGGTTCCCACTCTTTGAATATACAGTTATCTGAGTGGAGTGTGACATCTAACTGAGAAGGTAAAAGTATGTAATGGAATGGTAGTGTCTGATGGTTGAAATTTTGTCTTGACATAAAGTTCAAATTTATAGTTTTCGTCCTTGCTCTGCGGTGTCTTTATAGTATAACAGCATCAGCATCAGCATCTTGAGAAATCTCCAAAGTATCAGCATCATCAGCATCTGTGTGGTCTTCAGAGTGTTAGCAGCATCAGCATCCGGTAAAATCTTCAACTAACGAGCCGCATCAGCACCTGGTAGAATATCGACAAGTGGAAATGCCTGAGATGATTAAGGATCGATTAGCAATATCCATGGAGTAGGTTACCTGGAGTACACCTGGACTACTGTACATGAAGTACAAAGTGAATAATGCACATGGAGCATATCTGAGACGTTGTACCTGGAGTACACGTGCAATATTGTACATGGAGTATAACTGAGACACTGTACATAGAGTACCTATGAAATACTGTACATGGAGCTGGTGGAAATTTTATGGGATGATCGATACTGGTGTCGCTTGTCTGACATGATCAAAGAAATAAATTGGTTTAAGCGGTAGTAAACTGATCTAAAATAAGTAATCATGATAGGCTGACAATTCCTGCGTCGACTTACTGTTGGTTGTATTGAGGCTGAAAAGTATGATATAATTGAATTCCCAACAGTTGTCAGCATGAAGCATGATTAATGAAGGCCAATCATGATTTATCACGAAAATGGCTTTACTGAAATCCTTATGTATCTTAACATGAAAACATCATTACTTTGCTGAAACATAATCCTCGTAAGGAGACATGAAACTGAATCATCATGAAGACGACATCAACGTGAGGGTATGAAAATTTGACTGTTACGAGGAACATAAAAAGTCTAATCAACTGAGGTGTAATATCAACTGATGTGGACGGCTATGGTTCAATCCACATAATTCAAAGAAGAAAACATGAGACTAAGTATGGGCTATTCTGGTTCGATCCATACTGGTCAAAATTTTCTGAGAACTGTCGTGTATAGAAATTTATAATCTCGGACTAAATATGGATGGCTGTAGTTCAATCCATACTTGTCAAAATTTATGAAATGTCCTGATATGACAAAGGTGAACAACTGTGGATCGGTTCACAAGAAATCATTCGACTGAAAAGTTATGAAAATTTGACCTGAAAAATGGTGAACATTTTTGGCTGATTCACCCAGTAATATTTGACTGGAAACATTAATCTGACATAAGTAAGGGTAAACGCATATGGTCAGTTCATCTATACCAAAAATCTGAACGACAAGGGTGAACGCCTATGGGTCGGTTCACCAAACAAAATTCGAATGAAAACACATGCGACTAAATATGGCCAGTCCTGTACCAACCTTTTACTTAGTCAAAACTTTAAGAAAACTGACTCATAAATGAAGAAAACTGACTGAATAATCCATGAGAAACATGAAAGATAACAACACCAAAATCTGGGAAGTTCCTAGTGACTACCCACTAGTCACAGGTCAAGTTTTAGAGCCTACAGGTCGAACCTTGCGATCTGATACCATAATTGTAACACCCCACTTGGATAAGTGGACCGCTACGTGTATTTATGGCGTGTCATCAAAGCATAAGGTAAATGTCCTAAAACATTAGCTGACCATAAAGGAATACCGGAATCAAACATCGGTAATCCAAACATAAGCCCAAAACATGAAAAGTAAGATACTAAAGGAAAGGACTAAACAATGTCCAATTAAGCAGAATAATGTAAGAAATGCATAAAGTAAGAAGTCTGGATAGCTTCCATCCAAATGCACATGCTCTCAGAATCCTAAGAGCGTCCTGGTGTACCTGCCGTTAGAACATGAAAGGAACTACGGCTGAGCATAACGCTCAGTGAACGGATATAAAGCATGATAAGGAAATTAATGAAATGAAGTAGATGATAAATACTGAAGTTGTAAGACTGATAAGTAAAGTTGCAGCGGAAATCTGTAAATAATCTGTAAAGTCTGATTTATCAATAATGAAGCTGAACTGTTATCTGTTAAATCTGTATAACATGCATTTACTGTATTTTAATTGCCAGAGCTTATATAGGTCATGTGCTGTAACAAAGGTGCATGAATAACTGGAGGGGTGACCTCGTCATGCTGTAGAGGGGTGACCTCTAAACAACTGTGCTGGGTGGAGGGATCAGCTCCAATGTGAAGGATGTAGAGCACACACCACATTCACCTGCTAAACTGTAAACTGTAGCCTAGGATGCATCCATACGCCCCACTAATAATAGTGATAAAATGGCCAAGCTGAGCTGAGTGGGACGATGCAGGATATCACTCTCCTGCATGTGAGTCACGACACCGGTGCCTCTAGTGCCGTGGTTACGGTACCTCCGTAACTAGTACATAAACTGATCATGCTTGTATATAATGCTCAGGCAATTTATTTAATTCTTAACATGATTACTGATAAGTTTAAACATATACTGGGGAAGACATTTGGCTGAAGATGGGGAATCCTAATCATGCATAGAAAGGAAGTCCTTACTGAAAGGACGGGAAATCCGTACCTCTAGTCTAGTAACTGGCTGAATGGAAGACTGAACGAATACTACTCGGCTTCACACGTGCTACATGAATAAAGGACGCGAATAAGTTAACTGACATTCGTTTATTAAATTTTACTGATCTTATTGGCTTCTTATTTATTCATTTTATTTTGATTCTGAAATTCTGTACGTATACCAACTGATAAATCTGAACTTATAATGATTCATTTTAAGGTATTGTCGTTCTACTATTAGTTACGGTACAACGTATTTCTGACGATATAGTATTACTATAATAAGTATCCCGCTAAATTATATAGTTTCTTAATTTAGAAAGTTCTCAAATAATTTAATTCATTTCCTAAAATTATACCCCTTTAAATATTAAAGAACTATTTTAATTTAATACATTTAAAATATATTTTAAACATTTATAAAACAATTTACTTAAAAGGTATAATATAAGAATATTTATTTTATTATTTATAATAATGTCCCGAGCTTACCGAGATATCCCATCTCGGTCGCCCTAAACAAATCAACATATACTAATTTAATCCAACTATACAAATCTTGTCTATAAGAATTTGTGACAAAATTCTGTGTCACTAAAAACTGTCGCTAAAACTGTCCCTTTTAAAAACTGCATATATATAATACTTTTGCGACAGAAAACTGTCGCTAAAACTGTCGCTAAAATTATTCAACATAACCATTTTAAAGTCCCATTTTTTTCCCACTGGTTTTACATGTAGTTCCCACTGTTGGGTTACGTTCCCCCTGCTAACTGTACGTTCCCGCTGTTATTTATTATTTTCCTACCGTTAGTTATTCTATTTATAATCCCAAACACCCTCTTTTCTGAGTTAGTCCCAAACACCCCCTTATTTCAGAAAATCTGCCAAACGCCCCTGCTGAGTACTAATAACCCCTGGTTGAGGTTTTTCGACTGTGGTCGCTGGACCAGCCCCCAAGCCGCCCCTGTGTGGGTCACGGCTGGGCAAAGAAAAGGCCACCGAGACCTTATGGTTCTCGGCTGGGCTGCGTGGCTGTGGCTGGACAACACAAGCACCACCGAGTGGTGTTTCCCCTACTGTTTAACATAAGACGCCCCCATGTAGGGTGTTTTGGCTGTGGGTCTAAAACAAACATCCACCACCGAGACACTTATGTGTCTCGGTTTTCGCGTCCAACCAGAAAACCCGACACCCTAATGATTTACTAAATCATGTTTACCTTTTAATCTCATTTGTATCTATTTTTGTTGTCAGAATCGTGATATAACCCGAATTATAGGAAGAGGAAAAGATTACCGTTGTATGCTTGATAATTGATGGACAACAATTACACGAACCAAAGATGAACTTGCAGCCCGAAACCTTTTTTTTTTCTTTCTTTTTCTTTGTCTTTTTCTGTCGGCGGTTTTCTCCTCAAACCCTAGCTTCCGTTCTTTCTTTTTTTTTTTTGTAAAAGTTTAGTGTGAAAAATCTTTTCCCTGTTTACTATTATTTTGTGGGATGGGCCTTAAGCCCAAATTCCTTTTCTTTTTTTTTCTTTTAAAACCGCCGGCCCACTATAAGTAATAAGCTTTTCGTTTTTCATTTCGTTAATTATTTTCGATGTCCGTGTTTTTAGTTCGTGGTTCGGAATTTTGTAATATTTACTTTCTGAGTAAAATACCTACGTAAAAATACTTGCGTATAATTTTCTGACATTTTATTTATTTATTTCCGGAATACTTAATTTGTAATATTTAAATAAAACTGAGCGCGTAATTACTGTTAGCTTTTAATTATTTATGCATACTAAAATAATACATACGTTATATTTTTGAAACTTAATAATTATTTCTGAATAATTATTTATAATATTTAATTAACACTGAGCGTGCGTATTTAATATTCGGAAATTCTTAAATACGGGTTTTACAAATATGGCCAAAAGCTGAAGGGACGCCACGAGCTATCACTCCGTCGTGGTGAAGTCATAACATGGGTGCCTTCAGTGTTATGGTTATGGTACCTCCATAACTAGGTGAAATTAGTCATTCATGTATATGGCTTTAGATATCTAATTAAACATAAGCAATTCAAAAACATATAAAACATATACTGGGAAAATAGTTGGCTGCATACGGGGAATCCTAATAAGGAAAGAATGTTCATACTGAAAGGACGGAGAAACCGTACCTTGTGTCCAGTGAACGAAGAAGACAAACGAAAGAGAGCTCTACTTCGATATCACTAATGCTACATAAATAATATACGTGTATAAGTATTCTGATTAATGTATACGTAACTGGTTTTATATCATGTCTTAGCTTGTTTTATACGTTTATGTCATGTTTTACTGATTTTATCGTTATGCTGTGTTTATCATGTATTATATCTATTCTGATTAAGTATTACTTGTATTTCTTGTATTATTATACTTGTTGTGTAATAATAAGTAACTTTCTAAAAATAGCAGGTTTCCTAAAATAGAAAGTTTCCAAAAATAGAAAGTTTCTAAAAATAGAATGTTTCCAAAAATAGAATAGCTGCCTTAAATAAATAAGTTTCTAAAATAGAAAGTTTCCATAAATAGATTAGCTGCCTTAATTAAATAAGTTTCTAAAAATATAAAGTTCCCATAATTAGAAATAAGCTAGATTATTAAGCTAATAATATAAGCTTAAGTTTTACTGATTAATATTCTAAGTCATGTGATTAAATAGTATAGTTTATTAATTATTACATGTAAATTAAATAATCTATATGTTATAAGATTTAATTAAATATAGCATGATTTAATTAAATTAAAGTATAAATAATACTTAGGTTAAAACATGTATTAATATTATTATTAATATAACCTAAGTCAGGAAAATTAATTAATTATAAGTCATGTTTTTAATAATTAATTATCTACTTAGTCTAAATTTCATGATTTAAATACTTAGGTTAAAGCCATGTATTATTTAATAATAATAATTAACCTAAGTCATGTTTAAATTAAATCAATTATATAACATGGTAAATTAATTTAATAAATCTAGTAATTAAATAAACTTGTAAAATTAATTACGTCATGAACCGTGTTCGTGAACCATGACCGGACCCGTGAACCGACCAAACAAACGCACCCTTAACAGTGGCAAACTGGCTTGGCCGGTTGCCACTGTTTTTGCAAAACAGCCACCGGCCCACGCCAAGGGTTCCCTTGGTCATGGCTAGCCGCCGGCTAGCAAAAGTTCCCACCGACAGTTAGCCGGTGGTTCCCCCTGCTGCCGCAGCCCATGTTTCCCCTTCTTTCCATATTTAGCCACCGGCTTAAGCCGGTGGTGTTTCTTTGTTTTTAGCCGAGACCCACAAAGCCAAAACACACCCCGACATAAGTCGGGGTCCCTTGTTCTTGCGACCAAGACACCACAGCCACACCGAGACCTCTTGATCTCGGTTGTTGGTACGAACAAAAGCAAGCCGAGAGCCTAGGCTCTCGGTTCTTTGCGTCGACCGAAACAAACACCCCTATAAACACCATGATTTAACCCCCATGATTAATTACATGTTTATGTATACTTGTTTTTATAACCTTATGATTTCATGTGTCTAGATCTAATAAAAACATAAAAAGAAAAGGGGTTTAATGATTTACCAAATACGTGAAACAATGAAGAATGAAAAACACGAACACCCTTGCAAGAATTGATCACCAAAATCAACCAATCACACCCTTTTGGTGTTTGTACCCGACGGCCAAGAGGAGAGAAAAGAGAGATTTAGGGTTTTGATATTTTTCTAATATTCTATGATTATGAAAAATATGATTTCCCTTATTTTCTTATTTAGTCAAAAGTCAAATGGGCTTGGCCCTTTCTTGTGTTTCTTGCCGCGGGTATGTGGGGCCCCACAAGGGGAAACCCACTGTTTTCCGTGTCTAAATATTATACGTGTTCTCGTGTCGTGTTTACGTGTTTTACTTTATTATCGTTCGTGTCGTAAACTATATTTATTCGTAATCGTAATAAATATACGTAAATACGTAATAATAAGTTCGTGATTATTTACGTTCATGATTTTCATGTTCTTGATTATATCTATTGTTGAAATATTTATCGTGCATTAATACGTATTAAATACTTATCGTGTAATAACACGTACGTAATACTTGTAATTAACATTCATGAAACGTAAACATGCTAAATAAGGAAAGTTCTAATCATGTACGTATGATCATAAGGGTACTATTCATGGTAAAAGCATGCGGGTTTTACAACTCTTCCCCCTAAAAAGAATAATTTGTCCCCGAATTATAGATAACGTAAACTAGAAAAAGAGGAACATACCCGAATTCAAAACTTGAAATGAGGTTAAGAAGTCCGGATAGACTCCTCGGTTTCCCAAGTGGCTTCCCGCTCGGTATGATCCCTCCAAAGGATTTTGACGAATAGAATCGTCTTCCTCCTCATGACTCGTTCTTGTCTGTCAAGAACTCGTTCGGGTTCCTCTATGAAGGTAAGGTCTTCACGAATCTGTTCCAGTGGATACTGAACCATGTGAAGGGGATGATACTTGTACCCTCTGAGTAAGGACACATGGAAAACATCGTGAAAATGAGAAAGCTGCGGAGGTAACGCTAAACGATAAGATACTTCACCGACTCGCTCAATGACATCAAACGGTCCGATGAATCGAGGACTGAGCTTCCCTTTGATTCCAAAACGTCTAACACCACGTGTCGGCGATACCTTATGGAAGACGTGATCTCCTACGTTAAAGTGTAAGTCCATACGATGCTTGTCGGCATAACTCTTCTGACGTAACCGTGCTTCTTGCAATTTTTGCTTAGCTACTGCGACCTTCTCGTTGGTCAACTCAATCATTTCTGGTCCTTCAAGTGTTCGCTCACCAACCTGATCCCAGCAGATTGGGGCGCGACACTTTCTGCCATACAACATCTCGAACGGAGCACCCTTGATACTTGCGTGCCAACTATTGTTGTATGCAAACTCTACCAAACAGATGTAATCGTCCCAATCTCCCGTCCATTCAAACGCACATGACCTCAACATGTCTTCTAATGTCTGAATCGTTCGCTCCGATTGCCCGTCTGTTTGAGGATAAAAAGTCGTGCTAAGCTTAAGTTTTATACCCCAAACTTTCTGCAGACTTCTCAAGAATCGCGAAGTGAAACGAGGATCTCTGTCTGAGACGATGCTGGATGGAGCACCATGTAGTCTCATGATCTCCTTCTTGTAAGTATCGGCGAGTTTACTGACCGAATCTTCCTTGCGGATCGGTAAGAAATAAGCTGACTTGGTAAGTCGATCAACAATAACCCAAATCGCATCGTGCTTCCTCTTTGTCTGCGGAAGACCGGTAACAAAATCCATGGTGATTTTGTCCCACTTCCACTCTGGAATATCTAACGGTTGAAGAAGACCGCCAGATCGCTAATGCTCGATCTTAACCTGCTGGCAGGTAAGACATTTGGAGACGTAAGTCGCAACATCCTATTTCATACCACTCCACCAAAAGTATTGCTTGAGGTCATGGTACATCTTGGTCGAACCAGGATGAATAGAGAACGGAGAGCTATGAGCTTCAGCTAACAATGCTTCCCAAAGTTCTTGATCATCAGGAACACAAAGTCTCGTGCCCTGCCCTAAGATACCATATGCGTCTATTCGAAATTCGGTCTGCTTCTCAAAATTCTGAATTATCGCCCATATTTCACCATCTTCTTTCTGAGCTTCCTTGATCCTAGAGAGTAACTCGGGTTCCACTCTAAGATTAGCCAAGTAACTGTGCTGTCCACGTACCATGATCTCAATGTCTAGTCGTTCCAAGTCTCTTTTAATTTCCACCTCAATTTTAATGCCGTTTATCATTCTAGACTTTCTGCTAAGTGCATCTGCCACTACATTCGCCTTGCTGGGATGATACTGCAGATTAATGTCATAATCCTTCAACAGCTCCAACCATCTCCTCTGTCTCATGTTTAATTCACGTTGAGTGAAGATGTACTTCAAGCTCTTATGGTCCCTGAAAATGTCACATGATTCTCCATACAATAGTGCCTCCGTATCTTTAATGCAAACATGACTGCTGCGAGTTCCAAGTCATGCGTAGGGTAATTTTCCTCATAAGGTTTAAGCTGCCGTGAAGCGTACGCGATCACTTTCCCATGTTGCATGAGAACACAACCAAGTCCCTTCCCCGATGCATCACTATAGATCTGAAATCCACCTGTACCAGATGGGAGAGTTATAATCGGTGCAGATACTAACTTCTGCTTTAAGTCTTCAAAGCTCTTCTCTCTTTCTTCAGTCCAGGCGAATTTCTCCCCTTTCCGCATCAGTTTGGTCAATGGTAGTGCTAAACGGGAAAATTTCTCCATGAACCTACGGTAGTAACCAGCTAAGCCTAAGAAACTGCGAACTTCAGTCGCTGATGTCGGTCTTGGCCACTTGGTAATAGCCTCAACCTTTGCTGGATCCATAGTGATTCCTTCTGCTGATACAATGTGACCTAAGAATTCCACCTTGTCTAACCAGAACTTGCACTTGGAGAATTTAGCATACAGCTGCTTCTGGCAAAGAATCTGTATATTGTACGAAGATGGTCTTCGTGTTCCTCCTTGGACTTAGAGAATATCAGGATGTCGTCAATGAAGACAATGACGAACTTGTCTAGAAATTCATGGAAGATTCTGTTCATCAAATCTGTGAACACTGCTGGAGCATTGGTAAGGCCAAATGGCATGACTACAAATTCATAGTGGCCATAGCGTGTACAGAAAGCAGTCTTGGTGATGTCCTGCTCTTTAACCCGTAGCTGATGATAGCCCGACCTTAGATCAATCTTGTAGAAATGTTTGGCCCCTTGGAGTTGGTCAAACAGATCGTCTATGCGTGGTAGAGGATACCTATTCCCGATGGTAATCTTGTTGAGCTCGCGATAGTCTATGCAAAGACGCATACTGCCGTCCTTCTTCTTCACGAATAAGACCGGTGCGCCCCATGGAGATGCGCTCGGTCAAATGAAGCCTCGTTCTAGAAGTTCTTGCAATTCATCCTTCAACTCCTTCAACTCTATGGGAGCCATGCGATAAGGAGCCTTAGAATCGGCTCAGCTCCTGGGATGAGCTCGATGTTAAATTCTACTTCACGTGCAGGTGGTATGCCCGGAAGTTCTTCTGGAAATACATTTGGAAATTCTAACACTATCGGATGATTCTGAATTGATGGAGATTCAACATCCATGTCATGAACAATAGCTAGATAGCCCTCGCAACCATGTGAAAGTAATGCACCTGCTTGCAGGGTTGATATGATTTGTACAGACCTTCCAGGTACGAACCCGTTGTGAATGTACTCTGGTGCATTAACATCACCAAAGATGACTCGATATGAATGACAGTCTATGGTATCATGATGCTTGGATAGCCAATCCATGCCCAATATCATGTCAAAATCATTCATGTCTAGCAGAAGTGCGTCAACAGGACGAATCTTGTCATCAAACTCTAGGGGAAGACTCTTGTACACATGGGTTATGCGTACAGAGTCTCTTAAAGGTGTGGAAATATTCAGTATATTCTCTAGTGGCATGGGGAGTATCCTAACATTCTTAGCATAAGCAGTAGAAATGACCGAGTGAGTAGCACCCGTGTCAAATAGAACACATGCAGCTTGACCATACATATACAAGATTCCAGTGATGGTACCTGTAGACTTTTTGGCCTGATCGCGAGATGTCATGTAAACGTGTCCACTAGTAGGAGGCGACTTGGTATCAGCATGTCCCGATGTGCCCTTCATCTCGCCCTTGCGGCAGTCGTTCATGCGATGGCCAGGGAGACCACACTTGAAGCATGCGTTGCTGTTGCGGCGACATGGCCCTGGGTGCCTACGGTTGTAGGTAGTGCAAAGAGGATGAGTATATCCTCCAGCAGGCGTCCTTGCTGGCTGAGAGCCTGATAAGAACAATATACATGAGACATGATAATCGGTACAAAGGACAATGCGGATAATTCGTAAGATAGAATACCAGTGATAGCTAGACGGTAAGGCTGTGAACCTCTCTAGTTCTGGTCCCTCCCGTTACCATGATTCCTGGTAGAAGATTCTCTAATGTGTCAGAATTAAGAATTATAGCATGTAATCATGAGAAAATGGGTAAGTATAAGGACCTGCTACTGTTGGAGTGTCCAGCGTTGTTATGGTAATTATCATTACCGCCATGCCTATCTGTAGCAGAACGGTTGTGAGTCTGGCCGTTTCCCTTGGGCTGAGTAGGCTGTTGTTGAGTAGCCGGCTGAGACCGGTCCCCAGTCTTCTGCCTGGAAGATACAGTTTTAAAGAGATGTAAATATTGTCATATGCTGAAAAGAATATGGTTTGGTCCTCGCTGAATAACGAATTATTACCTCTTCTCGGGTCTCTCTGCTTACCCGAACTCTTCTCTTTCCTGTAGCATCTCCAGCTTACGTGCTGCATCGACCACTTGTGCCACAGTGTTGAACGTAGCACACACCAAGTTGTTTGCGACCGATGTACGAATAGCCCACCGGAAGTGGTATGCTTTATCTTTGGGAGTACCTGATGCTGCACCAAGAAAACCAGCTAAACGAAGAAAGTGTTGCATGAACTCGTTGCTATTCTCCCTAGCTCTCTGTCGGATTCCATGGTACTCTCTCTTCAGCTTGTCTTGCTCAGCCTTGGGAAAGAACTGTCCCATCACCAAATCCCTGAACTGAGCCCAAGTCAAACCAGCCACCCAATTATCACCTCCCTTAGAATGCTTCAGTGCCTTCCACCATGCTAGCACATCCCCTTCGAACCGGTAGCAGGCCAACCTCGACTTGAAAACGGGGTCACAGCATGGCATCGAAGATCTTCTTAATGTGAGCCAACCAGCTTTCAGCTTCACTGGGGCTATCTGTTCTCTCGAAAGCTCGAGGGCGTAACTTATTTAATCTCTCCAGCCATGTGACCAATGTTGCTAGAGGAGGAGGAGGAGGTACTGGGTACTGTTGCTGATTGTTTGCAGCCTGTACCTCAACCCTGATTTCGTTCCTCAGTTGAGGAAGCATAGCATTCATTGCAGCTTAGACTGCTGCATTGAGTTGTTCCTGCTCGCGTGTGAGAACCATCTGACAATGTAACATAAAAATACATGATTAAACTGATCGAAACATAAAATATATATATACATGAAAATTTTTTATACCAAATAAATAATGAGAAAAATTTTATGCAGGAAAAATAGTACATGAATGCATGATGCAGTTTTATGAAAACTTTTATATGCGCGAGAGTGAACGCCTAAGGTCAGTTCACTCAAAACAAAAGACATGGCGAGGGGACGCCAATGGGTCAGTCCCAAAGTTAAAAGTTTTGATAAAAGCACATGCGACTAAATAGGGCCAATCCTGTACCAACCATTACTTAGTCATAAACCTGCGACAATGACATATATATGTATGCATGAAAATGATGAATGCATGAAAACCGACTGTAAGTTCTAGGAAGACAACAGTGACTACCCACTAATCACATGTCGTGTTTTGAGAGCCTACAGGTCGAAGCCTTGGCTCTGATACCATAACTGTAACACCCCATTTTGGTAAATGGAATGTCATGCGTGATTATGGCGTGTCATCAAAGCATACAAGGATAAATGTATAAAACATCACATGACCAAAAGGGAAATACCGGAAACAAACATCGGTACCCCATAAGTAGAACTCATCACACACAAACATAAGTACTGTAAATGAAAAGGACTAAACAATGTCCATAGAAATGAGTATCAAAAGTATGAAGAAAGGCATAAAGTAATGAAGGCTAGGAAGCTTCCAAATCCATATGCACGTTTGCTTAAGGTCTACGAGCGTCCTTGAGTACCTGCCGTTTTGGGAACATGAAAGGAAAACGGCTGAGCAAAACGCTCAGTGCACGGATATATAAGTATAGCATGAATAATATAAGCATATAAGCATAAAGCAGCAGAAATGTCTAAGTCCTGGAAAACCTGGTATAACTTAGTAAAACTGGTTATATAGTTTGAAAAGCCTTATGTTTATCTTATAAAAACTGTTTAACATGTTTAACATTAGCCAATATAGGTCATGAAATATCAACGTGCATGAATACTTGGAGGGGTGACCTCGTCATGCAATTACAGGGGTTGCCTCTAATTAATATAAATTTGGGTAGGAGGGATCAGCTCCTTGTGAAGTATGCAAGGCACACACCACATTCACCTGAATAATCTGTAAAAACATGTAACCTACGATGCACCCATACGCCCCACATGATAATAATAATATGGCCAAAAGTTGAAGGGACGCCACGAGCTATCACTCCGCCGTGGTGAAGTCATAACCCTGGTGCCTCCAGTGTTATGGTTATGGTACCTCCATAACTAGGTGAAACTGGTCATGCATGTATATGGCTTTAGGTATCTAATTAAACATAAGCAATTCAAAAACATATAAAACATATACTGGGAAAACAGTTGGCTACATATGGGGAATCCTAATAAGGAAAGAATGTCCATACTGAAAGGACGGAGAATCCGTACCTTGTGTCCAGTGCACGAAGAAGACGAACGGAAGAGAGCCCTACTTCGATATCACTAATGCTACATAAATAATATACGTGTATAAGTATTCTGATTACTGTATACGTAACTGGTTTTATATCATGTCTTAGCTTGTTTTATACGTTCATGTCATGTTTTACTGATTTTATCGTTATGTTGTGTTTATCATGTATTTTGTCTATTCTGATTAAGTATTACTTTATTTCTTGTATTATTATACTTGTTGTATATGAATGAGTAACTTTCTAAAAATAGCAGGTTTCCTAAAATAGAAAGTTTCCAAAAATAGAAAGATTCCAAAAATACAAAGTTTTTCAAAATAGATAGTTTCCAAAAATAGAAAGTTTCCAAAAATAGAATAGCTTCCTTAAATAAATAAGTTTCTAAAAATAGAAAGTTTCCATAAATAGATTAGCTGCCTTAATTAAATAAGTTTCTAAAAATAGAAAGTTTCCATAATTAGAAATAAGCTAGATTATTAAGCTAATAATATAAGCTTAAGTTTTACTGATTAATATTCTAAGTCATGTGATTAAATAGTATAGTTTATTAATTATTACATGTAAATTAAATAAACTATATGTTATAAGATTTAATTAAATATAGCATGATTTAATTAAATTAATGTGTAAATAATACTTATGTTAAAACATGTATTAATATTTATTATTAATATAACCTAAGTCATGAAAATTAATTAATTATAAGTCATGTTTTTAATAATTAATTATCTACTTAGTCTAAATTTCATGATTTAAATACTTAGGTTAAAGCCATGTATTATTTAATAATAATAATTAACCTAAGTCATGTCTAAATTAAATTAATTATATAACATGGTAAATTAATTTAATTAATCTAGTAATTAAATAAACTTGTAAAATTAATTAAGTCGTGAACCGTGAACCGGACCCGTGAACCGGGCAAACAAACGCACCCTTAACAGTGGCAAACCGGCTTGGCCGGTTGCCACTATTTTCGCAAAACAGCCATCGGCCCAAGCCGTTGGTTCCCTTTGTCATGGTTAGCCGCCGACTAGCAAAAGTTCCCACCGGCATTTAGCCGGTGGTTCCCCCTGCTGCGGCGGCTCATGTTCCCCATGCTTTCCATATTTAGCCATCGGCTTAAGCCGGTGGTGTTTCATTGTTTTTAGCCGAGACCCACAAAGCCAAAACACACCCTGATATAAGTCGGGGTCCCTTGTTCTTGCGACAGAGACACCACAGCCACACCGAGACCCTTGGTCTCGGTTGTTGGTGCGAACAAAAGCAAGCCGAGAGCCTAGGCTCTCGATTCTTTGCGTCGACCGAAACAAACACCCCTTAAAACACCATGATTTAACCCCCATGATTAATTACATGTTTATGTATACTTGTTTTTATAACCTTATGATTTCATGTGTCTAGATCTAATAAAACATAAAAAGAAAAGGGGTTTAATGATTTACCAAATACGTGAAACAATGAAGAATGAAAAACACGAACACCCTTGCAAGAATTTGTCACCAAAATCAACCAATCACACCCTTTTGGTGTTTGTACCCGGCGGGCAAGAGGAGAGAAAAGAGAGATTTAGGGTTTTGATATTTTTCTAATATTCAGTGATTATGAAAATATGATTTCCCTTATTTTCTTATTTAGTCAAAAGTCAAATGGGCTTGGCCCTTTCTTGTGTTTCTTGTCGCGGGTATGTGGGGCCCACAAAGGGGAAACACATTGTTTTCCGTGTCTAAATAGTATATGTGTTCTCGTGTCGTGTTTACGTGTTTTATTTTATTATCGTTCGTGTCATAACTATATTTATTCGTAATCGTAATAAATATACGTAAATACGTAATAATAAGTTCGTGATTATTTACGTTCATGATTTTCATGTTCGTGATTATAATTATTGTTGAAATAATTATTGTGCATTAATACGTATTAAATACTTATCGTGTAATAACACGTACGTAATACTTGTAATTAACATTCGTGAAACGTAAGCATGCTAAATAAGGAAAGTTCTAATCATGTACGTACGATCATAAGGGTACTATTCATGGTAAAAGCATGAAGGTTTTACAAATGTCTCATTAATTGGACGATACAACATGTAAAACTCTTCTAACAATCATTCATTCATTATTTTATCACTTTAACTAGGATTTGTGCCCGCACTCCGTTTTTGGGAACATCATGTGTGTTCACTTTTGGCGATGTATAAAAATTGTCTAGTGTTTTGGGTTCGCTTTTGGGTTCATCAGCTGCACCTGCAAGAACAACAAAAGATTCCGTGCCACCAGTAGCAGCAGCACTACTCGTCTCCCATTGTGACGTGAAGCAAGATCTGGTTCTCGACTCTAGTATTTTCAGTTTTCACCCTGCCAAAAATAACCAAACTTGAGCATGGTCATAGTCTGACTGCCTTTTAGTTTTCGACTGAAAAGCATTATAGTGAATATGTAACTGTTAGGAGACTGGATTATATCCTTATTAACAGCAACATCATTAACTCCTCGCTCTTTTAGAATCTGACAGCATGATTAATGGGATCTAGATATGTCATACAGATCGATTAGTTATCTTCATCTAAAACGAATAAAGGAAACCCATAAGTCAGCCAAACCACAAGACTACTCTGATGCAATTTAGCAAACCATTATCCTTTGGAAAATTATGACAACCCATAAACATCGTTTTCCCGACAGTAAGATGTAAAGCTTATGAATCGACAATTAAACTAAGAAAATTCTTACTAATTCTCGAGGGCAAACTCCACCAAATAAGGTGTTCCTGCACGAAACCTAAGTGTTTGATATCGACGAATGGTAAACATAATTTCTATCTATGCTGCAAACAAACTTACTTGGATATATGTAAATGTAGAAGAATTTTTTTCCTTCCGGTATGAAAGTAGTTTTTCCCTCAGGTTCCTCCCTAACCTTAGAAGGAGAAAGAAATGCTTAAAGAAAAAGTGCCCTCAAAGATGACGCGTCAGTCCTCTCTTATTGCCTTATTTGCACCGGCATTGTGCATGCATTCAGAAAAAATGAAACACTTTTAAAAGCAAAAAACCAATAATATACATTTAGCTTATCCACTTAAGCTTACGGCTTATTCAAGCGATGAGCTGAAATGGGTAAGCCAAAAAAGGCTTATTAGCATTCCCAAATCTCAATAACCTAATAAGGCACGCGTTATGGTATTTTTGTTTTAGGATTATGTTTTTCATAAACTCACTTTATGTCTAGTCTTTTAAGCTTTTAGGGTTATAAAGGATTATTTGAAAAGAACCATTTAATAAAGGTCAATTTGGGAGGATTATGAAATACACGTGAAAGGTCGTAAATAAGCTTAAAGAGATAGTAAGGTATGACGTTACATTAAAAAGTTTGAAACTCAAATTTTCTATAGTATATTTGACTTCGTGGGTATTATACAAAAACTTACATAACCTTTGAAGTTCCTGAGACCTTCCTCAACCTGTTCGATGGATGACATACCACTACTTGTTTGACTAACTCTGCGATAGATAACCTGCAACAGACCCCGCTTAACAATTTTTACCCGTTATTCTATATGTCATGTGTCACACCCTCAAATTCACTACAGCGGAAGACTAGCCTTGAGGGTTGTGACTTTATAAGTAATCGAGAGCTTGATCCAAGAAACCACCTCTATATGCCAAAACCACAATGTAGACTCCAAATAATCCATATAGTCAAGTACCTGAGAATACATGCTAAAATGTCAATATAAAGTTGGTGAGATCATAAGTTTATTTAGTTTAAAACGTTTAAGAGTTTCAAAATATATTAACGTCAACTGCTGAAAGCAATTTTGTAAAATAGTTTAGAAAATTAAAGTTTCTCAGTAAAGTAATGTTTACCGCAAAATTCAGTTATATATAAGTGTTTTAACAAAAGTATTAGAGTTCATAAAATGTTTCAGTTACGTTTCCCACACATATTTGTAATTATTAGGAGTTACACCCATGTTCATAATTATTAGGAGTTACACATGTGTTAGTAATTATAAGAAAATTGCACCCGTTTTCATAGTTATAAAGGAGTTGCACCTGTGTTTTCTCATGACACTGAAACTTTAACATAGTTTTATTGTTTCCGTTGCTTCATAGTTTACAGAATTGCAAATGCATTTGATGGCCATATGACCCGCCAATACCGGATGTGGGCGTCACCCCAAAAAAGATCTATCCACTTTCATTCACGCTTACGTTCGGTAATTAACGGTGCATGTTAGTTTCCGTTTTTGGGATATTTCACCCGGTTCTGGGATATTTCACCCGTTGCTAGGATATTTCACTCGTTTTCAATGATTCAGTTTTCGTTTCTAGTTTCACTTATGTTAACAATTTAAATCAAGCAATAGTTTCTGTTTACATAGATTACTTAGTTTCGTTTCTAGTCTTGTTTAACAATTTAAATCAAGCAATAGTTTTCGTTTACATAGATTACTTAGTTTCGTTTCCAGTTTATGTTTAACAATTTATATCAACCAATAATGTTTGTTTACATAGATTATTCAATTCATAAATAAGTTTCTAAGCATACAGATCATAAGTTTAAACCAAGTTTGTCAATAGCAGTAAAGTAGCATGCATCTCCCAAAAAAACAGTTACAAAACATTAATAAACAAGTAAAAGTGGGGAATGAACTCACCTCAACATGACATTAAATAATAGGGAGTAACCAAGTAGCACGAAAAACAATACAAGAGGCTTCATCGACAACCTATGAAAATATTACTCGACTCAAGATACGTCAAATAAAATAAGAACATGCATACGAACATCTATTCTTATGACACCATTTACCATACTCTGGTTTTAAGTTTTGCAAGTCCGAAGTGATTTATAAACAAGTTTTATATCAAAACTTTTACCTTTTTACAATTTTTGAAAAATGCCCGTCGGTTCTACTTTAAGAGTATCTAACTATCGCATACGTTAGAATTATAGACCGAAATCAAGTTCCTATAAATAGCCTACATGGTAGGCCACAAAAATGGTCTTTCTGAGCTAGGCAAAATTCGGACTCTAAATGGGTCAAAATCAGCTTACAAAATCGTGGTTTCAGACATTTTTACACTAGACGGATTGGAAAATGTGGTAATAAATTCCCCAAACGGTTAAAAATTCCATCCCATCAAAATAGCCGTTTCATAACATTCAAATTTATTATAAAATTATTAGAAAAAAGTACTTTTTTATTCATAATGTAACACCTGAGAATTTTCGTACTATAAATAATAATAAATTATATTAATTATTATTCGAATATAATATTTGAGCGTTACCAACTTATTGGATTTGAAAACGGGACATAATTTGCAAAATCTGAAAAATCACACAGGTCTGCGTACCGATACAGTAAAATTAAATTTTTGTATTTAATTGTCACGAGATTTTAATAAAATAATATATTTAAATTATATAGTAATTTATTTCAATAACGTTTATTAACAACGAGAACATTTAAATGAAGTCCATTTTTCAGTAACTTTAAGTTTGACCGTAATACTAGATAAATAATCAAAAAATTTGAAAGAGTTTATGAAATATTATGAAAGAATGGTCCAAGTGAATACTTATTTTTATAAGAAAAAGAATTTGGAACACAATAGCGAAAATTTCGTGTCTTGAATCATCTGTTAACTATCATAAACTAGCCCTTAACCATTAATTAACGAAAGTTATAACAAAGGTCTATAGTTTTAACCCTAAACGATTTCTCCCTTACACTTTTGTGTTAATATAAATAGAAGTATTATTATAAATTTTCTTCATTTTTTTATTCACAACACACACGCACACCAAACCC